>JBBMOE010000013.1:10496059-10705374 GCA_037975065.1 Chaetodon trifasciatus
CACCCCCCCCCACCCCATCCTGCAAGTGAGACTAATCCCTGTATCGCGCAATGCTGCATCTCGATGATTGAGTCAATAATAATAATATTATCTGAATCAACACCTGGTGACAATTGTGATGATATTACTTTCCATTCATATTTAAATCTAATCAAACTACACCCAAAATGGGGAACCAAACAGGGTGAGGTGTGTCATGCTGAAGCAATTCACACAGTGAAACATCACACAAACAGAATGAGAGCTAAAATGTAGTGAAACCTTGCTGAAGCAGAGCAGCTTAAAAACAATACTGATGGTGGACCATGACCCTTATTACTGATGGTAAGACACCCTTTAACCCCATTGTGCATGAGTAGATTAATGAAGCAAGGTGAATAGCAGCATTACTTTGGAATACTGTCAGTCAGGCTGTCCCGTAGAAGCAATCATCACTATCTCAAGGGTCAGAAATGGAAATCATTGAAAACTGGGCTCCACTGGGGAGGTGGTTCCCACTGTATGATATTTAATTTGTGTATTTGTTCTGACAAAACTGGCAAAATGAAAATTGTTTTATTAATGCCTAGTTTCCCCTTTTCATCCCTGTTTAGTTTTGTTCCCCTGTGTGACTTATTTTTCTTCTTTTGTCTTATTTCTCCTTTTACTTTTTTGTGGCATTGAATTTAGAAAACGGGAGCTGTCGACCAAATGTTCAGGGCTAATTCTGAAAAATGTCACAAGCACAAAGCTTCACTGTGGTCACAGTGAGATCAGAGTGAAAAACGTTTGTGTTTCAGCAGCACCCTCTACTGCTGAAACACTAAGTGTCTGCTGCTCCGACTCTCAAGCCCATGATCATTAAGAGTCAGCCACATTCAGCAAAAACCCAGAGCTTTAACTTTATTAAGAGGATTTTCCATTGTTGGCATGATCTGCAGAACACCCAGATTCGTCTCAGCACTTGAACATTCCTCACTTCTGAATGTCGAGACATTAATCTGTGTAATGGTAATTAAGGTTTTTTCTATTTTGGACACAGGGATCTATTTTACACTAAATATTCTGTATATAGAATATTCGCCATATTCTGTGGCGTCCTTTAGCAGGGTCAGATCGAAGGGTCAGCACAAGAACTGACCACTCAAAGCACAGGCAGGGTGGTTAAATGGCCGATGAGGAAGATAAAACTGAACTTCATCTCATTACATGAGGATGATATAATCAGAATTGTTACATTTATTTCAGATTGACTGACAGAAAGCCGTACATGCAGTGGTGGTCAATCAGTTTTCGGCTTCTGAAAATGTTCCATCAAGGGTTACTCAAAAGCTCTTTTACAAAAGTTATGTTTTACTAATGAGATTATCTACGTTTGCACTTCCATCCAAGGGCAGGGAGAGGAAGAATGAAAATGACTCAACTATTTTGTGGTCTGGCCTGATCCCAAGTCCTTTGCATGCAACCTGCTAATTCGTCCGGCTGGCTAACGACCCGCTTGCGTGCCAGTTGATCATTAGCGCCCCGTCACCAAACATGTCACATGCCCTTAGGTCACTCTATTCAGGGCCAACTGCTGGGGGCCGTGCATGAGCAGGGACGGCCGTGACACACACATAAACAATAATGAATAAATGGCACAACAAGCAGTTTAGCTAGTGTTTGTATGATTTCTGCCACTTTAATTATTCCTGTGTTAAAGAAATTAGAAAAGTGGTTTCAGATTCAAATCTCCAGGTTGACAGTGATTTATAAAACACTGCAGGCTGGACCAACTGAAGCCTTTAATTCTGAAAATAGAGTTACCTCAGAGAAGCTTGTGATTGATTACATCAGTATAAACATGTAATTTAAATTTCCTATATATAGGAAAGCTGTATGATCCCAATTATCACATTTTTTCCAAACATTAAATACACAAAAAAATAAAAACATTTAAGCTTATAAAACAAGTCTAGCAATGTCACATTTAAGGGGTTGGTTAAATATTAAAATAAAATTATAATTAAGGTAAGAAAACTTACCATGACTGGTATCTTGACATGCAGATTTTAGGTTTAGAGTTTTAGCTCTTACATGTTGAAATGTTGAGAAATTTTCCACTGCTGAAAAATCTGCTGCCACCCCAATACATTTATTTTAGAAAACAATATGTAGAATTTATTTTGAGAACTTAAAGATTATACTAAAGCACACAAACACAACACACTCACAGTGCTTCACACGGTTTGAAAAAGCCAGATTCAGTCGTTTGCTACACCCTTGGATTTGTCAAGGCAAGAAAGAGGCCACAAACACATTCTTTCAGGGAACTGGTTGTAATACTTCAGACTTCCATTTTCTCTGCGTGTGATTGAAACCAGGCAAACGTCCAATATCGTGCCAGTGTGTGACAGGACCAGAAAGTGTATGATGAAGTGCTTTCTGCAAACACACTGCAGTGCACAGACTCAAAGATCATATACATAATCTGAGTTTAGAACATTGTAGTCAATGAGGAACTTTGAACTGAATCAGCTGGTGTCGATTGACAGGACAGGAGGATTTTCTAGCAGTGCATATACAGCTATTTTTCTTTTTAAAGTGTACAAGTGGCTGTGATTTGTTACATATGATGATACCTGAAACATGCAAACAGGTGCAGCTGTGGATTTAAACAAGACAAGAGAAGAAGAAGAGGGAGGATTGGATTATTGTTACCGTTTGTGGGAACCTCCACTGACACAATGTAAAACTGACAGAGTGCTGAATGTCAATCATTCTCTGTCTGTGCAAAACAATATATAAAGTTCATTTCTGATTTGCAGGGAAAAGAGTAGCTTCTTGTTTTGCTCTATCAAGTAGACCTTGAAATATTCCTCAAAACATATTTGACATATTTGGTCCTTGTCATGTGTGAAACTTGATTGTGGTCAGAAACCATATTATTTTGTGCGGATAGACAGTCCTACTATGTGTCTTCTTATTCACTGTGTCGTGTTTTCTTGTAATGATTGGAACCACTGGGTGGCACCCTGCTGTTACAAAATTTCCTTTCAAACTGACAACACATGATCATTTCTCTGTGCTGTCATGAAATCATAGAGAGCTGAGAACTTTGTGTCCACATGGCACACAACCCCTAAACACAGCCTTAATATGTCTTAGCATAGGAGGCGAGTGGTTTTATTAGTGTCCACTGTGTCCCCAGATTTAGGACCCTGGGGACACATTATTTGGACTTTTCAAGATCTTTCTTTAAAAAAAAAAAGGAAATTTAATACATGTGTATACAACTGTACTTAATATTTCTGATTGTATATGTGTATGCACACATCATTTTAGTGCTGCAACATGTATTCCTACCAGTATAGGCCAAGGTGGTTAAAAAGTAGCACCAGCAGTCCACAAACCTCTATTTTCCTTTAAGCAATCAAAATGAAAAATACTTTTTCAAAGAATGCATAGAATGACACTGCAGTTTTCAGATGTTTTTTTTTTTTAAATTAGATGACAAATTTGTTGAACCAAGCTGTTCATTTATCATTCCATGAGTTTCATTCACTCTAACAAACATGCTGAGTGTATTTCCTTCCTCGTCAGACATTTGCAGAGCTGATCTTTCTGAATATTATAAATCTTGAATTGTATGTATTCATTTTTTGCTTGCTAGAAGTCTTCATCACTGCCTTTGTTAGTGCATTGCCACACTCATGTGTGCACTAACGCCACCAACTCTCAATCAGTGGAGCAGTGAGAGTGTGTATCCTGTAATCTACATGCTCATAAAGTGCATTCTTGAACACATGCACAGCAGAAATGAAGCACAGAACCACTTCTGAAAACATTGCTCCATAGCACTGTGAGGGAATTTTCTATCACAGGCCTTCTGTACAGTTAGGAGCCCAAAGGTCTCAAGGTTGGATGACTCAGAGACCTCAGACAGAGACATGTTAACATAATATTTAGAGACCATTCTAGCAGACAGCAGATAGGAAGTCTGTCCCCCTGTTCTTACAACGGGGTCTTATAGATAAACTTTACAGACATAGACCCGACCAATTTAAGGAGGATTGCTCGAGTTCACATTTTAATAAAGAATTGGGTCAAAGTGTCCTCAGTTAGAGGGTTGGAGGTCAGGGCATACATAAATACAGTAGGAGCTAATGTTTGGTTTTGGCTATCCAACAGAGTACCGCCAATGTAGAAGGTAGGTATAGAATATCGTAATAGGGAATAGTACAAGGAGTCAAAAGGAAAACATGTGACATCGGGGGTATTAATACACCCCATTAGAAGGGACATCTTCAGAATTTGGTGTGGCATTACCTTGGTTCAATTGTGGACATTGTGTTGCTCATCAGCTTCTCCTTGATGCATCAAGCCTGCAATAAATGCTTCTACATAACACGTCTGAAGTCTCCTGGTGAACTCCTTCCTTCAACTCACAAGAATTTCCACAGGCACTACCAGCAGTGGCGTCGTGAGGCCTATTTTAGGGGGGCTGAAGCCCCCCTAAAATATACATATTTTATAAAAATAAAAAGAATACCGACATATTCAATATAAAGTGGCCAGAATATGAGTTTAAATAAACAATCATATAACCTGTCATTATTCACTTAAATATGATCATAAATTTGTCAGTTTCCCCTCACTTCATAGCGTAACGTAGAGAGCCCCTTCAGTGCGTCGTTATCCAATCCGTTCCACTCGTTCATATAGAGAACGCCCACATCACTGATGTTCCTGACTACGAGCCATGAAAATCTCCACAAGGCGCCTTTAAAGCTGCACTGTAGGACAACATTTCCCAACATTTTTGGCATTACCTCTTCTGACCCCTTATCACAGGTTAGGGCCTCAGTGTGGATATGATTTGTAAAAAAAAAAAAAATCTGCTTTCTTGAATTCTTTATTTGGTATTGGAAGAATTTGCAGGCTTGAAAGGTGAACGTATTCAAAAAAGAAAACAAAGCAACATAAAAGTACAGGAAATTGGAACATTTTTTGAATCATCTGGCAAACCCTCAGATTTATCTTGCAACAGGAAAGAAAATCACATCTTTCCTATCTGAGACTACATTCCCTGTCTGTCCTGAAGGAAACTGATGGGAAATCTTCTCTACCCTCTGCCTCCATCATCCCTCAGATATGGATGATGCTTATGTGCTAGTGTTTCATTAAACAATTCATTCATGCCCGTGACTTTATTTTCAAATTTACGTGTGTATATAATTTTGAACTGTTCACGCTTAGCACCATCTCACACCACCGTGTTTGTTTTAAGGAGGGCCCCTCGCTGGCACTAATGCAGAAAATTATGAGAGAAGATTGAAGCAGCTTAGTCCTTGCATGCTAACTGATCCATTAAAGCCCTAAAATGATCCGATCCAAGCCAGCTTTTCTAAATTACATGAACCTTATTAGAAGAGTTTAACAACTCAGAAAGTGGAGCAGTCACAATACAGCCGCCATATGACCGAAATCTCATCGGTGAATGCAGCAAAATGGTGTTGTTTTTGAAATCTCCTCAATGTAATCTCACATGAAAACCTTTTGTTTCACATTTAAACCAATTGCACTGACTTAGCAAGCCATGTGGAAAGTTTTTGTTTGGTCTTAAGTGGCCACAGTTCAGTTTCCGGCCTGGCCAGTGCAACAAGTTTATCTGTGTCTGTGTGTTTACGTGCTAACACTGCACTGCATGCATGTGTACAATATTCACATGTACCTTTTTGAACAGTGTATGTAGTGAAAAGTGATTTGAGGCGATGCATCAGAGAGGTTGACACATCACACTCAAAATGTCTTTTGACTGACACCTCTACATCTGGGTCCCATATATTAATACTGTCACTACTGTCAGACAGTCTGCCTCCAAAGAACAGATAGTTTGTTAAAGATAACAAGATAACAACAAAGCAGACTGGACTGTCAAACAGACAGTCTTAGAGTTTCAAGTGTTTGTTCTCTAAATACTTTTCTGTGGCACAAACAAGCATAGCAACACACCAACTTATGTGAATTTCTCAGACTTCAGAAAGTGGTGGAAAATCAAAGGCTGTTAATGCAGCACAGTGAGGAAACCCTCCTGGGAAATACTCATATTTATTATTTTGACTGGCAGAGTTGATTGTTTAATCTCATGTGCCATCTAGTGTTCAAACCAACATGGTGCAACACCAATTACTATGTGTAGCACAAGGTATCAAAATGTATCAATTCCAGGTATTTTTAAGTCAGACCCAAGACCCAAAGTTGGTATGTTTAATAATGAAGTCACACAATTTCTTTTCCCTTTGCCTCTGAACTAAACACCTTTTATTAAACACCCCATCATAATTGCATGAGGACAGCTATGGTGGCTGAGTAGTTTAATCAACCTGTGATTAATATATGGGACTCAGCAATAGAATCTAAAGTACCTTGTTAAGCAGGAGATAGAGGGCTGCTTTTGGTGTGATTTGTGTTGTACAGGGTGTTGGCTTTGAAATCCTTTGTGACTTCTCATGACAACAGCAAACTTGTCATGTTACCCAAGTAATTGGGATTAAAGTCAGGCGTTTGGTGTCTGACTGTCTGCGGGTGCCTTGCATACAAAAAGCCATCGATCAATAATGGAATCGTGAAGGTCACATGGGCAGGAAAAGTTAGAGGTAAAGCAATGGTTTTAATATTAATATTTGTGAGATCTTATCATTGTTATTGTAGAAATAATGTTCAGAACAATGCAGGGACTAATTCATCATGTCCTTATTCATATCAGGAGAAATGGCACATCCATTTAAAATGTTTAGCAAGATTCATTTTTCTCATGTATAACCAAAGCTAATCAAGGATGTATATAGAGCAATAAGAACTAACATGAAGACAAAAACACTGCACCTGATGCAGAGATGAGAAAACAAAAAACTTTCTAGATGAGTCAAAACAGGAGACTGTTCTTTGCTCACTGTTTGATCAGACTCTGACAGCCTTTTGCTCTCCACCATTTATCAATCTGTGGCACCTTATAATTCACTGGGTGGTACTTTCTTCCTCCTTGTTTTCTGGGTTCCTCCTCTTCAGTTTAGTGCATTGTTTATTTTCGCAATGGCATTCATGTGTGCAGTGAATGGGTGCAATCAATGCAGTGGATCACTTGAAATCCCAGTGGGTGGACTTCCTTGGGCTGGAGGACAGCAGGCAACAGGTCACAAGATGAAGATGAGGCATGCTGTCCCATCAGCACCTATGAAACGGTAAATTGTGCATTGTGAAATTTTTAGAGCCAATCCTGGTCCAATATTCAACTTGTGCCAGTCTCAGTGCCAAGTGTAAGTTTCACCCTGTAACCCATCTTCACTTTCACCCCATTTCTTTCTTTAGTCTGTCTGCATTTCTCTAGAATCAGTGATAAACCTCCACATGAAATGCAAAAGTGTGTTGTTAATGAGGACTTGCTGCTGTAGCTCTTATAAGATGCACGTGTTGTCGTCACAGATGTGACAGTGAGCAGTTTTAATTGGCACAACGGTCAGCAGAGAGGCTGGAGTGCAAGCTGGTGAAGAAGAGGAGAAGACAGCCATATGTGGGACGCTTTCCAGCAGGAAACATAGATCTCAGTGGTGCAGTTGTGTTCACTGGATCATCATTTGCCACAACAGAAAAAGTGAAGCAACAGCAGAAGGGAAAACAATTAAAATACAGATTTTTATTTACTTTGTTTATTTAGTGATCTGTCCTGTTTAAACAAAATTCATTAATATTACTGTCCTCTCTTGCAGCTCATAACTGCACTGAAGGTTCAGAGTCAACCTTCTTTGCTTGTTTAGCCACCAGGAAGCAGCTGCTGAAGATGCAGTGGATTTGGATGGAGACATGAGAGCTGACAGACCAGGTCGATCTGCCCCCAATTCTATTACGGTTAGAAAAAAATCCAACCTTGACCAGATGACTGTTTAATCAAAACAGTCTCCGCACACACAAGGATTTTCTGTCTCAATGCAGAGGCCTCCTTTACACATGTTTGATCTGAGCTGACTGATATGAATGGCTAGGTTAGCAGTGGGGAGGGCCGAGTAAATCATTTAAAATGTCATCATTCTACACTAAAGACTTTAAGTCACTATATCATACAAAGGACCACAAATAGAGTTGCAGGAACAGTGCTTTATGCTGTTAGTCGTATCAGCAGAAACACTGGAACCCGACCCTGCACCTGCAGACTATTAGAGAGAACTACCAAAAACTGTTAGGCTTGTCACCACTAAATAGTGGAGACCCAGAGATGCAGACCCAGACACAGGACTTATGAAACCAAAATGCAGTATTTATTAACAAAAGGAGGAACAAAAAGCGCACTCAAACGAGTGGAACAAAAATAACCAAAAACACACTCAAAAGGAGTGGATAATAACGGAAGGAGCTCCGACGAGGCGGGTATGCAATCAAGGCACGCGTGGAAGCGGCAGGTAGGCACTGAAACAAAAGAAAAGAGCACACTATAAGTGGCTAAGGCAAAACAGTGGAATGTAAACTCTTTCTCAGGAGGAGAGGAGGACAAAGGAGACGTAGTACTTACAACCAAGAGACCAGACACTGTCATGGGAGGATGAGGAATAATCTGGCACAGGTAGGAGAGAGTTCTCTCCTTAAATACTCTGCCAAATGAGGAAGCATGCTTCCCAGGTGAGTCCAGAGGGAGGCGGAGCTGGCTGAGGTACGGGGATGCCCAGCCACACAGACAGGGGAGAAACAGACAGACAACAAACACTAGGAAAAAGGGCAAGGAGACACACTAGGAGAGACAGGGAAGCAGGATCCTAACAAAAACAGAGTCTTTTTACAACATGACATAATCTCAGCTCAGTTTCAGGGTCAACTGTACAATGAAATATGTTGTCGTCACAGCAATGAGAGCCCTAGTCATGAGATAGATTAAAAAAAGAACCTAAACATTTTGATGTAAGATTAGCATTATGTGTAAAAGTAAAGTGACAAGTGTGTACAAGAGTATTGTGTGACTGCATGTAGTGGTCCCCGTTCATTCTGTGTAACAGTGCCTTCCTATGTAAACAATGTAGACAGTATTCTAACATTATTGCACAATGAGTTCGTAAATCCTGGCAAAGTAGCAGCAGTCAGGGTTAATAGTGCATGATTAGGTTTCTGAGTTCCAAAGCCAGATGGCCTGGTGGTCGAAATTGTCCTTGAGTCTGGTGTTACGTGCAGCCATGCTTCTGTATCATCTGTGATGAAGTCTTGATTCCATAATGTTTAATCACTTTGAAAAATCACTGCACACTCAGTATAAACATTATATACAGTGACATTGACAAAGTTTTCAGACACTTGATAAAATCTCACTTTTTAGCTGGATAATAAATCATGCTCTAATATTTCTTTGTCTACCTGAGGTAAAACAAAGCACAACTATATTTTCATATTCTCTAATGTCTCCCACATATGACAGAGGTTGTGACACATCCCATAAATAAGAAGTAGAAAATGAAGCCAGGCTAAATGGGAGAGGTAATTTCATAATGCAAGCTTTGATTGATACCAAATTTGGTGTGACATCCTGATACAATGAGAGATTACAATACTATAAATACAAATGTACTGTGTGGCCAGTAGGGTTAGAACGCTTAGTAGACCTATACAGTAACTCGGAGGAGGCTGATGAGAGAGGACAGGACTCTGGAGTGACCTGCAGTCCACCTTGCATTGTCTTATCATTAAGAGATGTTTCCATTATCTATCTCCATTCTATGGTGGCCCTGAGGGTCAAGATACAACAACATTTCAGAAAGCGACAGTTCAATGTCATTTTCTGTTTCTATGGTTACTATTATTGTTATCCCAACCCAGTCTAGATGAAACCATGCTCATTTCGTATGATGAGTGGCTCGAGGAGGCTGATAAGAGACGATAGGGGACTGGAGTGAAATGCAGTCTGCCTTGCACTGTCACATTGTTGTCTTATTTTCATATGTGATAACACATATGTCCTTGTTTTACTTGTCAACAATGTCAGCAAACAACATTTCACAAAACACGACAATTCAGATTACAGGAAAGGAGGGACGTCACTTGTTTGTGATTGGACAACAGTTCAGTGTTATGTCCTCTTTGTACCTCATATTTATTCCAGCCACCTCTGTTCTTTTTCGAACCCAGTTTAGATTAAAGTACAGTAAATTATATCATTTCAAGAACACATCCACTTTGGGAAAGTAAATAAAAGTGAAGTGGTTTTTATGTGATTGGGAAGTAAGACAACAGTCACTGATGATTTGTAATACATAAAACTTCTGTTTCATCCCAACTGGAAATACGCCTCAAAACACCTGCAAGACCTCTCACCCTCTGTCCTTTGACCTCTCACCCTCTGTCATTATGCACTCTGCAGCTATGTACCTGTAGATGGTGCTGCAGGTTGTGCCCCTGGACCTGCTAGTGTTTTGCAGATCAGGGTCAGAAACAATAAGAAATTAATGGAAAGATAGAAAAACTGAAAAACATAGCGTAATATATGTACTGTATTGTGATCATGCCTTAAAATCTGACATGAAACTTCATATAAACTGAATAACTAACCTGATAACACTGAGCAAATGTACATGAATGATAACAATAAAACATAACAATAAGAACAGTGTACTATGAAACAACTACTGCAACCCTAACTCATGCATTATATCTCGTCCTCCACCTCTGCACACTTGAATGTACACAATAGTGGAGACACACTGATCAATAACTGCTCTGGGAAAACAGGATGCACCCATCCAACCATTATGCAAGTCAGGCTTGTAGCACTTGTATTAATTTCAATAATATGCAATAATAAATTATAATATTTCACACAGTTTTATATCCTGCCCATATTTGAAGGCTGTGTGAAACCGTAGCCACTGAGAAGGACAATTTAATTTAAGGACATTTACGGCAAAATAAAATAAGTTATCCATCAATAAAGATAAGCCATTGTCTGATTTCATCAATTTATATATGTATATATACATATGTATATATGTATATACTATTATATATATTATATACTATTTGATTTGAGTATTGAATGTTTTAAATGCCATCAAACTCCAATAGGAAGAAACCAAGAGTCTTGGGGAGCAATGGTTGATTAAAAATGCATTTATATGATTAAATGTTTCACCGTATGGCGCCACCCTATGCTTTCTCAGAAAGCTATCTCCAGGAGGTCATCATATATTCCCTCTGCACCTCTTTGCTGAAGGTCATCAGACTCTATTTCTACCTTTCTACAGGATGGAAGGTAAAGGCATTAACCATGCAGCTAAATTAAATTAAATGCTTTTAAATGGCTGGCAGCAGGGGGGAGGGAGCATGTTAAAGCCTCATCACTCCAAGGTCATCCATCAACCTGTGTATCCTTAGCAACACTGTGACTTCAGAGGTTAGGTGGTCCTGTTCAGCGAGGACTCCCAGTTTGCACCTCCCCTGCTGACCCATGATGGGCATGGTGTGATAGATCACCTGCCTTCAGAAGTGATACATGCTAATGTGTCATTGCCCGATGTGGAATCTTTGACTGATGATATCATCACTGAGAGACAATGCCCCTTTAAAGGGAAACTCCAGTATTTTTCCACCTCATTCACATAAGGTTGTCCATTATGGACCATCTGTTTATCTTTGACAAAGCTGATGAAATGGCAGTTTTTTAGATCAGCTAGCAGCTAGTTCCCTGAACACAGATCCCTTTGCTGGTACCAAAAATAGCTAATCCGAGACTATGTATACTTGCAGTCTGACTCAGAGACATGTCTTTGAAATGATTTATATAAAGTTCAAGTTCATTTGGAAAGCTTTGGGAGGATTGTGTTGTTTGCCCTCTTGCACATTGCTTTTGCTGGAGTTTCACTTGAAACATATCGATATACTTGTATATTTCTCTTCCGGTTCTGAATGAATAGCTGTTTTCGGCACACAGCCATCCAACAGAGCACAGTGTGCTGAATGTTTTCCCCTGATGCACATTTCCACAGTCATCCAGCTTTGCCCGCTGGCTGGGATTTTTATCGCCCACAGGTGGGAGCAGGAATGTGGGTGGAATTACAGATATTTGTCTGCACCAGTGAATCTCTGCTGTCACACAGTGGCCAGCTGCCTCCCCCAGGAGGAAAGTAATCAAAGGGACCCCCTCAGTGCTGAGGCATAGCCAGGATGGTCTGCAGATGAGTTTCTCTAAAGCAATGACTAGCTGAGTCAGAGAGAGATGCAGGCAACTGAGCGTAGAGCTGTTTGAAGTTTGATTTGTATGAAGAAATGTCAGCCAGAGTCTTTGGAAAACATTGATCTGACCTGAGTAAGGTGATGAAAGAGTTTGACTGGCTGCAGTCATGACGCTCTTTTCCTATCAAACCAATCATTTGCAGTGAATTAACTGACATGTTATTCCAGCAGAGCCCAAAATCCTGAAGCATCCTGAGATGACCTGAAAGGAAGAAGTGAAAAACAAGTGAAAAACAAGAGTAGTAGTAGTAGTAGTAGTTGATTAATTCAGTCTTTAACTCCCTTAATCCTCAGACACATAAACAGAGCAGCAGCTTTAATATGTTACCATCGGGAGGTCCTCTTAAGCACCTCTGTTTGACTCTAATCCAAGACAGTCTGCACTTGAGAAAATACTATAGGATGTTAATGTAGATGCAGATTGTGGCTTTGGGGATCTTCACATATGACGCACTGTAATTTCATGCAATCCCCACAAGCACCAGACCCTGGTGAGCATGATTTGTATGTTTGTCTGCCTGCCCCTTCACATTAGGAGTCAAGACTGTTTCTTTTTGATGAATAACGGTACAACATGATGAGAGGACAACGGAAAAGCACAGTCTGGTGTAGCACTCGTCAAGTGCTTTTTTAAAGGCAGAGCATGTAATGACAACAAGCATTTTCAAAGTGTCTCATATCGGTCAGGGATTTGAGAGAGAGGCTCCATCTGAGGGATGCAATGACAGAAACATGGACAATAAATTATCTAAACTGCTTTTCAAACCCCTTTTGAACGACCACAACAAATCATCTATCCACCTGAGGTTCAGTTCCTACTTCAACTCCACATTCGTAGAATTGGGAGAAATGACAGATGACAGATGACACAACCCTCTGGGACAGTGTGCACAAGGTAAGGCAGTGTGATTTATCTATCCTAGTCAGCCTTCACCACTCTCCTAACATCACTGTTCTGTAGCTCAATGACGCATTTAAGAGATGACCTCCTGAGCCATTTGGGCCCAAGCTGTACACTCAAATGGCTGGGTCACTAAGGGTGATTTACACACCTCGAATAAATTAAGGGACAGAAATATGTCTGCTGCGCCAGCGGCACCATCATCAGCCTGTCAGATGAGCTTTCAATCCAGCACAGCGGACAGGAACTTACAAGGAAACGGTGATGTCAGAACACTTAAACTGTCAATAACACAGTCTACTAACTTATACAGGGGAGACTGGTGGAAAGACATTGTGGTAGCAGTTTTACATGGAGAGCAAGACTGCAAGGCAGTGGGAAAGTGTACAGACATGCATTACACAGACACTTGGGAAATTCTGATCTCTCAATGCACCTAATAATGTGTGCCAAACGTGTACTAGTGCTAATGTTAAATGATGGTTTTAGCTGTGCTGTCATGAATTCTCTATCCCTGAATGTCTTTAAAGTTTTTTGAATACTACTCTTGTCATAGGCAAAGTGCAGACACTCAGCTGCTTGATCATATATATCATGTCTAAATTTTATCTCTTTAGGCTAAATTACATTGGCTGGCCATCAGCTTGGTTATCTGAATGCAGCTTTCTAGTGGCCACCACTGTCCATCTAGTTCCACCAGTCTTACACAATGTCTCCACAGGCTGCAAAGAGACAGCAGTATATTAGCAGTACAGCAGCTTCAGTCCTCTGTCTGTGTCTGCACAGGATGCATTCTGGCACAGTATTGAGTGTATAACCTGTATTTTGGCAGCACTCAGAGCCCAACACACAGTCTTTTGTTATGGGCATTAAATAGAAGAAAATAGACTTGAAGCATAAAAATATACTTCGGGTTTATTAAAGCTGGATTGATGATAATAGACACTATCTGTTGGCTAAGCAAACAAGGGAGCAGAACATGAATTAATAGAGAATTTCTTATCGCATGAGTAATTGTGCTTAGCTTCAAACTAATGTAAATGGCACGTTTCAAGGCTTTCCAGTCACTCAGTTTTCCTCTCCTCATGTGACTGCCATAAAAGCCCCCAACTCTCAAGGTCTGGCGCCTGTAAAAGATTTTCACCTCCAGTGCAATTACCTGTCCAGTGCTTGTCAAATGTCTTCAACATAGATGAAATTTGTCAAATCCTTGGGAAAGTTCAGTGCTGAGTGCGGACTCACACTGTCATTTTAAATCCCTGCGTAGTCTGGACTGTGCTGTGATTGTCACACACCTCATTTAAATGCAAGACAGCCGACTGCCGAGCTCGCAACTTCCATGTGGGATTTTTAAGCCAGAGAGGAAGACGGACCTCAGACACTGTCTGGTGTCTGTGTCTGTCACTGCCTTTAATCACAGTGGCCTTCTGAACATTGTTAGGTTGCTTAAAAAGCTGTGCGGGAGATGGCAATCAATGCGACTTTTTTTTTTAATCCCACACACACAGCAGGAAAAAAGAAAGAGGCTGAAAAGTAGGACACAAGCAAATTAAACTTCTGGCCATGCTCTAATTGTCCTTCCTTACTCATTCCTTGTCTCTGCACTGAACTGAAATGATTTGTATGTTTTCATTGTTTGAGTGTTAAATAGATTTTAAATTGATCAATTTCTGACATGCCATGAGGACAGCCTGTAATAACTTTTCAAGCTTCCATGGTGAAACGTGAAATGTAATATTTCATATGCCAGTAGAAATGTAAAATGAAACTACTTGACTGACTGCCCTGAGTTAACACAGTCTGTCATGTCTCACTGTTATTTTCAACTGCCAATCTCACTCTCCCACACACCCCAAAAAGAATGGCAGAATTTTTCGATCCATGAAACACATTATTGCATGTATTACTACACTTCAGTCTGTGTTAGAGCCGATGCCTAACTGATGTACACCTCCATATGATTCATGCAAAAGGATGGAAAATGCAGCAGACACTAACCTTTTCAGTCCCATGCCATGAACTGTGCTTTGTTTTTTCCTACTTCCATGTATTTGACCCTCAATGTCTCTTATTAGTGGAGGAGATGAAGAAATATTTGATGATATTTGTGAATTACTGCATTTAAGATTTATGTTAGACTTGGAAAGATTCTGTTACAAAATGCATTTCTGAAAGTGTCAAACAGGAATCCAGCTATTGTAAGTAAAATATTGAGTTGTTTTGGTGAGACTGTTAAAATCAGTAGTGGTATGAATGACATTTCCAGGAAACAGGGTTGCAAACAACATTGGTGAAACTTTTACTCAGGTTATACTGAATCAAACCATACCACCAATCTCTCTGATTTCATAGGATTCATGGGTCAGAACACTACAATGTGGATCATTGACAAAACCATCGTAAACAATAACTTAAGTTAACTCGTTGCAGCTTCATCCTCCTTTAAAATGCATTCAACATTTTGCCTATTTGCTATCAGAAGATTCTCATGTCTGTACAGTAAATATGAAGGTGGAGCCGGAAGGCAGTTAGCTTACCTTAAGTACTAGAAATGTGTAGTGTGATTCTGTCTAAAGGTTCCAAAATCAGTTTTTCTAAAATTCACTTTCTTCTCTTATTTGTGTAAAAGTGTGAAAAATAAACTGAACCCAGCCAAGAAGCAATCCTGCACACAACCTCTCAAATAACCACAATTTGCCATTCATTCACTCCAGATTAAACAAATGAGATATAATGTGTTAATCAGTGACCTTTAGAGGTGATTTTTTTACCTTTGGACAGAGCCAGGCTGTCCAGGGTAACACCCTGTGGTCAATAAGCATAGCTCCCAAAATGTCCAATGACCATGTCTTGGTATCAGCAGAGCTCCTATTTTTCCACTACCTTATCCAAATTTGAATGCTACTAATTAGCATTTTCGAATCTCTGGATATCTTTTTATGTCCTTTTCCTGCTTTGTAAAGTTCAGCTACCTTTTCTTGCAAGTCCTTTGACAGTCCTTTTGCTTTTCCTGTGGTTCAGTAGTCAGTAAAGTCAGTGTAGCTCTGAAGAGTTAAGAAACTCACTGACTATTATATACACAGACACTAGTCACAATCAAACAAGTCACAGGTCCCTGAACAGCCATTTAAACCTGTGTCTGTCAACTTGTGTGCATATTATCAGGCCAAACTTTCAAGGGCATGTATGTTTTTGATAGACTTTTTATACTCATTTATTTAGTAAAGCTGTTTGGAAGACTGGTAGCTCCCTGTGGGAAGAATGAATGTGTCCTTCGTATGAAATTGTGGACATTATAAAGGTGCAAAGTGGCTCCACAAAGCTGTCTCACCATGCAGTGTCTTACACAGTGGGTGGATTTGAGTGCTCGAGAGAAAAATAAGCAAAGAATTTACAATGTCGAGTCAAAATGTACTCATCAGGAATTCCATTAGAAGGAGGCATTTGGTTAAAATAAGTGCCTTGCAGGAGCATGAAAAACGCTTCTGATGGATTACTTCTAATGCAATTGAATGAAAGCGTGTTCACGGCTCGGCAGAAAAATGCCTCACTCAAAACAAATAGCATGAAAATGAGGGACAAGTTAAATAGCTTACTTTTGAAACATGTCAACGCTGTAGGCTATCATCCATTGGTATTCATGCTGAAATTATAATCTTAACAATAAATATCACAGCTTGTAGTTTTAAAGTGCTCTGAAATGAAATGCTGTGTATTTCCAGTTGAGGGTGGACTTCATCGTTAAGATGAAGATAAAGGAACATAGCATTCATAGTGCTTCAGATCCCATGTTTGCTTAACACTTATCATTTCTGTGTGTTCTAATCCTGTGCATGTGGATTTTCTACAAAGAAGCAAATGATGAGCAGGAAAGTGGGTAAAGGTGGTTTAAACAAGACAGCAATGTCCCAGCCCACTTTAAATACTGAAACAAGCTCTTTAACGGTCTGTCACCCTCACGACAGAGGAGCAGTGGAGGAGATATAATCATTTAATCAGTGTTGTCCTGATTCCTCTCTGCTGGGGATTGAGCTGAACAGAGGTAATTCAGGAGTGATTGGTTCAACAGCATGGGTCAAGGTTCACACAGCTGTGCTAAGTGGGACTGACTGACAGCTCACAGGCTGTTCAGCTGCGTAGGAGGTTAAAGATACAATGATCTTCTAACTTGCCTTCAGACCTCTAACTCTCAATGTTGTTGCCGTTCAGAGTTCATATCTAAACAGCATCATTCATGTTGGTAAAGATGTTGCAGAAGCAGATGGCGAACACAGCCAATCCTCTTTAAGAATGCAGTGACAGTTATCATCCTGCCCGCTGCATGTTTTACTATTGATCTCTGCTATTGTTGATTGGATGCAGCATGCAGCTGATTGTGTCCATTGTACATGGCTTAACTATTATTGAAAAGCCACATTTAGGAATTTGGGGTTTGGGATTTGCAGAGAGATTTGGAATGTGACAGATCTAATTTATTTACTACATAGACTTCCTGCAAGCTTCTTGTTGGATTTGTACTAATAAACTCCTTTCTACTTTATTTGGCAGCATCAAAAAAGAGGGACGCTACACGTCTGGACAAACTGGTGAGGAAGGCTGGCTCTCTTGTGGGCACAGAGCTGGACAGCCTGACATCTGTGGCAGAGCGACAGGCGCTGAGCAGGCTCCTGTCAATCATGGACAATCCACTGCATCCGCTGTACAGCGTCATTTCCAGGCAGAGGAGCAGCTTCAGTGACAGGCTGCTGTCACTGTCCTGCTCCACTGACAGACTGAGGAAGTCGTTCCTCCCCCACGCCATGCGGCTCTTAAACTCCACTCAGGGGGGGAAACGTTAAACATTAATGTCAACAGTCCTCAATGTCCTGAATGGAATCTGTACAACACTCTGTTCAACATGCACTTTAACTTGCATTCTTTTGCACTGGACATTTAAACTCTGGACATCTCTTTTAAACTTGCTTTCTGTTGCATTGGACATTCTTACTTTTATTTCTGTTTGGGCATTTTTACTTTTAATTCTGGTTGCACTGGACATGTGGACATTTTTACATTTTTTACCTTTAACTTTTAATTCTTTACTTGCTGTGCTTTTAGATTATTTATTGAATGCCTTTTACTTAAATCTATTCATTTTATTTTAAAAGAAAAACTGCATAATTGCATTTCGCAGCTGTAGAAACTGGTTACCCAGCAGCGTAACAAATGATATGGACATTGCAGCTGTGTCAGCAGAAAAAAAAATCTTCTCGTGCTTGAATTTGTCACAGTGCAAAGAGTCCTCTCTGCCTGTGACCATTCCTGCAGCCACCATTCTTCTGGGCCAGAGGGTGGTTGGAAAATGTATTGAACCATTGCAGCACAATTAGATATGCATTGTGGCAGCAGCCATCGGCACCCTATAATAAAATCTGGTGCATACTCTGTTGATGTATGAGCCTGTCCCCTCCTCTTCCATTCCATAACAGGCTTAAGTCACTCCTCACCTCTGGCTTCAGTCAGATTGAGTCTGTGGAGAAAACATGGTCCCAGTATCTCAAACTACATGTTATTTGATGACAGTCTTGCTACACTGCCAAGCATATCAGGATGTGATCACTGGTTTGATGGGTTCAGTGGATTAGCAAACATGTTTCCCCTGCCAGTGCTGATTAATATTAGCATTTTGAAATTTGCCTGGAGCAGCTGCAATTGCAAAACATGTGTGTTTAAATGAAAAAGTAGCATAAACACAACTCATGCAACACATGAGCAAAGAATGAGCTTGCACACATTGACTACTAGACATGAATGAATTGAATGGATGTCGCCAGTAAAAACTGTAACTTTAGAGACCCTTGAGCTGAAGTGCACACAGCTGGCCAGACACCATGAGTCTACAGTGTAAGTAATTATGTATATTTCAAATGGGCTGCAGCAGGGAAGCACAACATCCTGAGGGTAAGCAGAGATGTGGCTTGTCAGTTCACCACTTCTCAAGCAGGCTGCTGGTGGAGAAGTGGTCTGTATTGATCTGCAGGCACGACGGGCATCAGCTGCCAGTGCCTTGCAGCACAAACACATGCTGGCACTGTCAGCATCAGCTCCCGCTCTGTTTACTGTCCATTTCCTTTCTCCATCTCTGTCTGTCTCTCGTGTCCATGAAATCACATGCAATCACCATGCAGTCACGGTGCTGTAGTGTTTTAATTCTGACTTCCATATATGTTGATGATTGCTGATTTGTTTCGAATTTTATTGAGGTATGCTGACACGTTTTTTACTCTGATCATCTCATCTACAGCTGGACTAGACAGACAAAGTTATACCATCCACCAGGGACTATACAGTGCCTTCAGGTTGTCGGTCTCATTCAAATACAAATACAAAATGTGGTTTAGATGACGAAAATAACTTTGCCTTAACTCACCATGACTTTGACATGTTGTCTGTACAGAAAGACAGACTTAACAATGCACTTCAGACAGGTACTGTGTGTGTGTGTGTGTGTGTGTGTGTGTGTGTGCATGTGTGTCTGGGCTCATTAGAAGTGACAAGTGGGCAGCTACTGCAGGAGTCTTCGTCTCATTTGTTTCAGCAATGCTTTCCTCTGCTTGGGCCCATTACCACCTCCACTACAATGTGATGAAAGAGGAGGATCATGGGAGGAGAAAGGAGGGAAAGAATTGAAAGTCAAGGTAGCAAATGAGATGAAAAGACAGACACAACTCAAAGGCTGGAAAAAGAGAGGTAATGAATGCAGATGAAAAATCTATCCTGCTGTCACTGACCACAGCTGCCCACCTACACGGTCAAAAAAAAAAAAAAAAAAAAAAAAAGCCAGAGCCTGAGCTGAATCTTGCTCTGCTGCAGTGTTAATTGTGGAGTGAAAGGCTGTCACAGCATCAGTATAGTCAAGTTTTGACATTGTACTGACCAGCATGGCGTCTTAGCTCTTAGCATGAGGCCGCATATTAGGACTGCGGATATATGTTCACATGCATGAATAACATTTGTTTCTCTAACTGGCTCTCCCTCCCCCTCCTCCTGCTGGGTCTATCGCACTGACCTTGTCCTTGAGATACTGCACTCCCCTCACCCACCGAACCCCATCCCATCCAACACTTTCACACACACATGCACATGCCTCCCTTCAACAAAGAAAGTCTGCTGAGAAAGGTCCTGGAACAGAACTAAAGAGTGGCAAATGTCATAAACAGATAATCTATCACTCTTTCTCTCAGTTTAGCACATCCAAGGCTGAGTTTGACTCAAATTTCTGTGCAAAGAAGCATACATTCAAATATGTACGTGTGTGTGTACCTGCATGCATGCCAAGTTCACTACTGCATTTATTGTCCTAAGAGATTCATGATCACCCATTTCCATGGCTTTAATCTCACCTTGCTCTGTAGTTGCTTATTGTAGATGCTTAAATGGAGCAGCACTACCATATCAGCATAATGGCTCCCCTCAGATTACAACAGACTGTTTCGCAGCCATGCATCAGGATAATGAATGGGGTCTAATCAATAGACTGTCTGCTTAGAACGAACCTTAGAGAGAAGAAGAAAAATAAAAGCAAAGTCTCTTATTGATAATTCATAAACAAAGGTGAGATTATTGTATAAACATATTTTCACAAGAAAAATCATGAGATGCTTTTGTAGATGTTTATGCTTTATAGATTCACCTGTGAGCTCTGCCTCGTATCAGTTACATATGGATGCTGATGTCACACCACAGGTAGCTTTTAAAGACCTCACTTTCATATGTTATGCTTTTGTTTCCTGAGTCTGACACTGAGATGCACAAATGTTCCATTCCTGTACCAATCACACAGTTTTTAACCTAAATTGATAAGGTGGAAGCACAGTCTTTCCTATGTGTTTCATGCAATATTAATACAACCTGCTGTGTTGCCAAGAGATTGGATTATAATGTATGTGATTTTAACAGAATACATCAGTTTTCAAGTGTCTAAAACCATTTATTCACTACACCCTATATAAGAGACACAACCCGCTGCTTTGGAAGCTACTGGCACTATTCACTTGACAAATGTGCTTCCATTGCTCCTTATCATATGATTTTTTTTCATTAAAAGAAGCTTATGATATTAATTCATCACAATTAAGTGCAAAAATCCAGCCTTGCACCCAGTAGGTCACCATTTTCTTCCTAACAGCTCAGCATCACGTTGAAAAACCTCAGTGCTGCAGAGAGAACGCAGGTTAGCAGCTCAGTGTCAGAGCGGCTTTAATTCAAATATCAACCCATACTGTGTGCGCTCTGAATTACCCACGCATGCAGATTTTTATGAGAAAATTTGAATGTCTCAAAGTCTTCCCACCAAATGTTCTTATTTTACCCATTTTCTGTTTAAGTATTCCTTCTTATTTCACACATTTGTAATCTCTGGACTCCTGATCTAGTTTCAGGCAGACGTGCTGTATAGCAGCTGGACTCAATGCTTCAGTGGTTCCAGTCAACGTTGATGGCATTTTCCTGTAAACCTCCAGTGGAACAGATTGTGCCGCCTCACTTGGCCCATACACAGTGGCTGACACTGACTGTTTGCTGTGAGGCAGTTGTGTGCTTGATCGAATTGGTGTTTTGTAGCATCACTTCACAGTAGATGTTTGGACTTCAAGTTTTCTCCCCAGGAATCTGTGATGATGCCCTTAAGAGAAGTTTTTTGTATGTGAATTTATATTTCTCAATATTAGAGGATTCTTTTTAGGGGAATAAAGCTGAGTGCACATTCTTAATTTCTCACAGAGATCATAAGAAAATGAGCTGCCACATAGGAGAGGAATAAAACGTCTGATTCATCTAAAGAAATCTCTAAAGTTAATGATGTGTCTGTGAGCAATTTTGTCCTTGGCATTTGCTCTCACCTATCCCACTGCAGGAATGACATTAATTGCCACAGCATGTTACAAGACGTTCACCATAATACGTCATTGTGAAAGTGAGCAGAGCACTGCATTGATCTTGCGGCATTTTCTGTGTCAGCTGCTATTTGCTCAGAATAATTAGATGATGCAGGCAGGCCATCCGCCTCCGCCGAGTTTGAAACCAATGTGGGAGTCAAGCGTAACTGCTGGTGGCTTTAAATAAAGCTAAATCATTTGATCACAAGCCAGGGTGGAATGATGTTCCCAGTTTCTAATCACAGTAAATCAGTTTTTCCAACTGTGTCAGATCGCACAACATTGTTAAATCAGGGTACAGTTGCACAATGTGGATACTGATGCAAGACAGATGTCACATTATAAGTATGAGGATTTCACATCTAAAATATATATACCATTGTAATATATTCTGCATACACACAGACACACACACTCTCATCATCTGACGGAGATGCATTTGTTCTCCCACACATGCTCATCAGACATGATTAGAATGACAATGATGCTGCAGCAGTGACTACAAATGGTCCTTGTGGTATTTTATAATGGTATTTCAAGGTAACAGCTCATTTGACCTATACAAGAAAGACAGGGACATTAACATATTGTGTTGTCTATAATGGATTAGAGCATCAAAATGACGCTATTGTGTCACCTTAAATGATGCCATTTTCTGAATGCACAGCTGTTGTGGAGTTTGCAGGCAGGTAAGGAAAACAAAAATCTATCTGTTGGCATCTGTGATAGGAGGAGTGTCAAAAAGGTCATTACTAAAATGAAGAAAAAGTTTGAAAAAAATATGATGTAAGAGAACCAGAGCAGTGTTAGGCTTTAACTGAAATGTTGCCAACAAAAGGATAGGAGAGTTTCTGTGCTATGAACAAAACTATATATCCAATAGTAATAATGGGCCTACAGCAATGTATGTGGTCAGATAGAAATGTCATCTGTAGCCTCCATTACAGTGATTTGTTCAGGATACATTTAGCATAGCTTAGCTCCAAGTCTGCATCAGCTGAGTCAAAGAAAAACAGGCCTCTATGAGGCTGTCCTTGAGCTAAATGCTAATGTTAGTGTGCCAATATGTTCACAGTTACCATGTTAACACACTGACATTTAATAGGTGTAATGTAATGCCTGTTTAGCATGTTCACATGTTAGCATTTGCTAACTAAACTCAAAGTACACCTGACGCTGAGGGGATTGTCATTAGTTTTGCAAGTAAAAAGCAAAGTAAATGTCGATGATGGTGGTTAAACGAAACACTAGGAGACCCGCAAAATTATTACACTTGATCCTGAGGGCAACTAAACACATGGTTATCAAGACATTTCACCAAAAAGCAGGAATGTCAACCTCATGGTGGCAGTAGAGGAAGTCAAACAATCACCACAGTCAATGGGATTCAATCACTGGGGAACATGAACATCTGAGAAAGAGTGACAGTCCACCCAATAGTTGTTGAAATATTTCAGTCTGGACCAAAGAGGTGGACAGAAATACCTACAGACTGAACACTGGCATTCTTCTGCGAGAAGAAAGGATGAAGACCACTTACTCAGTGACTAAAACCTCATTATTTCGCTTAAGTAGCCAGCGTTATTGTCATAGATGAGATTCTTTCAACTTGAGCCTGCCATTCTGAGAGTATTACAATGACATGTGAAGAGTATGGCACAAAGGAACACAATATAATGAGAGGCATTAATGGTTTATAGCATGAACATCAAAAGGTCAAAGCTATAGGAGGACTTGAGAGAAAAATTTGAGGCTATAAAAAGCTCATTGGAGGTGCCTGCACGTGTCCGTCCCTCCTGCTGCTCAGCTTCCACAGCAGTCAGTAAACTGTATGGCTTCTGTTCATATTAAGACAAAGTAAAGGCTCTTCACTTCAGCAAGGATATGATTCAATCTTTACTTGCTGTAAATGCTCTTAGCCTTTTCTGCTGGCAGTCAGTATGAAATCATATTATTTTGTCCAGCTAGATTTGTTTTAAAGATGACATAAACGCTGCCGGGGCTATGTTCACAGCCAATATTATCTT
Organism: Chaetodon trifasciatus; assembly: GCA_037975065.1. Classification (NCBI taxonomy): domain Eukaryota; kingdom Metazoa; phylum Chordata; class Actinopteri; order Chaetodontiformes; family Chaetodontidae; genus Chaetodon; species Chaetodon trifasciatus. Next base: position 10,520,125 of record JBBMOE010000013.1, read on the forward strand.
CCAGTGAAGAAAGTGCTTCATTTTTACTTGTGCTGCAGCCAGCAGCTTGTCAGTTTTGCTTAAAGACTGGTAACAAGCTGGCCAAACTCTGTCCAACCTGTTGTCTTTACACTTTGTTTTTTGCATGAAACAAACAAGATATAGTCCTAATGTGTTAATTAGTGAGCTTTAGAGGGTGTGGTATCTACTTTTTGTTACCTTCAGAGTGAACTAGACTAGTTGTTTTTGCCTGTTTCCAGTAATCTATAACTGGTTATATTTTCACATTTATGGTGGACATAAGAGTGGAATCAATCTTTGAACGTTTGTCAAGGAAGTAAATAAGCCCATATAGCAAAAGTGTGGCTGGCTCTCTTTAAATGGAAATCTGCAGCCTTTGCTTGAAATTCTGTATGGTGAAATATATTATTAGATCATTGCTACCCGCCTGTCTGATGTGAACACTATTTGTTTCTATATTGATCACTTTTCCATGCATGTGAACTGTACGCAATGATATGATGGATGTTAGCTCTATATAAGTCTATAATCCCTGTATTGACTTTGAAAATCAAACACAAATCATTTCATGGCTTTCTACCACAAGTCCATATATAACATAAGAAGGACTTGAACTAGATTAGAAGTATTAATAAAGAATGACCTGCTGGTAAAGATGGTGTCCTTCATGTTTTTTAAACAATACATCCACACTCATTGTATCCATCTCAGGGGTTTATTTAGACAGCAAATCTATTTGCTGCCATTAAGGAATTGTACCTGTGCTAGGCGATGACGCCAATAAATTCTTCAAAGCCTTTGGCAAACTGGAACTAACAAGTTTCACACTACGTTTGTATTTTCACACGTCAATATCAACGGAGAGCCCACAATATCACACTTCCCAGGGTGGCATGTTTTTCAGTTTCTTGCTGAGTTTAAATGAGGCTTCCACGCAACTTTCCAGGACAAATGTGTGGTCCTCTCACAGCTGCAGAGGGACACAACCTGAGGGAAGTTAAATATTTCAGGTAAGGAAAAGGCTAATTTCTTCACGTAACAGTGAAGTCAATCACACATAGGTGGATGGATGGATGGATGGATGGATGGATGGATGGATGGATGGATGGATGGATGGATGGATGGATGGATGGATGGATGATTGAATGTCAGCTGCAGAGAGGATCATCAAAGTGTTGCTTGCATCACTTCAGGTAGCTGGAAGCCTGCTGACAGAACATGACAGACTGATGCAGGGCCTAGATTATCTTCTCTAACAGTGGCATTTATTCTGAATAGTAATCAACCTCTGAGACGTCTCCCCTGGTAATTACAGTGAAAAAAGCCATTCTTCCTACAGAAAGTCAGGCTCAGTTTGAAGCGACGTACAGTTAGAGGGCCGTGACTTGAATCTCTGAGTAGGTTTTTAAATAAAAGGAATTTGGAAGGATTATAGTGAATGTCTTTGTAACTACTTTTACATTTTCTCCTTTAAGATAACATGGGCAGCTATTACCACTCATTTGGTGACACTGAAGCGAAGCAATACACTGAGCAGAGAAATTAAAGACCACTATAAAACAGGATTTTGTCTCTGAGAACTAATGGATTTCCAAGGTCACTGCTACTACCCTCAAGAATTTATGCTTAACATACAGCATGGACAAGCATTTTCCCGCACTAACATCTATTCTTTGTCTGAGGAAGAGAATACATTATCCCTTTAAAGATTTTCCGTCAGAGAGCTGTGACTCTAACCTGCACAAACTCCAAGTCACAGCACCTGCTGTTAGACAGTATGCCTTTTCCACAGCACATCATACCTTTAATGTAAGATAGATATCACACTGATGCACTAATACATGCCTCCTAATCAAGAGACCTAAATCTAGGATGACAAAAAGTTGATCCTACCCTGCTCTCCGTTTTAGCCTCAGTTTGCAGCCTCCCATCTTTAGCATATCGGCATACGTAAGACTTTTCTCTGGTGCTGTATCTGTAAACCTTTATATTGCAGTAACCTCATTTCCCCAGATGATCAAGTGCTGTAGATAAACAGAGGTGTGTTTTGATGATGTGTCAATGTTCGTCATTTGGCCCCTGTGCAGCAATTTAAAATCTTCCATGTTCCATTTATGCCTGATGACTAGTTGGAAGAATTTGGCTGTCACTGAAATGTCAGACAGCAGCAGCAGCTTTCAGCTGTAATCACATGGATGAAAGAGCCCCCACCTGGAAACATCATTAAGTGGATGGAGGTGAAAAAAGAGAGGACAGAGGGACAATCAGAGTGGAATTAGGGCGAGGAGAGTCACAGACAATAAAACGTTCTCTGATTTGACCAAAGTTGTTTTTTTGATTCTGCTGATTTTCACGAAAAGAGGCCTTGCTTGAGACAACTGTGTTTGTATGAATGAGTTTGGAAGAAACTGATTGACAGCCACAATGGACTATTCTGCCAGCAAAAAACACACAATCCCTCGACGCAAACATCAAAGAAGCATCCAAACCTTCTCCTCGAGGGTCTTACTCCTCAAAGACATACAGAGACCTCATCCCCCATCAGCAAACCGGTGCCTAATGAGGTTAGAAGACTTCAAACAGGGCTCTGACTCAGCCCTGCTCCCACAAAGACGAAGAGTAATGTATTAAAGATGAGGGGAGCTGATCGTCTTATACCTGCCTCCGTCTTCTCTTCCTCTTGGCACTTCCACACGCATTCAAAGCTCCACGCTCACACCTTTGACCCAGCTCTCTGTTTCACTGATAAGATTCTGGATTCCTTCTGAAATTGTCCAGCAGGAGGACTGACTGCTATCCCCTCTGATCCCTGTTTCCTGTCTTATATGACTGGGAGCAGGTTGCACTTTAACAGACTCAACCAACATTCACAGACGCAGACTTCTGCTGACTTGACTTCTGGTTACCTCACTGATCATTACTTTACCCATAAGTTGAGGGTTGTATTTTTTATTTTATTCTAGCTGTTAACTAAGTTCACTCACTGAAATCTGCTCACATGTAAACTTGAAATCTTTTCAAATGCATGACTTCAGATGGTGAAATTAAACACAGTCATGTGTAACAGCAGGATTAAAGATATACTCCGAGACCCCCAGGCTCACTTTCTGGGGAGAATGAAGTGGCTCAAGATGTGGGCTTCTCAAACCATTATTTAAGAAAATAACCAGTGACGTTTCTTTGTATTGATTAAACTGCCGATGTACTGTTGTTGCATGGTTAACAATTAGTCACCCTTGCAATTTGTTCAGCTGTGACACGCTGTGGATTGTGCTTCGGTGAGGATTATTAATCATTTATATATTTATTATTTCTATTTAAAATGCTCTGGATATCTTCATGAAATTCCAATGAGGATTGCACATTGCAAAACAACATTCAGGGGTCCTGTAGCAAAATGGATACAGCCATGCTAGTGCTTCTGTGAGGCTGTGCCTATATGACCAGCTGTCAGCTAAATGTTGACCTCTTTATGCCAATGTGCTTGCACTTTGTAATGCTTGCTGGCTGTAACAACTAAATTTCCCCAGTGTGGGATCAATAAAATCTTACCTTATCTTATCTTAAATGCTAAAACGCTCATCATGACAATGCTATGTTTATCATTTTCACCATCTTAGTCTACATTTGCTAATTACCATTAAACACAAAGTGCAACTGAGGTTGATGAGAATGCCATTAGTTCTTCAGGTATCTGGTCATCAAAGTTATTACAATTCATCCTGAAAGGAACAAGAATGTCTGAACCAAAAGTCACTGCAATCCATCCAATAGTTGTGGAGACATTTCATTCAAAATCACAAGAGGAAAAGTCAGTATGATTCAAGAGAATGAATGAATGTCTGTGCAGAAGGGATCTCCACTGTGGACCAAAGTGAAGGACAGACTAACAGACTGAATGATTGGCATTGCTATCTCCAGAGCCGCGTCTCTGGTGTGGTTAAAAATCCTGTCTGAATCTGGTCCAAGGACTGAGTCATTGTTACTAAAGTAAGCACTTCAAAAGACTGACAGACCACAAGGACAACTAGCACAACAGATTCAAAGGTCCAGTGTCTAAAATTTAGTGCAATTTATCTGCAGATTGTGGCAGAAAGTGAATATGATATTTATAAATATGTTTTCATTAGTGTATAATCACCTGAAAATAACAATCATGGTGTTTTTGTTACCTTAGAATGAGCTCTTTTTGTCTGTGGAGGGAGCTGAGTTTTGACCTCTTGGCAGCACAGAGCAAAAGCAAAACAGCAATGTGATCATAGTGTTTGCTACAATATAATATTAATTGAAAAATAAATAATAGATTTCCACTCAATATTAATACTTAACATTATTTAACTCATAAGATATTCTCTTGTGTGGGAAAGTTTTACCCTTTTGCACAGTTGAGTCTGGCATCTGCCTTGTACAGCCACTGATTGTCTCCTTCAAGGGCATTAAACACGGCACACAATTAAAGCACACTGTACATCACGTACCAAGTGTTAAAGTTTTGCTGTTGCTGTTACTTCTAAATGAGTTTCATGCAAGTATAGGGCTTCCAGAATAAGTAGCAGCACATTACTGCATGAATGTGAATTTAATTATACAATGACTTTTCCTTAAATAGAATTGACTTTCCTTCTTTCACCTCCCTGACCCAATTTCTTAAGCCTATCTGAGTCTACAGTGTGTCCTGACAGCCCAAAACCCGATTTCTTTGTCGGTGTTCCATAAGGAAACTCATTCAGATGCACTTTGGGATTCTGTTCTGACTCAGTTCTGTTGCTGTTTCCCTAATTGTGTGTGACACACTGATCTGTGCATCGTCTAAATCAGCTGGTAATTACTGTACTGTAGGTATCTGGGTCACTCCACTGAGAAATTAAAAGCAGTCTTACTTGAAAGAGCTCAGATCAGCTTTTTGAAAACTTTGCTCCATCACTGTCCCTCACGTCTTTCTGGCTCATCATAATACGTGGTGCACTGCGTCGGGGAGGGAATGTTATTTTCTCAGGCTGATACCCGGACAGAGATCGCTTTGAGGAAGCACAAGTTTCTTACCCACAATATAAATATTTATACTGGGCCATGTTGGCATTTCAGTAATGTGATCAGTATCTGCTTTGTGAAACAAACAAAGTGGCGGCCCACACAAAGCAGAAACACAGAACACACTCTCATGGATCAAGGTTACTGGAGCAGGAGTAGGTGTTTATGTTTTCCGGTGAGAGATGCAGTAGATTTCAATCAGATTTGATGCCTTTAATAACGCAGTTGGCACAGACTCAATCTTCCTGCAGGATATGATAATAGACAACTCATGATGCAAAGTTGGTGTGACTGCCATCAAGACGTACATTCATCACCACAGTAACACCTAATTAATTTGTGTCTTTGAAGTTTGATTAGGAGGGGGCCATGCAGGATATATCTAAGTGATTTGCAAACATGTCTTTTGACTCTCATCAGTGATAACTGAGGGAATCATGAAAGGAATACTTAATATGTGAAGCATTGTCTCCGGTTTTCAGCATTTTGTTTTGAATCACTACATCCAGCCAAGAACTAATTCCAGCAGAGCTCCCTGTAAAACCACAGCATTTCAAACCAGTTGCAGTGTGCTATTTGTGAGCTTTACAGGTGTTAGCTTTGAAGTGAGCCATGCTAGCTGCGTCCTCCTAATTTCAGTCCAGCTAAAATAATCCTGGCTAATTCCATACTGCACATGACAGACTGCAGACGGTGATTTTTGGTTGAGAGTTGTATGAGAACTTCTTATCTATTATATATCTGTGTAGGAAATGTAAGGCAACTGCCAGTCATCTGATCTTAGTGTAAATCCTGGAAACAGGGAGACTACTGGCTGACCTGACTCTGTGTGAAGTCACATAATCCACCTACCAGCACCACTAAAGCTCAATGGGGCTCAATTTCCAATTAACACATCATATCTCATTTGTTTAATCCATGCAAAAAAAAAAAAAAGTGCAAAAGCGACCAGTTTTCATTTTGCTGGGTGTTATGTGCCAGAGTGTGTCTTGGCAGGCACAGTGACCTTATAAATCTTAGATAACTGAGTGCTGGCTGTAGCCATATACTGATCAAAAAATATGAAGGCCTTGCAACGCATATTTTACAAAGAACAAGAGGGGTATTTTCTGTTGGTCTGTTACGCAAAAAACAAAACTAAATGACTGACAGCATTTACCAACCTTTACCTGCATGTATCTGTCTGACTGTAACTGAGAGGATCTGTCTGTCTGCGCACAGCTCAGCAGCAATGCAGTGTTTTCTTACATTCAAGTTATCTTTGTCAATATGCAATGCCAATGACAGTATGTGCGCTCAGGTGGATGTTGACAGAGGAGTCATTTCACCCTTACGTCACAGTTATTTTAAGCCTGGAAATCTAGCTGGCAAGCTGGTTTGTGTATAACTCCCTAAATAAGTGACTTTTAATTATGGGCAGGTGATGAAGTAAATATAGTTTCTAAAAGTTTCAGAAGTAACTGTCCCAACCCTGATGGACTCTGCAGCCACAAATAACCCTCCACCTGACCTCTCTCCACCTTAAACCTGACCAGGACTTAGCGCGGGTCTGTTCTCACTATGAGGAGATTAGCTGGACAGTGATGGCGACTTGGGGAGGATCAGATGGCCTCTAAAATGTCACCATCCTCTGACTATGTTATCTGGTTTCACCCCCTCATGTCTATAGGTTTTCAGGCTTTGCAGGGGTCTGCTGGATGGAAATGAAAGTCTGGAAAGTTCTATTCATCACCTTCAGCACAGGCGCAACAAGGTAATATCAGATGGCGGCCTGGAACTTCATTGTAGTGGACAACAACACACGGCTGGATCAGTTTATCCCCATCCTGTAATGCATCTCTGCTGTAGGTAGATGTGAGATGTCAGTCTGTCAGTGTTTCATGTTAACGAGGTGAATCAATGAGCGTTCAAAGCTTATCATCTTTCATTGTGTTATTTCATGGTTAGTATTTCATTGTTATTTCATCATATCAGCATAATTAACCTCAGGTACCACACATCAAAAGTTTAGATGGAGTATAGAGCGTATTTACACCGAAACATCAATGAGATATTGAACGAGCACCATCAGTATCAATACCTCTCGCGCTCCAGTAGCCATCTGACATTTACCTGACTTTTAGAGCTCCAGTGCATCACTCCTGTTTTCACTGGGATTTCCAGTCGCCTGCTTGTCTTAGCTGGAAATATTGTCTGACACTAATGCTGCGTTTTGCTCTACTGTTTTTCATCTCTTTGGCTGTGACCTTTTGTTTCTCGATGCCTCAGTGCTGCACTGACAATATGGGCTGATGGTGAGAATGGTGACAACTATAAAATATGCAGTAAAATACCATCTGCTTATCCCTGCTAGCAAAAATGGAGGATTTGGGTCGAACCTGATTCTGTAATGAGAGCAAAACATTCTAATCATGTCTTTTTTTGTTATTGTTGAATGTATTGTAATGAATATGTGAGTCCATAGAATCATACTTTTCCTGTGATTTCATTCTCTGTTTATTGAAACTTTATATGCAATTGTGATTGGATAATAATCTGTGATCTCTGTGTTTTGTCTGAATACACTGTGCATCCCTCATCATTTGGTCAAAGCTGGTTTTTAAAGGGGGTTATAATTAAAATTCAGCTACTACATTACAGCTGCTAATCCCAGTAATGCTCCATTACTGCAATAATGATGGGTGAGAGTTTTTATGCTAGTACTGACATCAGTTTGGTCTCTGTGTTCAGTGAACAGACTGGTCTGAGACCTGCTATCTTATCACAGAGGCTGGAAGTATGGAAAGCTTCTCCCAAAAAATGAGAAATGTATCCCCTGGTAAGGAGAAATGAACTCCCAACAACAACATGTCAGTTGGCTTATATGTTAGCTGATGCAACATTTGGGTATGAAGCCTTTGGAGATGTTTCAAGGCACATTTTATGGAACTGGACTGAGTAATGAGAGTAATAACAAATTATGCCTCTGCACTTAGCTTCATGGCATCATGCTTTGGTATTTAAAAAATGGGGTCTTTAAAATGCATTTCAGACAGCAGGGGGCTCTATGAACAACAGCCACAGCAGCTGGCTAATCAAGAGCAAACCTCATTCACTCACTTGTCTGTAGAAATAAAGTGAGAGGATGAAACTGCAAGGAATTTACAGCAGCTTTGAACAAGGTTTTCACCGTGCATTCAAAGATATAGTTGCAAATATAATTGCACAAAAAACTACAGCCTTAATCATAAGCTTATGGAGTTCAACTAGCAAAATGCTTAACAATGGAAGATACCCATCACTAGACATTGCTTCCACTAACATGCTGTACAACACACAGCTGCTCAGTGCTAATCACATGACTTGTATTTTGTAAGATATTACTTATCTTGAAGAATGCTATTTTGTGTCACAATATTAATGACATTTAGAGAAACACTGCTTTTTAGAATGTTTCCTCTAAATTCCTGATTTTTGTTGGTGTGTCTGCACAGAGTCATGTTTAGTAAATCGCCTTGAGCAAGGTGAAGAGCTTTAGATGTAAATTACTGCATTTAACATAATAACTGGGGTGCTGGGATGGCCTCAGCTGCACGACAGAAAATAATCCAGATGGACATTAATTACACAAATCAATTGTAAATTGCGATGAATTGGTTATAAGTGGGCATGATTTGTCAGGGGAGCCTCCTCCACATTCTCCAGTGTAGAGTTTGTATTTTTGGCCACTGCTAAAAAATCCCACCCACCTACCACTCCTGACCTTCCTTAAATGAAGTCCTAAAGAGATGCTTAGTATAAAATTGGGCACATGCCTGTGTGTGCTGACGACATCAATCACATTAATGTGACGATGAGAACCACCACTTGTTTATGAATCAGCATTTTTCACCGTGACAGCAAAGGACATTAAAGATGACACTGATGCTTGCTTGTAGTGCATGTTTCAGAGTGAGGTGAGGGGACAGTGTCTGCAAAGCTGTCCACGGCAGAGAAGTTAGCCACAGAGAGGAACTTTCTTATGCCTGTATATGAGACACTTAGCTAGCATGGGATTACCCAGCGGTGAGGAGGGTAGACGTGCTGATTGAGCTGAGAAGGAGACAGACAGCTGACATTAACAGGTCCCACTGGGTGAGTTTGTGCCACATAAAACCAGTGTATGAGAGCCCATCTGCAAAAAGAACAAATAGCAAAGATCCATGACGTGAATCAGCTATCCTCTGTTTTTGAAGAGGAGTGTGTTGTATTCTGTATTGACTTCAAACCTTTTCCAGTATTGTACTAAAAGAAACTCCAGAGATGTCAGTCACATCAGAAAGTAAGAAAGGTGAAAAACATTTGAGAGGAAGTGAGGATGTCAGTGTTCAAACAAGAGAGACAAGCACTGAAGAGCTGTTGCACTGACACTGGCTGAAAACTACATCTGTGAAAAGAGATGTAGGTCAGAAGTGTGCGTGGAAAAAAACAAGTAAAACCGATTCCATCACTTTCAAACAGAAACGTATACCAAGGCCATGGAAAACAAATAGCACAAAGCTCGGGGAAAAAAGCTGGGGATGTGCACACAGATACTGTCAACCACATAAACATTTGTGAACAAAGTATACAGCCTCTTACATTTTTCATGTGAGCTGTTTTAACATGGTTATACATAACGTGTTTGATTTAGAGAAAAGGCAGATGAAAAGTAGTTTATGGCTCAAAAATACAGCAAATTCTGCATAATGTGATTTATATTTGTCAGGTGTGCAGAGCCTTATTTTCTCTATGGAAGAAGGTACTTTAATTATACTTTCTGATATTACAGTAGAATGAACTTGTGACTATGACTTCATTGTGTTATAGGGGAGTATCAGGCTGTTTAGCTGCTAAATCCTCTACTGTACTACCAGCTTGTCTAACTTAGTGAATTAAAACAGCTGAAACCTGCAGTGATGGAAAACAAGGTTGATGAGAGCTGAATCTTTAGGCAGGAAAACCAAAACAATTAAGTGAATTTCATAATTCTCAGTGGGTTTATTACTAAAAGCGATCCATTTCAATTTATGCATTAGTGCAGCTTTAAATATGTTGCATCCATTTGGCAGTACATCATAAGCCTGGGCAGGCTCGAAAACACTGGATGCAATACCAGACACCAGCATGACAACAAAACCCTTTTGGATCCGTGCCTCCAGTGGAGGAGAGAAACCTCCAGGGGTGGGAAACAGATCTGAAGCATCCAAGAATACCTCGTCTGCTCATCTGTGGCTCTGAGAAATGTCAACCTCAGAGTCAATGATAACCTGTCTCTCACTATGGCAGGTTGACACATGTAGTTTACATTTGTGACACTTTAGCTCTGAAGTGATACTTATTCACACATACACACGCATCCATCTTATCCAATTACTGTGAGAGCAAAATGTGGTTTACTGTAATGAATTATTCATAACTCGATAAAGATGCACCACAAAGGTTAGTGTGTTAATCTGGGGTCTGCTGCTCTGAATCCCTTTAAAAGATTATTTCTTGAATTCAGCTGACATCATTGGCCACCATAATTATGTTGCATTTTGTGGGGGCAGAAATGGGCCACCAATCTGTGACTCACTGTGACTACAGTGTAATTCTTGCCGCCCTTGTAGCTTCATGGAGTTTGTCTTGGGTCTCGTGACACATTAGAACAAATTGATTAAAGTGCTTTGGGGGAAATTCCTGACATCGTTTCTCCACAGTCTATCCATGCACATGTACACAGCATTTGATTCATTTCTATTCTTCAGTCATTTAGGACATTCAGAGGTAAGAGATTATTTTCTGCTTGACCCAAACACCACATAACTTGCAGCACATTTTGTTTACATCTCTATTTTTATCTTACCCTGTGACAACCTTGAATGTATCTTTTACATATCAAAGACAAGGATGCTGCTGGAATCAAACATTCATACATTTTTTCCTCAGACAGACAGAAGAGCTCCTTTGGCAAAAGACGCTGTGCTGATAGCAATGACAGTCCCTATCCTACAAGAGAAATGTTCTCCTGCAGTAACTACTGAGCTTCATGACCTTAAACAGTTTAAATCCAACATCGACAGACTGACAATGCACAAGCATTTTAGCTGCTACAAAGGGTGGAAACAGAAGCTAAAAGAAGACTTTCCTTTAAATTGATGTACCTTACTATATGCATGCACTGTGAACAGCAGTACATTACAGCCTCCACATTCATATTCTCCTCTGTTAATCCCTCAGTCACAGCAGGGATTATAATGCAACAATTTGAGAGAATTTGTTTTTTGGCGCATACATTATTTTTACTTATTATTTTTTAAAAAAGGGCAGGAAGAACAGCTCCTATAGCAATGAATACGGTCTAAATATAAGGTCCTATAGTGCCACCTCAAGTGTCACAGCACTCCGGTGAGATGGAAATCTGTACAATAAGTATGACGCTAGAACTGGCAGGAACATAAACTCAGATTAGCATAAATGCCAGACACAGATGGAAACAGCAGCCTCCTTCTAGCAGCTCTAAAGTTCACAAATCAAAAGGAATGTATCCTGTTTGTGAAGTGTAGCCTAAAAAGGACCAGCGCATAATGTCTCGAGAAACCACACCTTGCTGTTTTTACATTTTGTTTTTTGCATGGATTAAGGAAACAAGATAAAATATGAACCTATCACTGAACTTTAGAGGTGTTTGTAGGTGGACTTTGTTACCTCTTCAAAGCCAGACAAGCATTTTTTCCTTGTTTCCAGGAGAGACTCGACAGACTGCTACAAACTGCAAGGCTGGGCCAAGAAAACTCTTACCAGCAAGTTTTTTTCTGGCGGACGGACCCACACATTAAGGAATTTGAGGGGAAACTTTTTTAATGGACCAAAAAACAAAGCCTACACTGAAAAGAAACTTGGTTGGGTGCTTAAATGTGTTTTGAAATATCGAAATAACTGGGAGTACAAAGGCTACATGAATATTCATAATAGATACACTGTTATGTTTGAGGGAGGTTAGCTTGCCATAGGTTTTTATTTACTTCCCGTAATCATCATCTTTTAGATTTCAACTTTTTTGCATTGTTTAAATCATAATTTGTAAAAACTGAATGGTGCTGGAGAGAGTCTTCCACAGGCAGTTGCTAAGTTAGCTAACCGCTTTCTGGCTCTGGCAAAGAAAGCATATTTCCCATAATGGTGAACTATTTCTTTAACCCCACTGACACTGCCCTGACCTTTTGACACCTCAGAAATGACTCACTCCTTTATTCTGGCTTTCTTCTGGTGCAGGAGCATGATTTTTCCATTTGAGGTAAGGATTTTCCCAATAAAGAATACATGTTTATGACTCAAATTGCTTTTCCAGCTGAATGCAAAGATGAAAATGTCAACAAATGAACACCTTAAGTTTTGCCTGCAGCTGTGTGGCCATGCGTAAAAGCAGCTGTAATGATTGAAGGGCACTGATTATTCCCTCTTCACTGGAGCTCCACACCAGTTCATTCACAAGAGACTGATGGTGATTTACTCTGTGCATGAAAGGAGTTTGAGTAAAGGTGTAATAATATTAAATTCTGTCCTCATGCAAGTGGTGTCTGTGATGTCTGAAGTGCTGATGGTTGTGACAGTGAAAAGCCATTTAGAAATTCATTAGAAAATCAATTCACAGTACAGTGAGTATAATGCTATAGTAATTGCATCTCAGGGGGCACAGTGGTTACTTGGGTGTATGCAAGCAGATGTGCTTTGCTAAAGATTGAAGGCTCATGTGTGCACAGATTAGCTTTAATAAGATTCCACTAGATAGAACCTGTTATGTTCATCACATCTTATTAAATTGAGAGACAGACAAATAAATGAGAGGAGAGAGAGAGAGGTAGCTGGACTGTGAGAAGTGCTTTGATTGGAAGCTTGACCTAGTTGCAGAAACTCTGACCAGAGATAAAAAGCACAAGAGGAAACTCAAACAGAAGCATCCATCTTTAAGTACTAATGGAAATGATGTCGGCAGCAAAGACTATAGAATTAGATTAGAGAGACCAACAAACAAAAGAGTGACACCTTGACCTGAAATTTGATGAATTGTTGTCAATAAAGCCTGTTCAGTTTCTGAAATTTACAGCACACAGCATAATTTTTCATTCTGGTAATATTTGAATGCTGCTGATCTATTTATAGGATTTTGCTATTTGTTTTGAAGTGTTGCTGGCCTGAACAATACATCTCTGGATTACTGGTAATGCCTCTGTTTTCCAGCACAGCGGCAGCATTATTACACTGCTGTTCATTTGCAGCAGTCTTAACACTCAGAGGTCAATATTAATCATAAGAAAGCAATATGATGTGTGACAACATGGACAACAGGAAAACGAACCACTGACAACAGTGCTTACAGTTCCCTTTTATAACGCCCTTGGTGTAAAAAAGGAGAACAAATTTTATTACAGTGCCAGCCGACAGCATAAATCCTGGCAACTTTATGTTGAGATGAATATGAAGCTTCATCTATACCTCAAATGAAATACCTTGAAACTATGAATGAACATCACAAGTGTGCTGCAGCATAATTAAAACATTCCTAGAGAGAGAGAGAGAGAGAGAGAGAGAGAGCGGTGCACATCCCTGACACACACTCTCATCTCTTTGAGAGAGATCTGCTATTTTGAATCAACCTGTAGGCACAGAGAAATGAGGTCAGACGCAAAACAACGTCGCTGCAGGAATCCAACATTTGAGGACAGTGACATTTTCTGTGTGGACAGACGAGACGAGACGAGACGAGTCGTGGAAGAACAGCACCTCGAAATGTCACAGGACATATAGATACAACACAAAATCAGCAGAGTTGTTGTTGTCATGTCCGTGCAGAGCATGTGACACTGTGGGTCTGCTGAGTCGGGAAGTGACACTGCCAGGCCTTCCCAAGGCCAATAGACTCATGACACTTTGGATCCAGGAAATGCACTCTTTCCTTTCCTGTCTCTCCTATCATTCTTCCAGCTCACATCCTAAAATCTGTATTGCCACTCTAGTAAAAGGTCACACATGATAAGTGTACTCTTTCATATAGACAGAAACATCATTATATTCAGCTGTAAGGTTCTGGGGAGCAGCTGGGGTGTGAGAAACATGCTCACCTGTGCTGCAGGTGAAAAAGAGCATCTGTGAAAAGAAACAGATGTTAAGTGTTTAGTTCAGCCTTTTCAGCAGCAAAGACAGGTTTAAAAGAGTGTGTGTTCAAGCAAGAAATCTTATTCAGCTTTCAGGTGTCCATAATACACATGGAATGAAAGCAATGTACACTCAGAAATGCATTTAAACATATAAAAACACTGTATATATATTTACATATAAAGTCTCAGTGTAGATGCTTAAAAAAAATTTGATTTCATTATAAAATTGATTTTTGAATTGAAAGCATCAATTATCAATTTCCCCGACGTTAGTATAACACTGGACTTTGGTTTAAAAATAAAAGTGTCAAATATTTGTTAGTTTAAACCTGCGCAACATTATATACAGGTGAAATACTGTGTCATCCGTGAATGTGTAATTTTTTATATATCAAAGGGCATTATTTGTTCTTAAATAACTGCGTTCTGTATTTTTCAGATTGAGCTTTCCGTAGGCCCGTGTTCGTCGCCAAACATGGAGGTCAGAAACCATTTTACTTTGAAAGTATAGGCGGAAACACATCGTTCATAATCTGTGTGATTTGACTGTGGTACATTGACCCAGTTTCAGCGAACAGCAGTCTCGAGTTGGTTTGAATGAGCGGCGCGAGGAGCGCGTGGCGTGGAGCTGACAGTCTCTCGTGCGACGGAGCACATCGCGCGCAGCACAATGCTGGAAACCAAGTTTTCATCCACGCAATGAATCCTGTCAACGAAACCAGAGCCGAGAAAACTACTGAACATTACATTTTCGCACTTGGCACCTACAAACTTCTCGCTTTTACCATCGGCACAATTGGAGTTTTCGGCTTTTGTAATAACGTTGTTGTCATCATTCTCTACTGTAAATTCAAAAGACTCCGGACGCCCACCAATCTGTTACTGGTCAACATAAGTTTGAGCGATTTGCTGGTTTCTGTCATCGGAATAAACTTTACGTTTGCTTCGTGCGTCAAAGGCGGATGGATTTGGAGCCAGGCAACATGCATCTGGGATGGCTTCAGCAACAGCTTATTTGGTGAGAGAAACAAAATGAGGAGAAACAATATTTGCCATGCATGTCACATAATAACTATCCTTACAGAAACTTTTTTTTCCTAAAGACCAGTGTATTAAACTGTGTCCCCTCATTTCCCTCAAGTATTCCTTTCTCGCTATTTGCAAAAACATTAAAAGCAGATTCAGACATAATTCGCACTATGACCAAACGCAGCCTAATGTCATGTAAATATGCAGAGGGCAGAGATGCGCTCAGCCAGGATATAGACACCTATATAACGCATGGAAAAGGGATATTCCACATAGAAATGATTTGTTTAAAATGCATGCACATACAGGTGAAGGCTGAGCTTCTTGAACATTTTTTCCGTCCTCTCTTAATTTGTGGATGGTTAAAACACAGACTGGGTGAAAAACAGGTTATTGACCCCTTTGTCTCCCCCTTGATGAGCTGCAGTGAAATCCTTACGACCTTGAATCCCTTCAATATATGTACAACATCTTATTTTTCTGTGTGTTTTTAAGGCACAGCCTGTTTTTTAATGTGAAGTGAGCAGATTGTGCAGCTTCCATTTTACTGTAACATGACTGTCCATCCATTAGCTGCATTAAATGTGTTCAGGACTGAAGTGTGAATGAACACTCAGGGTCATTCTCCAGGTCCCCCTCCTGTAGGAACTGCATCTCAGGGGGGTGGGTGTGTGATAACGAGCTCATTAGAGCAAACCCTGAAGTCTTTCGCTGCTTTATCAGCAAATTAAACACAGAGATGCGCTGGATGGTTGCCCTCGTCTTCTGTCATCTTATTGCCCTTTAATTGACATTGACTTCTTTGCACATGCTGCCAAGAGCACGTTTTCTCACCTCTGTCATGTGGCACCACAGTTGGCAACAATGACTTTGTTTATCTGGTTTGCATTGCAGATGTGTCACAGATGAGTATTTCAAATTAAAAGCGTGCAAAGTTGATGGTTCCAATCAGATTTATGGTTGATATTTTAATCTGAGATAGTCTTCTTTCATCCTCGAGATGACATTGAGCAGAAAGGATGTGGTGTCCTGCTGCTTTGGCCAACAATCAGATGGGCAGGACAAACCTGGCAGAGAGATGGAGATTTCAATTACAGGCACATCCTGAGGACTCATCAGCCCCTCCCCGAGTCATTGACAGCATTGTATTCGCATGTCGTACAGTTAGCCATGATAATGATAACAAAATCTGGAGAGCCTGGCTCCCATCACCCACACCTGATAAAAGGAATAAAATAAATGGCTCCCTGCCTGCAGGAGTTGTGATATAAAAACTGAGGTTCACAAAAATAAATGCTGCAGTTCTTTTCTGTGTCCTCTAGTCCTCTGTGCGCAAATATGCCGTCATCTTTTTTGCCTTATCATATGCATTACTCAGAGGAGGTTGGTGTCAGTGTGCCCTACACACACAGGGGCCACAGGGGCTGCAGCAATAAGCCCTGGCAGGTCTGTCAATGTACATCTGTCCTACTGAAACCCTATCTGGGGAGCTGAGACCCAAGCTGAGAGCACAACCTGAAGCAAGTCACTGTAGTGCGTTTGTAATTTATTTGTTTGTTCAGTGGCACTGTTCCTGTGTTGGTCCCTTTAATCAAGAGATTAGTGAATTACAGCTGGAAAGGAAGGGGGTATTGGAGTATGTAATTGGAGAGATGTATAGCTTAGGTCATGTGTATTGACATTTTATTGACTGGATAGATACAGAAAGCATTTCATATCCTGCGCCATGGCTCTGGCTTGCAGATATGCTCTTTGTCCTTCATGCCATGTAATGTAAAAATGGGAACACAGTGATTCACGGGATGAACAGAAGAGCTGCAAATATTTGAATGTAAGCTGCACACACCATTAGCACCAAACCGCTTCACTTTGTGTGGAAAAAGCAGGCTGTACAATGCAGACTGAGGTCTTAGAGGTTGTGTGTGTGTGTGTGTGTG
This sequence comes from Chaetodon trifasciatus, assembly GCA_037975065.1. Lineage (NCBI taxonomy): Eukaryota > Metazoa > Chordata > Actinopteri > Chaetodontiformes > Chaetodontidae > Chaetodon > Chaetodon trifasciatus. The sequence continues at coordinate 10,537,259 of JBBMOE010000013.1, forward strand.
TGTGTGTGTGTGGGAGGAAAGAGTCTCTCTCTGTGAGTTCTCAAGGATTCACAACAAAATGTTTGAGTGCGATTTTCAGCTGCACGATGGTCCGAATTCTCTTTACACAAATTATGATAAGACTCGTTCAGTCCAAAGAGACGCTGAGTAGCCACTGACCCAGATCCTGCAGTGAGTGCTCTGCATTACTCAGCATGGCTGTCTGTCTCCCCCCGCCGCCAGGCATTGTTTCCATCATGACTTTGGCTGCCCTGGCCTATGAGCGCTACATCCGGGTGGTCCATGCGCAGGTGGTGGACTTCCCCTGGGCGTGGCGGGCCATCGGCCACATCTGGATGTACTCCCTGGCCTGGACGGGGGCTCCTCTGCTGGGGTGGAACCGCTACACGTTGGAGATCCACCAGCTGGGCTGCTCCCTGGACTGGGCGTCTAAGGATCCAAATGATGCCTCCTTCATCCTCTTCTTCCTCCTGGCCTGTTTCTTTGTGCCTGTGGGCATCATGATCTACTGCTATGGGAACATCCTCTATACAGTGCAAATGGTAAGTCTGCGAGTGTACTTTCTGTTCAGTTAGCATTTCCATGAAATATGAATGAGTCAGACTGATAAACAGAATGAATTTACCACTTCCGTTCATGTCAACAGACATTTCAGCTGCTTTCATCTTCTTCTCTTAGTTGTCACACATCAATTGACATTTCTGTGTGTTTTTCTGTTGCTCTTCTACTAACAATTTAACAGCTGTCATCTCCTACTCTCCAAACAGTTCAACTGCTCTGAAACCTTCAAACCTAACAACAAAACAAAACTCCACCTGCTTTCAATGCTCACACTTCAGCGTCACTCAGCTTGCATTGAAATTAACGCTTCCACTTAATTCATTACTTATATTCAACAATTATTTCAGTGTCTGTATTCCAACTGATTCAAATGTTCTATGAATTTTTAACAGTGAACACACAGATGGACATTTTCCTCTGAAAATCTAGCCTTTTCTAATCAGAGATGTGAAATAAGGCTGAATATAATCTGGATGTTATTACTTTCAGCCAAAGTCTGCGCAGATACAGACTTTTCTGGCTCCACTGGGTTTTCATTTTAATGAAAAGAAAATCCTTGACCCTCACTGGTCAAGTGCTGCCTTTCACTCCTCTTTCATTATGGGGTCCATTATCATAATATGCCTGTGTGCCTTCAGGCCTCGTCCTAAACAGTGGAAATCATTGGAAAGCTCATTGTGCCTGTACTGCAGCATAGGGGTGCTGCCTTAAGTGTTACTGATGTCATCACTGGTAGAAGACAGTCTGGTAATATATGTCATGCGAGCATACTATTCACCACCAAGAACAAAGGAGAAAGTCTGTGATAGAAATTAAGATCTGTTTGTGTCTGTACCATCTTCACCTGTTCACTGTCAAGGTGACGCCCCCTAAAGTGTTTGAACAGGATGAACGAACGTGTAAATGAGAAAGAACACTATATTGCGATCGAGTGACCTAGATGTCTGTCTGCATCGCAGGTTGGTGCAGCTGCTATATTTCCTCCACTAAGTATTCGCAGGCCTGTAGAAAGTGTGAGCTGCTACTTCGTCAGAGCCCCAAGCTCCAGTATCACAAAACTCCCTGAACACCTTAGAGGCCTGGGAGGACTTGTCACACGTCTACGTGTTTCGGGAGATGCTATGACAATCTTCAAAGAGAAGCAGTATTTTGAGCTTGATATACAGTAAATGCAATTGATCTGATTTGGCAAAGCCAGAAAATCTCACTGTAGACACATGAAAAAACCTGGAGAACAGTAGAACCTTAATATGGATATAGACTGTATAAGAAATGTAGAACACAAATAAAAACAGACGCTGTGAATTCATGAATAAATAGAGGAACTTGCAGTGATTCAATCAGCTGCTGTAGACTGTCTTGAGGGAGTCTAGAAAGTTGGCATATGCTCTCTTATCTCATCCCTTTTGCTGAAGGGTAGAATGGAATCTAATATAGTGTCATCCACTCAGTCTGTTATTGAGGAATTACAGTGTTGCTTCCATTAGCTGTCAACTATTGCCAGCGTTATGGAAATAATGCTTTGTAGTAAATACTTGGAAGTCGTTGTACAGGCTTCAACCGAAACATTCAATACATTCAGGGGTGTCTGTGCTGCAGTCTTACTAGGTCTGATTTGACCAGTAGGGTGGTGCCAAACTGGAGCAAACTGTGGGTAGATATTGCTCCTCACTGACTTTTTGACTCTGCGTGTGCTACTGTTACACTGCATTTTGAATGTAGCTTTGCATTTAATAGTGCATGCAAAGAGAGAGGATTGGTTAGACAATGTGCAGACTACAAAGATGCCACTTTTGTTGTCATAACTAGTACTTGTTTCCTGGTTTCCCACTTCCAGTTCAGCAGTATGGTTTCTCAGGGTGTGTTCTTCTTCGTTATCACTTCTGTAGTTTGTTTGGTTCCAAACCACTTCTCTTTTTTTTTGCTGGAGAGTCTGGCTGCAGTAAAACACTGCTGCATCGTTGCATAAGATGTGTTCACAAATGCACTCAAAAAATTCAAAGATTTTTTTCCCAAGCTGGGGTCAGGACAAGATAAATCGGAGGCGTCTCAAGATGATTAAAAGGATCGGAAAGACGATGAAAAATGCCTCTGCTATGCTTCCCTCTGCACAATGATACAGTTGATGGGTGTAGTTAGATAGAAGGAAAAGCATTCCTACATGAAACTGCTCACAACGAGGTCTGTGCATTATCCTGAGTACCCGGCTCACGATTTCTGGAAAGAGACATTGTTGTTGAATGCCATCTAGTTCCATCTCTCCAGCTGATATGTCCAGAACTCTACCTCTAAGTCATCTCTGACAAATGCTGTATGATTATGACGGGATGACATTCAAACCTTGTGTAATATTACCAGACTAGCAGCATCTAGACTTCAGATTAAGGCATTTTGAGAAACCTTTGTTTATTCCTGCTTTTCTTCCACTTTTCTTCGCATGCATACACATTCAGACAGTCAAACCTGGGGACTGCCCAGTCAAACCACAAACTTCCATCCAAACCAGCATCAATGTGGTCACAACACTGTATCCCCCTCATGATAGCATCTAACTCTCTCCTGTTTCCCATAGCTGCGCTCCATCCAGGACCTCCAGACGGTTCAGATCATAAAGATCTTGCGGTACGAGAAGAAGGTCGCTGTCATGTTTTTCCTGATGATTTCCTGCTTCCTGTTGTGTTGGACGCCTTATGCTGTTGTGTCCATGATGGAGGCCTTCGGCAGGAAGAGCATGATCTCTCCCACAGTGGCCATCATCCCTTCGTTCTTTGCCAAGTCCAGCACAGCCTACAACCCCCTCATCTATGTGTTCATGAGCAGAAAGGTTTGTAGTCCTTAAGTTTTTTTGCTCGGTGTAGCTGGTGAGGGTGGTCCCAGTTAAAAGGTTGTGCTGCTGTCTAGAAAACATCATGTTTAGCTGGAGAGTTGTGACTGGCCACTTTCTGTGTGTTCAGTCAGTTTTTTCGCCTGCGGTGACCACAGCTGAACTCAGAATTGAATATGGACAAATAGGTCAAATCAATAGCATCTCAATTGGGGGCGATGGTTTGTTCTGTTTTTGTGATGCTTCAGTTTGTGGTTTGATCAGGAAAACCAGTATCAGAGTGTCTGTATGGCATGTTAACAGAATATAGTGCAAAATTTGATTTCCCGCAAGTACATTTTTTAGTGAAATTTTGCAGCTTCTTAGAATGTTTTCCTGTAAGTGTTCTGACTCATTTTTCCAAGCCTTAATATGTACAGTATGCATGTATTGTGTGGGTAGGAGTGAAATTGTCACTTGACTAGCCTTAGTTTGCTATAATCCTTAGAGGCTTGTATCTCGTGTGTGTGTGTTTGACAGACAAATGAGAGTGGAAAGGGTGTTATTTCATCCCTGTGATGACTACCATCCTTTCATCTCTTCCCTCTGCTTCTCTTCCATCTCATCCTCTCACAGTTCCGGCGCTGTTTGCTGCAGCTGCTCTGCTCTCGGCTGTCTTGGCTGCAGCACAGCCTCAAAGAGCGCCCCCTTGCGCCAGTCGAGCGCCCCATCCGACCGATTGTTATGTCCAGGCCGTGCAGCACCAGGGACCGACCCAAGAAGAAGGTGACCTTCAGCTCCTCCTCCATCGTCTTCATCATCACCAGCAATGACTTCCACCACCTGGATGTGACCTCCAAGGCCCGAGATTCCACAGAGGTTAATGTCATCCAAGTGAGGCCATTGTGATCCACGAGGACTTTTGCTTCTCACCCCACCACTCAGTATGCCTTAGGACCTAACTTGCAATTCCAAGCCAAAATAATCCCGTCTGACCTCCCTGGACATTTCTGCGTCCACACGCAGTTACAGACTTTTTACGACAAATTGTAAATATCCAACTGTCAGCCCAAGATTTCAACTAAACGTGTTTCCTGACAGTGTTTTGTCTAAGCAGGTAGTATAAATGTGTGACACACTCATTTAACATCAGTTGTGGTGAAGTACATAATGATGTAGTTAAAAACTAGTGATACGTTTTACTTGGACAAAGAACACTTATTTATTAAATATACCACACAGTATGTGACAACTGCAGAAATGCGTTGAGTATTTAGAGGCCAGCAGTGTTATGGACCTGAGTATGGATCAATATGTGATAGCATATTTTTTTTGGTTGGTACCCAACTGCAAGTGTGAAAAAGGGAAAAAAAGCCTTAGCTCCTTAGCCATAAACCATAACACACAAACTGACATTATTGTGTACGGATTCAATAAAGAGATCCTATTTTAAGCTATCTAGCTTGTGTATCTTATCTCATTTCAATCTAAATCCCCAGTGTAACTAGAGCAGTCACTGTGAAATGACATTTGGTGGATTTATATGTATGAGGAGTGTAATTAGATAAGAGGAGATGAGGCTGGGACCTCAGTATGCTCCAGTGAGACTCTCCTTTCATAACCTCCTGGGCTGTCAGCTATGAATAGCCTTGATGAATGGATTTCCATAGCTGATAAAACCCTTTTACATTGAGGATGTGTGAGTGAGTGACTGAGTGGTCTTTGTGTTTATGTTGTTCAGTTCGAATAGTTTGACATATGGAAAATACACTTGTTTGCTTTCCTACCACGGGTTAGATAGGAAGATTGACAAGACTCTCACATCTGTTCACGAAATATGAAGCGACAGTATGGCCAGGAGATGGTTTGATAAGCTTAGCATAAAGACAGGAAACAGCTAACCTAGCTGTGAAGCAGGGCTCTCTGTACATCTGGCAGTGGCATGCAGCTAAATCAGGCACCTCTCAGTTCAAGGACAGCAAACTTCAATGGGAAAAAAGGGACTTGAGCACACTGATTGATTTGCAGCCTTTGAGTTCAAACAGAATCTGTTTGCCGGCTTACCAGCTGCATATTACTTGAAAATGTATAGAGACCCCTGTTTTCTGAATGCATCTTCAGAATATGTTTGCACATAAACTATACAAATCAGCTAGCAGGCTCCAGTTCCTAATCCTGCTTTTTTACACTTCACTTTTATATACAAAAGAAATAGAAGTACTACTAGCTATTTACTTGTGCAGCCAGGCAAGCTGTTTCCAGTTTTTATGCTAATCTAAGCTAATGGCTTGCTGGCTGTAGTGTCATGTTTAAAGGACTTGATATGCAAGTGGTATCAGTGAAGGTGATGATATGTCACGAAGTTGATATTGGCCCAAATGTCCCTCATTCTGCATAAAGTAGTAATAGAGCTAAAGACATAATACAAATCTGAGCTGTGAGTATCTATATAAACAATATAATGATCAGATCTAAAGACTGAAAAATCCACTCTTAGGCTCCTTCAGTTAAACCATTATCAGTTAAACACTGATGGAATGTTATTATCAATCATTGTGACTGGAATAAGTAAGGGCAATTATTATAATAGTACACTAATTTGCATGGCAGAGCCTTCATTGAGTTAATTAGAGGATTCAATCACACTCTAATTAAAATTTGGACCCTCTCGGTTCATTCTAGTGTTTGATGCTCCAGTCTTTTGCACTCGTCTGTCAGAGCAGAGACAGTGCTCACGGGGTCTTGAGGGCCATAATCCTGTTCCAAATTCCCTCAGCAGAGACAATGAGCTTGTTGATATCAGGAGGATTTTTGATGAGCAAGTAGGAAACTCCCAAAACTGCTCCTGTAGCACTGAACAGTAGGCCGCGGTTTATCACCTGTGAAAAAGACACAAAAAACAGCTCAGGCTTTGTAAATGAGGAACGTCAGTCTGTCAAAAGCACATCACAACAGCAGAGAAAACACCCTGTCTGTGTCTTTGGTAACACTATAGTAAATGGGTTCCATAGTTTTTGGACAATATTGTGGAAAGGAACTGATGTTAAGTTACAAATTCACTAAATACTTAATTCATGGGAAGGTTACTGACTAGGGGCTAATTGTAATTCGGTACTAATTACAAGTAAACAGAGGCCAAGTTTAATTTATTCTAGTTAATTCATTCCAATTAACTGCTGGTGTGACCTATGAAATATTCTATTCAGTGCACAACACATCAGCTATAATTAAAAATCATACAGTTATGCAATACTGAGCATACTATTGAGAATGATAAGGTTTCCCAGAATAAATGAATATTTACTTGGGTTTAATGGATTTATGTTTTTCAGATTTTAGCAGTGTCTGGAAACATTAATTCAACACGACTGACTGTTGCCAAATGACTCATTCATGACATGACGTCTCTTTTCTGTTATTTGTTGTTTTTTAGCCGTTTCGAGTATGGTACTGATGCTGAAGTTAGCTTGCCAGATCTTGTCAAAATGAGAGCCATCTCATCAGAAACTTTTGAGAGATTTATGTCCACATATCACCAACATTCAGAAAAGAAAGCCTTAAAGTCTACGGCCATGCTAACGGCTCTGTGAGGCTGTACTTAGGCAAGCAGTGGTGCAAGGAGCTAAATGCTAACTCAGCATGCTAACATTCTAACAGCAACAAAGCTCATGTGCTGATGATTAGCAGCTATAATATTCACCAAGTCAGTTTAGTAATTCATCATGAAGGGGGCATGAACATCACTAAAATTTCATAGATATTTCAGACTAGACCAACATGCCTTGCTAAAAATCCGGATAAATAGTTAAATCCTAAGTATCAGACTTATCTCTAACACAATGTGTGCGTGAAAATTAGGGGTATTGTATCATATTTTTAAATATCTGTAATTGTTAAAGAAGGTTTAATGCCTTGTGGCATCATGCACTCTCTCCAGCACACCTCAGTTTGTCCATGTCAGTATCCCATTATTTTATTTTGTTAACAGCTATGCTCTGCTGCTGTATATGCTGCATCACACAGCAATTTTTCTCCACCAAATAGAGGTCATTTTGCCCTTTGCCCAGAAATCCCTGCAGGTTTAATCAGTTTACAGGGGAGGCTGTGAAATCCCTGCTGTCCTTCTGACTGTGGACCATTAGCGCCTAGGCCCTTAGCACAGGTCACAGCACACAGTTCAACACAGCGCCAAGGACTAAGCGGCTCATCTATAGCCAAATGTGAGAAATCAGAAACATTTCTTTGTGAGGCAAAGCTCCGTGTTTGTGGTAGAATAATTCAAATGCTTCTAAAAGCGGAAGTATTTACCCGGTGGGAGTCACATCTGCCTTTCATGCTCAGTGTTGATAATACTGTGACTTCAAAAGAGGCTTGAATTACAATATTAAAATGTTCAAAGGTATTAAATATTCCCCAAAAAGTAAATTGTATGCAGGGAGGATGAAATGAAAGAGACACATCTCAAAGTGTCTTACTTTGTCTTGCCAGTGCCAGCGCTCCACAGCTTCATGGTACCTTATCCTGGTGAAAGTGACCTGGAGACAGCGAAGGGCAACAAATGACAGAGATTTTGTTGTGACCAAGCGGTTTGACAGCCATCAGTTTGTTGTTTTTGACACTTACCATTGTGTAAAGTGGAATTATTGTCTTTGGCATGAGGAAGTGGAGGAGGTTGTCAACATGTTTTCTGAAAAGGAACCATCTGGAGTTGACATGGGCTCTCATCTACAAAGCAGAGTGCATGTGTCAGTGAAGTGAATCATATGTCCTCCTTTCATACCCTGAGCCCAAGCTGACTTAGTTTTGACTGTGAATGGCCTTTCCATACATCTCATATACAACCAGTACAGGTTATGAATTATCAAGTGGAGTGGAGATCACACTAATAACGTAGTGTTAGTGGGCAGTAATTAAAAAATCATTGACAATTAAGGAGGATGTCTGGAGACTGTTGATGTTAATTTGATTTATGAGCTGCAGTGCTATGGAGAGAGAGTCATACATTTAAAGTACACTTACTCTAGTACTGTACTTATGTGATTCTGAGGTACTTGTGGATTTCCATTTTATGCTACTTTATGCTCCTACTTTACTAGATTTCAGAGGGAAATATTTTACGTTTTACTCCACTACATCAAATTTATTTCTCAGCTATGGTGAGTATTTACTTTTCAGATTAGGACTTTACATTTAAAACACATCTCCCATCTCCCAAAGGAAAAGGCTCTTAAGCTGCTAATCATTTGATTTTCTAATGCAAATATCAATTATAGCCACTTGTATTGGCGTATTTTTATACTGTGTGCTGTATACTGTTGTGCTACTTTGTTGAAATCTCTTCTTCTCTGTAGAGTGCTATCTCATACAAAAGCAGTTCAAAAGTGATTAATATTAAAAAAGCAAAATAAACCAGCAAAACAAGTGCTGATGAACAAGAACATCCACACATACGTACATATAGATACACACCCATACCAACATACATGTTGCACAAAGCAATTTGAAGTGCTTTACATAGAAACAAAGCCGTGCTCATCAGCAAGGACATCTATGCTTACCTCCACATAAATACCCATAAAGATGTACACACACTATCGTACATACTGTACAAATAGGTGCATCTATTCAAGAAGATGTCTGACTGAATAGCAAGGTCTTTTGTCTGGTTTTAAATAAATATACATTACTTCAATGTAGTTGTACATGGCCAGGTCCGCAATTGCATGGTCATCTGGAACTCGCACTCTGGAATACTCAGTCAGTACAGCACCTGGGCGGACGCACACAGGACAAAAACACATTTGTCTCATGAACTGTCACTTCATTCTCTGTGTCCCCTTTCGTGGTTGTTCATTTGAAGATACTTACTGAAATCCTCATTGTACTGTTCCATTATTTCTTCGAAGACAATGCAGTCCTCAAAGCCCTACAAAGCACACAATGATGAGTGAGTCTCCATTTAATACCTCCCTGCCTTTTCTTCTCTTCCATTTAGTGTTACTTACAGCGTTCATCCCCTGCCCATAAAAAGGCACCACTGCGTGGGCTGCATCGCCCATGAGGACACATTTGTCGCCAATGTGATATGGGTCGCACTTGACAGACACCATAGCCTGCCCAGGCAGTCGGAAATAATCCCTCTTGAGAGCATCACTGCGAGGCACAAATGGAAATAAAACAATTACAAACTCATTTTGAGATATTCATTTTGACAGTTGCTTTTTCTCAACAACAGCCTCTGTTTTGCACTCGCTACAGAAGCATCTGTCACTTCCGAGAAAGCTAACACAACCATGCCGCATATGCCCCGGTGAAATGAAACAGTTGAGCAGAGGAACGAAAGCCTGCGTTCAGCTGTTTATGCCTGAGCACTCCAAATAAAGTCGGTCGAGAGAGGAAGTGAGTGAATGAAGCCTCAAGCATTTGTACAGCTCATGCTTATCTCTGTGTCACCCACAACACACGGTTCACCTCAAATTAAAACCTCGCTGCACAGAGCCACGTAACTCCAAGCATGCATTTTCATGGCTGAGGATGCGCTGGAGTCGATGGGATGATGGGAAATGAAAGGGTTTTTGAGGATGGCTTGGTAGGATGGATGAAGAGACAAGGGGGGGGGGGCGGGCAGGGATGACAGACAGTGGAGAGAGAGAGAGAGAGAGAGAGAGGCAGTGGAGGTGAGAAAGTCACTTACACTCCTATTAGAGGAATGGTGTCAGGAAAGTATTTCTGGAAAAACTCAATGACTTCATCTCCAGTGGTGATCTTCTCAAACTCATCAAAGGGCATGAAGAGGGTACAAGTAAATGTCTTGTCCTAAATTGGAAAACAAACACAGTGCACAGCCATGTTAGCTCTCAAATTCCACTGTGACGCACTTCTTGTCAGGTTCGATTGAGTCATCTTGGAGCGGCCTGGTAGCTGAACAGTTACAGCGCATGCTGTGTGGCCGCAGGGTTCGGTTCCAGCCGGCGACCTTTGGTGCATGTCATTTTACTCTCTCTCCCATTTCCTGTCTGCCTCTTCACTCTCACCGTCCAATCAAGCGAAAAATGTCCCCCAAAACAGTCATTGAGTCATCTTAATTCACACAAGGACATTACACTTGGTTAAAAGATAATTTACGAGATTCGCTTTTTACCACAGAAGGTTCTTACTTCGCTATTCTCAAAGCTTTCAGACTTATCCACTGAGGAAGGTGATGAGACATGGCCAAAAGGACTACGAGTAATTTAAGTAAGTGAGCCTTGCATTTCCAATAGCTTATCACAGATGTGATCTCAAAGTCAAGAATGAACCCATTGCACTAACAAAAATAAAAAGTACATCCTTTCATTCATGCTGCATCCTGTGGTATTCCAGGACATTTAACAGGCATTTTATCATTTGTGATACTTTAATGGAAATTCACATTACGTTCATGGGCCTGAAAAATCATCAATGCTAAAGTCATTATGGAATCTTCCATCCTCAATGCAAATGTAATGGCCAAACTACACTCAGTTCCAGTGATGGATGAAAGCACATGGGGGAATGTGGGCGTGCCATTATGTGCCCATCTGAGCAGGTGCTATCTATCAACATCACAAAGTCCTCCCCAAGGACCTTTTAGCACTGTTTCTGTTACCATGGCGTCCGCAGTGGCGAGGATGTGTTTTTCTTTTGTTTTTCTCAAGCCTCAACTGCCTTAACCTGGGCTCACTGAGGAGAGCAAAACTGTTGTGCTGAGTCGGCCATGCAGAAAAATCACGGTGGGATTAAGAAGGACGGGGGGGGGGGGCAGAGAGAAGTCTGACAAAAGCAGAGAGCGAGACTGATGAGAAGGAGGACATGACTGCTGCATGGAAAGTAGGCAAGATTTGTGTTGAGTAAGCCTCTCCTGGCTATGAAGCATCTGTAAACAAGGCTAATTAACTCTGTGAGGGCATCCCAGAGGTCAATCATGCGCTGAAATTCTCTGAAGTGATTATGCTTTTGTCTTTCTGTAACAGCTAGCGGTTGCCAAAAAATGTGTGGTAATAACCTCACAGATATGCACTGACTGCACTGTGCAGGCAGAAAATACAGGAGAGAGGAAAGTACAATTTACACTCACCAAGTTGGGCAGGGCGATCATCATGAACGTGTTTCGTGGCCAGATGTGCAGATAATTAGGCTTCATGGCAAACTGCGGGGCCGGATGATGAAAGTGGGACAAATGAAGAAGGAATTAAACAATGGGGTAGAAAAATGGAGTGTAACAACAGCAGGATCTCACCACCTTCAGTAATGGAGGCTGCTGTACAGAGGACTGACCTCTCCGTTGATGGGGGGCATGGTGAGCTCCATGTAGCCATGGGGGATGTAGGTCTGGCTGTAGTTGAAGCGGCTGCGACGGAGGAATTGCTTGCGAATGGCAGAGAAAGCTCCATCGCAGGCTACAATCAGGTCTGCCTCGATCTGCTCTTCGGACCCATCTGACCTGAGAAACACACCAGCAGGGCAAATCAACCTCAATGAACGCTGCGCTGACATCCATATGTGTAGAAACTAAATTGGTTTAACAGGCTCATCCTTTCATGTTTAGCCTGAGATTCTTTAACATTATGCAAAAAGTAAGCAGTCTGCATGTTTAATAATTTAATGAGTAAAGTCTACTTTTCAGGCAGAAACCTGGAATCAGGCTTGCTACAAGCAACGTCCCGATGCCTACGCACCTGTCAGCAGGGCTGACTATCAGGTGTGAAAAGAGAGCTCCTTTGTGGATTAGCCTGAGAAAATCTGTGTGGGGCCCTCAGGCTAAGGTTTGAGGTTTGATTCAGTCGAAAGCACACAGAGAACTGAATGTTGAGCTTTTCTTTCTCACACTTGACCTTTTCACCTTTTCAGTTAAACCACTGACCACAACAAATAAATAAACAAACAAACGTTTTTGAGTCCGCGCAGATATTTCATATTTTTTCAGATGGAGATTTAAATGGCACATGAAGGATGATCTTCATAAAAATAGCTGCATTTAACTTACAAGCAACTCACCAAATATACAATATTTGATTGACACTTTAAATCTGAACTATGGTTATGACACTGTATAACATCCCAATGGTGTGATGGTGGGGGCTTTTTCTGATTCATAGCCATTTCACTCAGTCGTGATAGTCACAGATGATGGCATTGCTAGTCACTATATACACACAGTAAACTGCTAAGAGAGTTATCGAAATACATTCTTAGTTCATCATGTCATTTAATGATCCTTGCAGGTGACATAATGGTGTGTTTTTTGTCACCAAATTGCTCGGACATCAATCAGCTTTGCTCCACGGCATTATTCATTTAACTATTCATGACCCCATAGACATTACTGCATGCATTCATACGTTTCAGGTCACATCTTGCATGAGGCTATGCATGACCATGAAGTCCAGGGCTGTGAGTTGAAACATTAAACTGTACAGTTGAGATACTTCAGTCTGGGCCAAAGCAGTGGACCAACATTACCATCCACAGAGCCACAGAGTTAGCACATATGAGGATAAATGTCTGGTAATCTTGCAGAAAGATCGGAATCAGTGTTCAAAGATATCGTAAGACCTCATTAACATGTTGTTAGATTTAGTATGATGATAAGGAAGAAGAAAGCAGGTTGTGTACATTACTTAAATGCTCTGGCTCATATGGAAGGATACTGGCAATCACATTGGTATGAGACTCTCTATGAGACTCTGTGTACTTTTAATTATATAAGCTGGAGGGAGCAAATATGAGGGGAGAGGGGAGATTGTGTCCTGGGTGTACTTGGTGCACACCGTGGTGACTTTTGGATTCAAGGTACACTCTGAGCTTTTACTTAGAACGTAACTTAATTAAAGTGCACAAAAGCGTTTGTTCACTGTGGCGAGAACTACACAGTGACTCATTATAATCCACAATTTTTAACTCGGCACATGTTGGACCACCAGGAATAAAAACAAATAATTAAACAGAAATTGCAGCATTCACATCGAATGGATTTTCACACATTTGAGATAAGGCTGGATTCAATTTAAAACCTCTGTGATCAAATTAAAGAGAGGTTGTGCTCCTGAATATTGTGGTAATAACTCACTGGTTGAGTACGCTAATGCCCGCAGCTAAAAAGACCTGGAGGTGTTTCAGTGTTAATTGGGTTGTAAATTGTGTGTCATATTTTCCTCAACGACAACCAATTACAGAGCCACTAAAAAGTCACGGACAGAGACTTCAAAGGCGTGTTTTTCACCTTCCCAGAGCTCAGGCAGTTTACATGCACAAGGCCACATGCGCTTACATGTCGGTACACAGAGAGAACCAGATCAATACAGCTGTCGTTAAAACAAAGAGTCCAAATGAGCGCCTCCTAATCCCAGATTACCCTCCAAAAAACATGTGTGTGTCTGTGAGAGTGTGTGCTGTGGGTACAGGAGTACATATGTGCTAGATCATTAACTATTTACCTGACAAAGTTCATTAACCCTGTTTCAGCACTCCAGTCCTGCAATTTGTAGTCAAAGTTCAGCCTTGTGTTGGGATACCTCTCTGCCTCTGTGGGAGTAAAAGGTCACAAAAGGAAGTTATATCACAGACGCAGGCATGACACAACACCAGCACTGTACTGTGACAGGTAATATCTTCTTAAATCCACATGAAACCAACCCGATTCCAATAAAATGCACTGGGAACACAGCCCATCAGCAAACAGTTAAATCAATCCCCTGCTGAAGGGGAATGACCTCCTGCTGATTAGCATGAATCTCATGAACAACACAACACAGCAGTCGATGTGTCTGGTTTTGTGAAGACCGATGTTGAGCCTGTCACACTTTGTGAAATCTCGTCATCTCAGTGTTCATTCCAGGAGTCTGGATGGGCCTCGATAAGAGCGACAGCTTTACAATCAGCCTCTTTTTCAGCACACACAGGCAATCTAATTAAACACAGGCCCATGCTGTTGCACATTATCTCCAAGCATGCGTACTTCATTAAATATTAGGCACAATCCTTTTAGCCCGAAAAGACTAACACATCCCTTCATGTCCCCTGATGTCCTCAAGCGGTTGAAAGCCTCGCACGAAGCTGACGCACAGGGAGTATCTGCAGCCGATAAGACTCATCTTGCGAGCAAACAGACCAATATGGGATAATTAGTGGGAAGAAAGAACATTGTCTTTTGACTTGGAGCTTTGTGACAGTTCAGTAGTTCCAGTTCAGAAGTATGTATTTGTTTGTAAAAGTGGCGTGGTGATCCTTTAAAGCAACCCTATGCAACTTTTGAAATAACGCATTCTTCTCTTACAAACGAAAAGTTGAATTGATTAGCAATAAAACTGCTCAGTCAGCACACTGAGGGGTTTAGCTGTTACAGCCTTACTTGGTCACTCACTATGGCCTGTATGATGGACACTCAGTGGTTACACTGATAGTTAGATTTCAAATATTTATGAATCATCATTATGCTTCTTCATTTCAGAGATATGTGGGTTTATTACCAGTAGGATTGTCAGTGCCAGGGAAATTACTTTTTTTTTGTTCCACTGTGGGAATATTTTGGGGTACTATGCAATGCAGTAAATATAAGGCACTATATAGTAAATATGGAGTGATTTTAGACACAGCCTATGACTCATCTCCACCTGTGCTCCTGCTTAGCACTTACTACTTCTAGCTGCTCAGGGAAAAAACTTAATCTGGCTTTAAACACCAATAATGTAGTGAATCCTCTAATACATTTCTGCAGCAGCTTCATCATTTAACATTGTTAGAGAGTGAATTCTCCTGCCTGCTTTATAAAATCAGATAATACAGGAGCACTGAATGACAGGCCGTTAAGCTGGGACTAATTCCTATTCGCTCCCATGCTGTATGTCAAGTGTTTCGATAGATATTCATTGATTTGTCCACACAGTTGGTATGAATGAGAATTAAAAACACAGGGATCACTGTTGGTTAGATTGCCACTGTGGCTGTAAGAGGGCTTTTTGAACCTCTTTTGGCCCAGTCACACCTCAAGGGGAAAATAGTTTTTATAACCTCATCTAAAACGAGAAGAGTCCTCTCAATAACTTAGATTTGTCTCTTTCTCTTACTGGTCTAATTTTATTTCCTTCGTGCATGAGAGCTGAAGATTAACATAATACATGTATAGTATTAGAGTGCTGTTCCATTCAGAGTTATACGGTGCTGAAATCATTAAATCCTACTAAGATTGCTGTCATAACTTTCACATAAAGGTGACTCAGGCACTTCTTCAAAAATTTTACTTCCCCTGGAGGATTAATAAAGTATGCTTTTTCTTCCTCCCCTTCTTCTTCTTCAGACAGGAGAACAGTGTGTTAAATTGCCATCATAGTAACATAAAGGGGTGCATGTCTGAATGGAGCTAAAAGTTAGCAGTATTTTCTTGTAGGAAAGATGCATCATTTGAAGATTAAATTGCCATTTCGTCATTTCAGCACACACGCTGTGCAGCTGCATTCAGTGTTAATGCTCCAAGGCCGTCTTGGCTGAATTATAAAAAGATACACTGTCAGTGTTCTTACCTGTTAGCAGCTGTTTGTTCAGATTGGCTCGGTCTACCGACAGGATGTACTGAAAGGAGAACAGTCTATATTTCAGTGTAGTTCTACAGATACTACAGCTTTCCAAACAGAACTGTAGCACTGTTCATCTAAATGGGAACAGGAAGCCTCTATGGTTTATACTCTGTCTCCCGACATTCATGACTCTACGTACTTCATTGTCTGTCTTGTATATTTTTGTTTAATTCAACCATCTAAGTCCCCGTGAGATTAAGAGTCCCTGCCAAACTGACAGCAGTGTAATTAAAAGCAGCTATTTTCAGACAGAATCACCATGCATACAAATAACAGGAGCATATTTCATCATGGCATACAAACCTAATTTTTGTCAGACTCTAGAGTTGTGTAACAAAAAAATTTCTGTCTGACTGCACAAGTTGTCACTTGTACTGTTCATCATTTGGTGCATCCTTAACTCACTTCAGCTCACAGACCTCTGTGAGTGCAGTTTCTTTATGTTTCTGTATGTGTGTGTTTACAAACACACCTGTAATGGTGCATGTGAGGTCTAACAAGTGGCCGAATTAATATTTAATCTGTCGACTGACTCAGCATATGAGGATTGTTGTACAGTATGTTCACTAGCCAAACACTTGTAATTTAGCTGTAGTATGTAGGAAGACAGATGATTCTTTTCAGCAATGTGTTGGAAATATTTAACATATTGTCTATATGCTAAGCCCCTTCATGAAGTAGTTTACCGGAAAGTGACAAGATATGGTACTCCTGCATGACCGTACAACTAGCAGTCCAATCTAGGACATGCCATCAATCCTAGCTATTAGCTCATTACAGTGTTATGTGTACAAATGAGCCGTAATGTACTTTGATGCTAGTTTGAATGTCTTCTTGTATGGCTATGTTGCAGGACCTCCTCCAGCTTACCTGGCCTTTCTTGCCATAAGGGATCGGGGACTGTTTCCCACTCAGGGAATGGATCATTCTTGCATGCATGGGGATTCCCTGGGAGATAATCTGAGGAATAACCATTCATACATACAAAATTTTAAAAATGAAATGTATTAACATTAAGGATAAACAATTCAAAATTCATGTTTTCACTCTCAATTTATTAGTGGACTAACTGGAAAGAGGGTGTCAGGCCATGGGCAGTGCAGCTATAGTTCATGTGGTGTCCCAGTCAGCCTTGTAACGTAAGCCTTGTTTTGTGTGGCAGAAAAGTCATGCAAGTGTAAAAAAAGGGTCTGATGCAGAGTTCTCAGGCGGACATAACATGGCCACTGCAGGAAATGTGGATCAACACAAAAGACTGCTGACCTCAGAGGCCGGAATAAAACAACTTTAGTGGGCTGCAAGCAATGAAAGCAGGGTGGACAGATTCCATGGGGCCCGGTCACATATTTAATAAAGAACAAAAAATGGAGGGTTTCCACCCCACTTTCCCTCACCGCAGCCTGACATGTGCTTTAAGTGGGCAGGAAGTATATGCTGCCAAACTGTCTCTTGCTACAGCCATCTTTTAGACCAATAAGGGGGGGTGACCATGCCCCTGCAGCCCTTGGATCAACCTCACTGGACCTCATTTCCACTTAATGAGTTGAAAAGTGAATAGATTTGAGCAGCATACCTTCTCCTCCATTCCAACATGTTTGAGCGCTTGACGACCCCTGTGGGACAAGGCCAGGTTGATGCTTCTCCCCTTCACAATTTTGGCTTGCCGGATATCTGACCAAAATCACACACAATGTTTCGGTCTTACATTTGTGAAACTTTGGTTACGCCTTGAAAAAGCTATGCTTTTATTCTCCTCCATGCATGTATGCTGGTCAGAAATGATGTAAGCCTGATGTGTGGGTCTGCTCCCCTGAGAGAGGACTAATGTGATGATGTTATTTACTGATGTAGGTTGCAAAGAGAGCTTTCAATACTACCTTCCCGAGTTTCAAACACTTGCACATCAAAGCCTCTTTTGGCAAAGAAGCAGGCGTTCAGCGCCCCAACCTAAAGGGTGGAGAGGGGATAAAGACAGGTCGTCAACAATTTAGCCAAAATCACTGTGCCTTAACTCTACAATATCAACTCCAGATAAAATGTACAGCCAGTCCTAAACACTGCACTACACTTTTGTAATTTCAAATCCTGAATCCCACTTTTCAATTCAAATACACATTTGACTGCAATATACAAAAAAGAACGTCATCTTCTCTGCATGGCTCTGTAGAACTGTCATGTTGTCTTGGTAAAAGGTCAATGTGCTGTGAAGAGCTCAAAAGACACTCTGTACACTCAACTAATAATTCACTTTCATTTTCTTTTCTTACCAAACCACCGCCCACTACTGCCACAACTTTGTTCTTGTCGGATCTGCTGGATCCCTCCATAGTGCTGACGGTTCACTGCTGGTCTGACCCTGCTCACTGGCCACTTCAGAATGATCTACTCAAGTCCTGGGTAAAGATTTAACAGAGGAGGGGCAGGCTGGGTCGCACCAATATGACTCTCTGCATCTGTTCCCCTTTCAGAGCAAACACAAGCGACAGATAACCGAAGACGCAGCTCTGGTGTCAAATCCGTGTATGTAGGGCCATTTATTTAGGCGGATGTTCAATTCCCAGAAAACAACTACCTGTATGACCGATAGTAATCCTGCAGGTGAAAAAAGACCCCCAAACAACCTGTTATATGTTGTCTAAAAAAAGCTCCTCACATAAACACGGTCTAATTTCCAGGCAGTACGTACAACTAAGCAATAACAAAACAGGTATAACAGATCACTGCTCGAAATGTCTCGTGACAGGTAATGAACGTCATTCAAAGGCACAAGCATAGAAATATGTCGCCATCTAGTGGCTGTGTGATGACAGCAGTTTTGGCCGCTTCATAACCACAGCTGTGAAAGAGCACAATCCAGTGTCCCTTGGTATTATCGATGGAACAGCGAAAGGCAAACTATTCCACAAAAATATAATCGCAACCTTCTCTTTTTAAAACAAAGTAACTGTGCAAAGTTAGTTATTGCCTTCACAATAAAGAGAAATGAGTCTTTATCTTATGCATTTGTGTCATTCACTCACTCTTTCCTCCATTATTGTTATAAACGTTCAACATCCATCCAGTATATTTTGTGTATACGCAATGTGACAAGTTTCTCCACGCAATCCACAGCCTCTCTAGTTCGTGCTTTAGTATATCCCGGTATACATTTAAGAAACGCCACGTTTACTAATAATTGCTTTATTGAACATTGAATTTACAAACAGGGAAGTACGACATTACATTATTTGACATCTGTCCAAGTAACAAAACATAAAAGTTTGAAGAATAATTGTAGAAAAGTTTAAATTATGTGATCAGTACAGTGATTCTTTTAATATATTACGGATATTACCAGCTTCTTTGCAGATTTTAAGTTCATACATTTCAGGGATCTCTGGTTTTACTACAATACAATATTTGCTTCACCACTTTTTTTTCCATTTTAATTCTCCACAAACTGAAAATTTGTATTGCGTTGAGTAGGTAAAACATATTTATTTGACATTTTTCGGCAGTTTGTTTCTCACTACTTTAACGTATCTACAGTTAAATGCGCAGGACAAAGCTTAAAAACCGGATGTGATCACGCTAAACGTATTAAATCGGAACTCCAAACGCAGGATTTCCTAATCGATATCAGAGTCAATGACATAACACAATTTTCCGAAGTATGTCAGACAGCTTGCCTCTTTCCAGATGCTTTAATTTTAGCTGTATAATTAATAAACATTTAAGTGGTCACATGCATCGATCTGAATGCACTGCAGGATTGAAAACTTACCATATCTCTTAATGCTCTGTGCTGTTTTCGATTAGTGTTGCCTATTCAAATATGGCGCTGTAAAAGCCGAGGTTTGTTTTTCATGGGTCCAAAGTATGTTGAAGTGCATTAACCGAACGGCCCAGTTTATGAGATATCTGCAGTCAGCAGGCGACGGTTTCTGTTTTAACAACGATTTTAGGTACGTGTAATCAGGCAAATGTAACTTTTTTGTTAAAAATAATTGAGTTATTTCCTCATTTGGTAGGCTAGCTATCTACGAAGCCGGGCCGTTAAAGCCGGTTTGTTGACCTCACTTAAGATCCTCAGATGGACTGAAACTGTTAGCTTCGTTGTTACTTAAGGTGGTAGCTGAAGACGTTTCGTGTGCGGAGCTTCTGTAAAATCGGCAAATTTTGAAACATTATTCAACACCGGGGAAATTAAAGGTAAACGGAATTAGACGACCTCAGATGCCGCTTGGATGTTTGCTCCGCTTTCTTGTGCTTTTGTTGCTAATTTAGCAAGCTAACGCTAGTTTGCTTTCCATGAGTGGGATTATTTTATGTCCTCTATGACTAACGATAGCTAATCTCCACTGTGCTTTGGCAGGCATATTTGTGTTTTCAGTCAACTACCTAACAATAAATTGTGAATCACAGAAGTCTTTATTGTGTATGAATGTTTTTGCTAGCTAACGTGAAGTGTTCTTTGCCTTTTAAAAACAGTACCGTTAACGTTATGGCAAAGTCGCAATAACGTTAACGTCACACACTTTTTATTCAAGTTAGAAACATGATTGTTGGTCGTAAATAGATAAAAATAGATAATTAAATTGATAAATTAATTAATAAATAGATAAATAGTAGCGTGAAGGTTGTTATATCAAATCAGTCTGCCAACAGCAGTATCTTTCATCGTGATGTTACTAGTTGCGCTTCATTGCCGTAGAGTCTTACTGAATGTCCAAACGTTATGGATATATGTATATATACATCGTATTGTGCTATACTGTACAACATGTGCTATGTATACTACATGTGTGAAGCATTCTGTGCCTCACCAAAAAAGAGATAATGGAATTGCCCTTAAAGCTTAAACCTCTGAACGTAGCAGCACAGACTTGTTGGCTAACTACACTGAACTCTCCATTTGATTACTTGCTCTGCAGGCTGGTGTCATCCTTGCCACTCAGAATGACCGACCCGGCTGTAAACAGGGTGGTCAGTGACATAATTCGCTCTCCGGAGGACAAACGGGTCTACAGGGGCCTGGAGTTTACCAATGGCCTGAAGGCTATGCTCATCAGTGACCCAACAACGGACAAATCCTCGGCTGCCTTGGATGTCCACATAGGTAAAGGTCTTTCACTGCTATTGTCTTACCAGGTAGTCATGTGTCTCTTCTCCGTACAAGGACCTTCATCAACCATTTTTGGAGAGGAATAGGGAAAACATAAGCAAATATGTAAGTATTTTTCACCCTGTAGGCAATGGGAATAATTAAAATTATAGTAAAACATGTTGGAAAGAAATGCTTTTTGTTGCATGCATAGAGTAGCATAGTGACTTCCCCCTTTAAGTCCTCTCTCTGACTAAGCAGCAGAAAGAAACTATAATGAAACATAGTACAAAGTTTTCTGTAAGCAATCAAATTTTACCCATGAACTCCAACTCAAAGAGGAAGAGCTGCAGAGATGATGAAAATGATGTTACAACTTTTCAGTCTATGTAATGCTATACACCTGAATGGTATTACAATAAGCCAGGTCTCTTGTCCAAGTCTCTCAGAGTAGAAGTTTTCCCAGTTTGTTCTTAATTATTTGAGTCATATTATTAAGATACTGTTTCTGTGCGTTCATTTAAAAATATTGCTTGAATAGCAGGTTGTAATTCTCTGTATAGAAATTTAGCCGTTGTGGTGCCATACTACACATCTGGGGTTATTTCCAAGCTTTTTCACTCCAGTGAGGTCAACCGATCTGGCAGACAATGAAAAGTGTAGATGTTGTATTTAGGAACTTTCTAAGCCTAGAGCTACAGCTTGATTTTCTGTGTGCGTTTTTCTTAAATTCACAGGTTCTTTATCGGACCCAGCGAACATCTCAGGCCTGGCACACTTCTGTGAGCACATGCTGTTCCTGGGAACAAAGAAGTACCCCAAGGAGAATGAGTACAGCCAGTTCCTGAGCGAGCACGCAGGCAGCTCCAATGCGTTCACCAGTGGAGAGCATACCAACTATTACTTTGACGTGTCCCATGAGCACTTGCAAGGTGCACTAGATAGGTACTGTCCTGTTCATTTCATGGGATTAAATTTTCCCTGTTCAGAAGTCATTTGTCTTATCACTCAGGTACATCTTAGCTGTGTCCTGTATTTATTTTTCTTTATTTGTGCTTAACTTGTGTGGGCTTTGGCACCCCCATGACTTTATTTGAATTGCCAAACCTGACATTAACTAATGGAGAGTCTGTCTAATTCAAACTCATTCAACTCTACTCTTGTTTAGAGCATTTGTTCAAAGCTGATGAATCTTTCTTTTAGGTTGCATGTACATGGTTGTTTAGCTATCAGTATACAGTGTTCCCAGGTTCCCAGGGAGTCCAGGTGTTAATCCTTAATTCAAGTGAGCTGCCAGATCGTTGCCTGTCTGTCTTTGGTTACCAGACCCAGCTTCATTGTATCTCCTCTTTTGTAACCACCAGCATAGTTCCTACCCCCAACTGAGACGCAGGGTGAGACTGATGTCCTCAGCTTTGCAGGGGGCTCTGCTCATGTGTCAGCTGTGGTGGTTTGGAGAGAACAGTTGGGTGGTGTCAGAATTTAACCTTTTTGGATAAGATTACCTACTTATAAATGAATGATAGTTGAGCAAGCAAATGTTTATGTGTCATAGGCTAATTGTTGCCCCGCACCAGTGAATTGTGAAGGCCATCTGGACTGTAGTGGTAGGAAAGGACAGTGCAGAGTATGTTGAAATATTGATGATGTTGCTTCTTTGAAAGTAGAAGAGCACAGAGTCTGAAAGGATCATGTGTGTCATTAGCTGGTACCATTATTTTAACTATAGCCCTGCTGTAATAATTAGAATGCCTATGCTTATGTAACTCTTTCTAAGAAATTTGCATATTTCATCATTGGTAGTCAAAGGGCAAGTTTTTTTTTTTTCTAGACTCAACATGTTGTGTCGAGCAAAAGAATAACGAACACAAACACTTCATTCCATAAACACACTGCAGTGCCAAGAGTCACAGTGTGATTGTTTCGCAAGAACATTTTATTGATGTAAACAACCAGCTGCTGTGACAGAGGTATACTTTTAGTGCATGGTACAAAATGCTGTCTGCTGCATATATCTTCAAATTTACAGCTCTGTTTGACCTTGGGCAGAGCTTTAAAAGTATTCAAATTTTGTGTCCTCTTGTCCTTTTCTTATTTGCATGGCAGTTGTTTTCACTTTGCATGTATTCAAATGGGTTTTCGCCATGACCCACTCATGTCCTTTTCTGTTTGCACACACCAGCAGTCTCCAGTCTCCATTTATCCCTGAGCAGCATTAGGTTTCCACTGGAAGATCAAATCTTAAAATGCTGAAAGTCACACAGCCTCAAGTAGTTTTAATATGTCTGAAAATTGATCCTTCATATTGGGCTATACTGTTTGTTGTTGGCTTTATTGTCAACTTGCTGTCTCTGTAGGTTTGCCCAATTCTTCCTGTGTCCACTGTTTGATGAGAGCTGTAAGGACCGGGAGGTGAATGCTGTGGACTCTGAGCATGAGAAGAATCTGATGAATGATGCCTGGCGGCTGTTTCAGCTGGAGAAGGCCACTGGCAACCCTAACCACCCCTTCAGTAAATTTGGAACAGGTAGGAACTCTCCAGAATTGCCATAAATGTTCAATAAAGCTTTGAACACATGTATACGGATATTTAACCAATAACAATTTCAGGTTTGAAAAAATATCTATATGTGTGGTCAAGGCCTCAAACTGCACATGATCGTAGTATTCATTGTTAAAAAGGTTAATACATGTTAAACACTAGATATTTAGCACCCAGGCCAAGAACCCTATATAGGGTAGGTGAACTGATGACATGCATTTTGGACCTGTCTGCTGGCCTTTTTGCATATTAATGTTGTTGGTGTTCATATTACACAACCTATGCACCATGTTCATCTTAAGAATGACCTCATCATGGTGAATATTGTGAGATATTAGGCAGCATAAGTACCCCACATTATATTTGCCAAATAAAAGGACACAGTGTTCTATAGCAATAAATACAATTTATATAAACCCTCTATATTTTCCACATGCTACAGCTTTGATCTGTGACATTTTTAACACTTTTTATCCCTCCTGACCATTAATATTCACCCAACTGACTGATTTACTGTTGTGCATCTCTGGGCCATTTAATTCCCAGGTCAGAGTGACATAGACTTGGATGAGCGCCGAGCTCAAAATAACCACCTGATGGCAGTCTTGAATTATATAATTGTTATTCCGGTTAAGAATAGAAGAGGATCAGACAGACCTGAAAGTCATGCCCTGCTAGAAGACCAACATAATCTTCTCAGGAAAGATGCTTTGTTGTTCAGTCTGTGTACTTGACATTTCTCAGAAGTACTACATATAGGCTGCACTTGTATTTGAAATACAGCAGGCAAGCAGCTTGTTCATGTCTCTGGTGGTATCTGGCCATGTTGAAGTTTTTTTTAATCTTCCTGCATTCAAAATATATTAATAATTGCAGTTGCAAAGTGAAACTCAGTGATTTTATGGTTGTTCTGTTTAATCAGCTGGCAAAGATTGATCATTACAGTTGTAGGAGAAGTCATATAATGAATAAAAATATACAAATGTTCACATCTATTATTTGTCTTAAAGGCAACAAATTTACCCTTGAGACCCGACCGTCTAAAGATGGGATTGACATCCGTGAGGAGCTCTTGAAATTTCATTCTACATACTACTCCTCCAACCTCATGGGACTCTGCGTGTTAGGAAGAGGTAAGAGTTCATTTCTCACAAACGTGATGTTTAAATGTTACATAAGCCTCTCT
The DNA here is from genome assembly GCA_037975065.1 of Chaetodon trifasciatus. NCBI lineage: Eukaryota > Metazoa > Chordata > Actinopteri > Chaetodontiformes > Chaetodontidae > Chaetodon > Chaetodon trifasciatus. The sequence continues at coordinate 10,562,024 of JBBMOE010000013.1, forward strand.
CTACAGCTTGTACTATCAATTACTCAAGACAAACAAAGAGGAACAAATGATGCAGGTCATGTGTATTGTTTGTCAAGTCATGTGCACATCAACGCTTGGCGTAAACTGCCTGAACCATTATATTTCATTTGATGTTTTTGCAAATTATTAGTGAGACCATTGTCAAGACAGAGTAGCTTCTACCTAATGCTGGTTGTAGTATTTCTAAGGTTAGTCCACGTACAGTATGCTGTACACCTCTTTCTCGTTTGGCATGTTCGTCTTCTCTTTACCTTTGCAAACATGGCACAAGTGATTGATTTATTTTTAAAATATTTTCTCGTGGGCCTTTTACTGCTTTCAACCTTATTGATTCTCTGTAATTCTAAGAAACCTCTGCTTCCTTTATGGTAAAAGAACAGCCCTGCTTCCCGTTTTACCATCCACAATGCTGTTTGTGTTGGAAGGACAGTTAAAATTTCCTAATAAACGAAGGTTGATATTACATGTAGTGGGTTCTTCTACATACTTGGAAAGGGAGGAGTGAGGCGATGTGTCCTCAGCTGCTTGCAATCTGCAACCTCAGCACTAGAGGCCACTAAATCCTTCACACTGGATCTTTGAAATACATCCAACGACTGCTGGGTCTGTCAAAGATGGCCTGACTTTTTCATGGTCATTTGATTAATTACACAAACATCTCACAGTAATTGGCAATTATTTATTAATGGTACAACACCTGCTTAAATGTTAAGTTAATGATGTTCTTAATCTCTTTTATACAGTGTTCTTTTTTCAGTTTTCAAAATCAGAGTAAGCTCTTATTAAATGAAGTGTCTCTGGTATGTTCATTACCACCTGAAATTTACATCTTCCAAACTTGTAAGAGATTCAGACTGACAGATGTGCTTACAGAAACATCCTGCTGTGATTAAGGGCTCCAAGTGACCCTCAACTGCCAACTCAACTGCAGAGTGTCTTGTGAGCTCTCTTGTGAATCTGTGGGTCAAAAACATAATGGGAATATAACAGTTGTGTGCATCCTAGAAATAATTAATGGCAGTTTATCACTAGACAAGTGCAGTCAAAGATCCATCTTTTACAATGTTTCCTTTCTTTGTGTTCATATGAGCTCCTGAATGTCTACTAACTTTAATGTAAATCCAAGCAGAATTATACCCTACTTACTGACTGTACCTGTACTTTATTTTTTGTCCTCTTTACCAACAGAATCATTAGATGAGTTGACCTCCATGGTGGTTAAGTTATTTGGGGAAGTGGAGAACAAGAATGTGCCTATCCCAGAATTCCCTGAGCATCCCTTCCAGGAAGAGCACCTCAGAGTGAGCTCTTTGCTGTACACTCTACATTTTTACTGCACTATAAGGCCACAGCCAGTGTTTAATGAGATAGTACCTATTATTTTATTTGTTGTTATGTATTATACATTATTGTATTTACCCAATAATATTTTCAGCAATCAAAGTAACATTTTTTTGTTTGTTTCAATCTGTGTGTTCTGGTGCAGCAATTCTACAAAGTGGTTCCTATTAAAGACATCAGGAACCTGTATGTGACTTTCCCCATCCCAGACCTTCAAAAGTACTACAAATCTAACCCAGGACACTATCTGGGACATCTGATTGGTCACGAAGGACCTGGAAGTTTGTTGTCTGAGCTAAAATCTAAAGGTAGGACATGAAGTAGAGCTCCACGATAATGACAGACATGCTTAACCTCACCACAACGGGCTTTTCTAGCTCAGAAATGTTGCGTAGTCAAGACACACCATTAAACTCGTTAAGATCTTCAATTTATAATATCTGAAGAAAAAAAATAGGAATATGAAAAGAAAACATTGGAAAATGACCATGATTCTTATTTTTAAGGCTGGGTGAACACACTTGTTGGAGGGCAAAAAGAAGGAGCCAGAGGATTCATGTTCTTCATCATCAATGTGGACTTGACCGAGGAGGGTCTCTGTAAGTAGTCCAAGCGACCTCACATGCACTGGACTTCATTTATCATATTTTGTTCCCCTATTGTGGTCAGTTTTATGTATGTGTGGGGAAATTACATATAAAGAATACTCACTGTGGCCTGTCATATGTATGTGTCTCTGCAGTGCACGTTGAGGACATCATCTTCCACATGTTTCAGTATGTCCAGAAACTGCGAACTGAGGGACCTCAGGAGTGGGTGTTTGATGAGTGCAAGGTAATTAATGTTGTCTGTTCAGGGACAGCATTTCAGACAGAGGGGCAGGACAAGCTTGACCTACTTATTTCTGGTTAGTGGAGAAACTAATAGAGCAGCACTGACAGAGACAGCAGAGACTGATGGATTCACACCTCCCAGCTATTTTCACCATTTTAGAATCTAAATGTAATCACGTCTAATGAAGCTAGATAGAGTTCATTTTCTATGCTTCAGTGTAAAAGTTTTTTTCCCCCTGCCCCCCAAAAAGACTTTCCGAGAGGATTAGAATAACTTGTGGATTAAGTTCTGTGCATTTTCCTTTCCTAGAAACTGTATGCAGCTGTTGTATGCGTCTTCACCTGTTACATGATCCACTTCTGTCCCTCTCTGTCTCTCTCTGTAGGACTTAAACAAAGTTGCCTTCAGGTTCAAAGACAAGGAGCGACCCCGTGGCTACACCTCCAAAGTGGCTGGCTTACTACATGTAAGTCCTTTCTCCATCTGCAAAGGTTGTTTCCAGGGAGACACAGTGCAGCCCATTGTGTCTGTACCTGCTGTCGTCATCAGGCTGCCTGGTGCTGCTTCTGACTCTGTACTGAGAGGAGTGAGATTTCACAGAGGCGCAGTCAGAAATTGGCCTCGGCTTCCATATGTACCACAGCTCCAGTATGACTGTTGCAACAGGGCTCATTGACTGAAGTATTAAGTAACTAATGCTTGTTTTCTGAAGATTTACTGTGCAATTATTTGGCCTTAAGGAGAAACGATTGAGTTTTAACCCTTTTCCACAAATGTTCCACATCCATTAGCCCCACTTACACAGCTGACGGCTCTCTGCTCTGTGTTTCAGTACTACCCTCTTGAAGAGGTTCTAGCAGCAGAGTACCTTTTGGAGGACTTCAGGCCTGATCTGATTGAGATGGTGCTGGATAAGCTGAGACCAGAACATGTCAGGTCAGTGTGGGAACGTTGATCTCTGATGCCATCCACGCACTTTCAGTGAAAATGGCTTTGTTTTATCCTATACCTAAGTATAACAAAGATAACATTAACAGTAGGATAATGACGCTTTAACTCAGCACTCCTTGTAAATAATATTGTGTTAATGTGAAATTTCTGCATAAGATCAATAAAATCCCTCAGCAAATCTGCTGTATCTTCATAACAGGTATCTGTGATAGACCATAAGAGCATAATGATATAGAGGATAATAAATTCAGATGATAAATATTTTTTGTTGCCTGCTAGCTGTGACAAAGTGCTGTTGGTCTGCTCTGATATTTGGATGAAACAACTTTTCAATTTTCTAACTTGAAAAGGAATGCCAGACAACTTCACAGACTTGATTATCTCTGCAGCCTCAAAGGTTCAGTCTGTTATATCAGGGGATGGATACGTGTGCTCATGAATACATTATGGAGTTTTGCTCTCTGCATTGCAAAGACTGGTGTCCTCACAGGGTTTGCGCATAAACAGTTTGGCTAGTCTAAAATGTTTTCTAACTAACTGCCCCTTGTTATTTAAAGATATTGGCCTGTCAAATAGTACTTTGTGTTAAAGTAGAGTTTGGCATCTTAAGACTGTTTGTCAGTAGACTTAGCTGGCAAGGGATTAGCTAAGAACATATCAGTAAACCCTTTAGTTTAAATATTGGTCTTTGTGAAGATGCTGAGGAGGTTCAGCCCTTTTTTGGAATGACCCTTTGAGCCTATTTTCTGGTTGGCTCCTTAACTACATTTTCTGAGTGTTATCTCCTGGGTGACAAACATCTGACTGGAAGGGGGGGAGTAGCACAATCTTCTCTGTTGCAGCCATACTTTGAGTAAAAATCCTCCTCTGTGTAGCTTTAACACTCATTCATTTTATGGGATGCTACTTGTGTCAAGCAAAGTGCAGACTTGTAACTAGTCCATTCCTTAATGCTCACCAAGGAGGAAATTGCATACACCCATTGGCTGACCCTGGCAGTTTGCATGCCAGTGTCTTCCTTCACTGAAGTGGCTACTTAACCTTGGGGTTTTGCCAGCACTACTTTGAATTCATGACTGTCTTTCCTTCTGTATCAGTCTCAGTCCAGCAGCTGTAAGTGAAGTTACAGCAAGTTAGGTAGAGCCATTAAGGATAGTAGTTATAGTCACACATCATAGTAACGTCAAATAGGTCTTCATGTAGGCTTTGCTCGTCTCCTCTATGAAAAGTCTGTATCCTCACTGTGCTGCATTATTATAAATTATGATGAGCTGGTCGTGGGATACATCTCCAGCCAGCATCCAGGTGTTGCCTACTCAACTGCAGGTAAAAATCCTGAATTCAAAACCTTACTTAAGTAAAGTATCAAAGTATTATCATACAAAATGTACTAAAAGTATCAAAAGTGAAAGTACTCATTGTGCAGTAAAATGGTCCCTGTCAGTGTTTTTCTATTATACATGATGTTTTTAGATTGATATTGCTGCTGCATTCATTGTGTTTTATTGCTGTATGTTTAAGGCAGGGCTAATTTTAACTACTTTTTATACTGTTGGCTAGTTTCATCTCCTGCAGTGCAGCATATCCTTAAAGACAATAATATGTTTGTTGCATCGCTGTCCTGTGAAAACCTCATATCTCTGAAAAGTCATCTTTTCATGATACTTTTCCAGGCGACTAAAGTAGAGTTCTTGAGTAAATTTTACTTCCATTCCTCCACTGCAGAGTAGACAGACTTGTACTAGACTACACTGTAGGAGAAATGCAGCCTTGTCATCTCATTAAAACAATGGAATAAATTAACAATCATGTTCATTTTTCGGGACTGTGCTCAAAATTCCAAATTGCGTTTCATGTAAATGTGTGTGAGCTGTGCTTTGACCGAGTGTAGACATGCACAGCTCTGCAGGCACCAGCGAAACACACTCTAAATGCAGCACACTGAGGGAGTATAGGAATTCTAAACATAGCTCCTCAGTTCGAGGCAGACATGTTGATGGATTTCCACTGTCTCAAACATGATCCAAATGCAATACTAATAGAAAAGCACTCACATCTCATCTTGTGGAGTGGTTACAAACAGAGAGTATCTAATTAGCTCGGACAGAGAGGTTTTTGTATCCATGTAACGTGATCTGGCTCGCTCTTTGCTTTCTCCAGAGTTGCAGTGGTGTCAAAGTCATTTGAAGGGCAAACCGACAAGACAGAGGAGTGGTACGGCACGCAGTTCAAACAGGAAGCCCTCAATGATGTGACCATCGAGGTGAATCACCGCGGTCACAGTGCCCTAATCAAATCACACACAATACTGGAAATGGTTTTCCTCTGCTTTGTGATGAGTGCGTGACCACTGCTTCCGCCTGCTGTTTGTGTGCCTGTATTTCAGAAATGGGCGAGTGCAGACCTCAACGGGAAGTTCAAATTACCGATGAAAAACGAGTTCATCCCGACCAACTTTGAGATCTACCCTCTGGAAAAAGACTCTCCATCAGTCCCCACTTTAATCAAGGCAAGTGTTTTGGCAGTGCAGCTCTATCATCAGAGTAATGTCACTCTTCATTACCCAACTGCACTGGACAATCCTTCCTGAAGTGCATATTGTTAAAAATCTCTGTTATGCTTTCATATGATAATCAGGTATTGTGGCTGGGACATAATGTATTTAGTAGTGTTGTTTCCATTATGTTGAGATCAGAGGAACTAAGCTGTTAACAGCATACATATTCCATTCTCTGAAAGAAAGACTAAATAAAAGTCTCTGGGCCTTTTCTGTGTTATTGCTAGAAGACCATACTGTAATCTGTTGATATAAAAGTAAAGTTAAATGTATGTGAATGAGAAAATGCACGCTGTCTGCTTGCAGTGTATAGCTAAAGTGTGCCTTTGCTGGCATTTCCAGGGACTGAAAGCGATTATCTTTGCACAGAATGGACTTTTAGTGAATGTGTGGTGTTCATTTCTTCCAGGACACTGCTATGAGCAAGGTGTGGTTCAAGCAAGATGACAAGTTCTTCCTGCCCAAGGCATGCCTTAACTTTGAGTTCTTCAGGTGCGTAGCTAACTGAACCTTTGCACTGGAACTGTGGACATAAAGTTCTACCTGCTAAATCAACATAACACAGAATTTTTAAAGGAGCTGGAGGAAATTTCAGTTTTGCATTAGCTGTACCTTAACTTTACAATGCTGTTAAGCCATAAGCTTACACCTCCTTCCTTGTCCAGTTTTGCTGTACTTTACTAAGAGGCCATAATGCTTCCAAACACACAATTTAATAAATTATCTTAATTCAGTGTTTGCATATGCCACAGAGAACATACTACTATATATGCTGGGATAGGCTGGAGTGGCTTGGTTTAGCCAACAGTTGAGAACTGAAACAGTGCCAAACCCTTCTGGATGGGACTCTAATGCAAGAGGATTATTCTATTAAGACTATTATTGTTTTAGTTCATAGGTTGTAACAAACTGTATAAGTTGAATACTAAAACAGACGTCCTATACTGGAGCATTTGTGGACAATACCTAATCTTACACCCTGATCTACAGTTAATTCTATGTTAATGTGTAGAATCGTGTTCTGTACGGTACTTTAAATACCTTCAGCTCCTCATGTGAGAAAATGTAGAGACCAGTATCTCTACGTTTTGTGTCTCTGCTTTGTTTGACCGCTGCCATTTTCTCTACAGCCCGTTTGCGTATGTGGACCCATTGCATTGTAACATGGCATATTTATACCTGGAGCTCCTCAAGGACTCCCTCAACGAGTATGCATATGCAGCCGAGCTAGCTGGCTTGAACTATGACCTCCAAAATACCGTCTATGGGATGTATGTAAGTATTCACTCCCCACCGCCCTCAGCTGCATCCCAGCCCTTATGTCCCCAACCTTGATCATCCTCAGACTGGGCTCACTGTGGCTCAGGCAGGCCTGGGTCGACGGGTGATTTTATGCCGCATGTGTGGACAGGCTTTACCACACAGGTGATACAGTTCATTAAAATAAAATAAAACAGTTACAGAACATGCTGTATGTCACAGTCTGTTGTCTGTACTGTCAAAATATTTGACAATTTGACTCCTCATGTAGTAAACCTCACCTTTCATAAATGTTCTTTATTTGCAAAAAACCTTCTGACCCAGACCTGGCTGGTCCAGTCTCTGTTCTATCTGCACCTTCCTCTTCATTCTTCATCAACCCTTTATCCCTTTTCGCTCACCCACCAAGTTTTCTCACGTTGTCAGGACATCTGGAAACACTTTCGTTCCTCTCTTTAGGGTTAAATCCACACCTGTATTTCGCGTCAGGTGGAGCGGTGTACCACCAGAAAGAGTTTATGATTCAAAGGTCGATCTAGAAACAGTTGTAGCACAAGTCTCCCAGAGAATCTAGGTGTCTGAGACAGAAAGCTGGTCATGAGGCTGCATATACATACTCTTCTTATCGTTCTTCTCGTACTTGCATTGTCTTGTTTTTGTTTTTTTTTTTGGACAAACCCTCATACCCAACAAACATGTATTTTTGTTTTTGTTCTTTTTTCCCCCCCTTCCATTAGTCGCTACCTATACGCAGATCCCCTGCACTGCAACATGACCTACTTGTTCCTCAGGTTACTGAAGGATGATTTAAAAGAGTATACATATGCAGCCCGCCTGGCAGGGCTGGTGTATGGCGTAGCCTCGGGGATGAATGCCATCCTCGTAAGTAAGCCGTTTGAAGTCTGAAGGGAAGTGGGGGCGCCAATGAAGGGTCCACTTTGAGGCTTTGACAGAGTGTGGCAATGGCTTGGTTCTCTTTGCTCAAGTGCTGTGTTCTGTTTGTCCAACCACAATGATTTATAGGAATCTCTGCCTGCTAACACCAACCTAATGTGTCACTCAACTGTAGAAGAGCTGCAGACAGTCCTCTGAAAATGGCACATGCAGCTGTATCAAAAAATGTACCTCATAGAATTATGTTTGAGAGAATCTGTTCATCTGATTTTATTTTTTCATTGCTGTGATTAGTATTTTTTGATTTAGATTAATCGATAAAATGGGTTTTCATTTTTAGGCCTTCGTGGCAGTAAAACAAATTTCGAACTTTGTGCAGACTTGCAGTGCACACTGAGCCCTGACCGCTTCAGGCAGGGAGGCGTGAGTGACTGATGTTACAGATTCACTTCCAGAATTCATTCAGGGTTACATTCAGTGTGTGTGCAGTGGAGAGAGAAGGCCAAGCAGACTACATGGCAGGACTTCACCTGCTCTGTATCATTATTTTTTTGGTCTTTTGGCTGCCATTCTCTACTTCTGTTGTGTCCATGTCAAACGGTTAGAATAAGAAAAAGTGTCTCTGCCGCAAGAGCCTAGGAATAAAATCAAATGATGCAGATTCTCTGACATGTTTTTGTCTCATTTCTGCTGATGCAAGTGCACGAAGGATTTTGGAAGTGAATCTGTTTGATGGACATAGTAAGGTGTTCAATGAGACACCTCTTTGTTTCCCCAATTTCTGAATATAGCAGTTTTGTTAACTGTGTGTGTGTGTCATAGATTTAATTCAACATACCTGGTTTGCGGTGGTGCTGTTTTGCTCTCTTCTATCAAGCTTTCTGACTTCACCACTAACAGCCCTCACCCTTTGTCATATGACCCACTAACCTGCATTCATTACCTTCCACTCACCAATGACTTCACGATTGTGGTGTGTCCTTAGAGACCGCTATAGAACACACTGTGTGTGTAGTTGTATGATGGGCTGTATGTAATTGATTTGAGTCAGCAGTATTGGCGTGGCTGGCCGGGTGTTTGTCAAGGTTAATGACGTTAGGAGGGATTGCTTTAAACGGGCGTCTCCGCAGGGAGCTAGTGACAGGGAGCGGGGAGGGATGGGTGAAGCCATGTAGCGGGAGGTTTTGCTGAATCATGAAGGACCATAAGGTGCAGATGACATTGCAAAGTGGAGGCTTGAAATAACCTTGGCTGTTCTTTTCCATTTTTGCAATGCTCATTTGGATAGAAAAACCTCATCATCACCCACTTAGGTCTGCTCTGACTCCATGACAGTTCGCACAGCAGGACATGATTACATGATGCTTGCTATTATAGATCAACCTTTTGTTTACCCTTGTGATCAATAGGCATTATTATTATTTATATTCCTCCACATTTGTAGCTCTAAAGGTTGTTTATTGGAACACTTTGGGTAAATAGACTGCGCTGTTCCATACGTTGTGATGTTTGTAATGTCGTGGTGGTGACTCATCTGAAGCGAGGGAGTGATGTGCTTTTCTTGACAATCATTTGGTCAGCCAATAATTACAGTACTTAGTCACACATTAGACATCCATGAGTCAGAACGTTCAAATCAACAAATTAAGCTACAGCATGATCTGTGAAACATTTTAGGAAGGCCGCTGATGATGGCTGGCTGACCTTATCTTTCTGTTTGTTGCTAATGTACCACCTGTCCTCTGTCACTGTGCTGCAGCTGTCCGTTAAAGGTTACAATGACAAACAGCACATCCTGCTGAAGAAGATCATCGAGAAGATGGCCACCTTTGAGATCGATGAGAAGCGCTTTGACATCATCAAAGAGGCGGTAAGCTCTGGCCGCAACTCTGTCATCAGTACACAGTTATGATGAGTCATGATCGATCCAACAGGAGACCTTGTGCGATCTGTGGAACAGCTAACTTTAGCCATTATTTTTATCCTGCCTCACAACACAAGAGCAGAAAAGTTACAGTAGTAGTGGTTTTCATACTCTCCACCAGTTTTGACATAGTCTCTTAAAAAAGAATCTATTTGAAGTTGTGATGTTGAACTGACTTGCCATCTCGTTTTCCTTTCAGTACATGAGGTCTTTGAATAACTTCAGAGCCGAGCAGCCTCACCAGCACGCCATGTACTACCTCCGTCTACTAATGACTGAGGTTGCCTGGACCAAAGATGAGCTCAGAGAGGCTCTGGATGGTGAGACGCTGCTCTTAATCTCTCTCTTTCTCTCCTTAACTCCGTCTCAGAGTTCCACCCTTGTACTTATTAGCCCATTTTCTTCTGTGGGCCAAACTGAGCAAGTGAATCTTGGGCTGTGGAGCTGAGTTGTATGAGGTTGAATAACTAAGAAGCTATAGCGACAAACATACAGCAGCACTATTGCATCACTCTCTCTGTTTCATAGACATGAGCCCCTGGGTTAAAGTTTCAAGGTGTTTGGCTAACAGTCAATAGAGGGATACTCTTTCTCACTTTAAACCTTTTCTTCTCTTCTGTTTTCCGCCTTAAATCCTCATTTGAATGCTGAGGCTGTTCCCCAGCAGATGCCTCCCGAGCTGCAGTCTTTCCTCTCCGCAGTGCCAAAGTGGAACCTGAAGGGCAGATTGTTATATTTTTATCACGGGGGCTACACAGACTATCCTCAGATTCACATGAGACTCAATTAACCTGCAGGGTCAAAGCCTGTAGCCCAGTCACCAGGGCCTCCAATTACCACAGCTTGTTCCCTTATCAGTGCCCTTACCCTCCTGCCGTCCCCTGTCAGGGGTCTATGAGACACTTTCAGCCTCTCGCTTGCAAGTGTGTGTGTGTTGCTGCGGACAAACAATCATTTAGATAAGTTGTGTGTGTGTCCCTGTAGTAGCTCATCCTTGAATCTGGGTCAGACGTTGCTTGAATTCAGATTGTCCAGCCTGCATTGAGACTGGCTTGATTGTTGTGCGTGTGAAACTGAAAGTGCATGTAAGTGCGTTTTACCAGGCTTGTTTCACTGTCCAACATGTGACCGCTGTTGTCTCGCTCGTGACAGGAATGCTTTACGATGAAACAGCAGTTATTCTGTGTGTGTGTGTGTGTGTGTGTGTGTGTGTGTGTGTGTGTGTGTGTGTGTGTGTGTGTGTGTGTGTTTTTACTGATTCAGTCTTGATAGCAGCTTGGGAAATCGCTTTTTGACTGATTGCTGTTTTCTGTGATCTGTATTCCAGATGTAACTCTCCCACGCCTCAAGGCCTTCATACCTCAGCTACTGTCACGGTTACATATTGAAGCCCTTCTCCATGGCAACATCACCAAGGAGGTTTGTCACTGGAGTCACTTTTTTTTTAACTGCCAGCTGAGACCGTTTGAGTTTTGCTCGCTAAATTCACAATAGTGCCGCTTTCCCCAACAACTTGTGAGCCACCTTCCGTTAATCTGGCCCTCCGATGGTATCCCATAGGATTATTGTCAAACCTCTGTTGCAGCACCCGCTTCACACCTTTTAACAACAACAGCATCACATGCTGGTGGAGCGAGAGTTAGAGTCACCAGTGGGAGCAGTGATCCATTTTATCATCATGGAGCTGCAGTGTGGGTCTGCTTCTGTAAGGCCAAAGCAAGACCTGACCGAGACAGAGAAGCCCTGTAATATGAGCCTGTGTGATCCCATATACACATACAGCATCTTAACATGTTCCAAAAGGATTCTAGAAGCTCATTGCTGTTACACTGCCAAGTCTGCAAACTGCAGGGAAGTTGGCTTGATAGCCAGTAAGCCTCATTGATCTAAATAGCAAAAAAAAAGCCCGAACAAATTTCCTCTTTTAAGCCTGAGTGGTTTGGGTTGCTTCTGAGCCTTTTCTGCTCAGGACAACCCACAGAACAAATTCTTAGTGCTTTCTGCTGATTAAAAAAAACAGCACTGTTCACAGTGAGGCCTATGGATTATCCTGAATAAGCAGTATATTGTTTTTGGAAATACATTGCTGTGGATTTTGTGGATTGATGCTCTGAGCACCACAAGCAAAATCCACTGTTGTAGCAACTAGGGTTGCAGTGGCATCCCGGTTTCATACTACAGTGTGATGTTTGCTTATCTACAGTATTGAATTCCATGCATTAGTGTTAAAAAATATTTCAGGTTTACATAGGTTTCTTGCCTATCAGGATGACTGTATTGTTTAATGGCCTGTACCATGATAACCAGATATTTCTGAGACCGTTATCATGCCATAAAATCTCCTGCTGTTATCCTGTACTAACAAGAGAGGTCTCAGTGGTGACCACTCACAAACTTTGTAAATGAAAACAAAAACATCTGCATGGCCAGTGAATGAATGAATATCAAGCTAACGTCACTGTAGTTTTGAGGTGAAGGTCAGAGAGCAATGCATTACCCATGTTGACCATCAATCTGCGATCCACATTGAGGGTGGAAAAGGTCCAATGTCAAGATAAGTTAATTCAGCTCAGGTAGAACCCGCAGCTAAATGCAGCCTGTCGGGGAGTGTACGTAGAAAATCACCCACTGGAATAGATGCCAGGTTATGGGAAAGTATGCGTAACAGCATGGAAATCACAAATTCTTGGAGGAAGCTAAACGCCAGACCTAAATGTTTCGTCGTGTTTTTCTGAGAGAAGGATTTTTCCTTAAAAATATATTTGTGGACTGAATGTTTTATTTTCCCTCCCTGTCTGGCATCTCTCCAGTCTGCTCTTGGCATGATGCAAATGGTGGAGGACACACTCATCGAGCACGCTCACACAAAGCCCCTCCTCCCGAGCCAACTGATTCGCTACAGAGAGGTGCAGGTTCCAGACGGTAGGGCTCAAGCACCCCCCCCCCACACACACACACACACAATCCCATACACACACACACAGCAGATAAGCACTCGTAATCATCGTCTGCCAGTCATGTCTGTCTCCACAGCAACCATGCAGAAGAGTCCTTCCCGAGCACTCTGGCCCTCGTCATCGGTGATGCTGTGTTACGTTAGTAAAGATCGATTAAATTCAACATCATCATTTCCCTCAGAGGAACATAATAGTCACTCAGTGGAAATGGACGTCAGCAGGCAAAATGCGCACACTCCTTCTCCTTCGCACAAACATGAAGGCACACGCGCCAAGGAAAGCACCTGTGCTTGCCTTGCTGATTACATTAGGAAAGTGGAGCGATGTGGAGAGGAAAGCAGAGCTGTGCAGGGCCACCTGGAGACATCCTGTGTCTCACGGAGGGATTTTCCAGGCTTGGCTCCAGACTGCCAGTCAGACACAGAGCAGGAGCACTGGGGAAGGACGCAATGGATGTAAACACAAAACTGGCCTGTGCTCGACTGACTGGTTGACAGTCAAGAAACATGTTATTACTCTCAAAGCTGAGAGCTTTAGTGCGGCTAGTTCACATAAATCTGTCCAGTTACACACTCATCTTTGTTAAAAGCACCACGTGATCCAGATGCTGTCTGAAAAATCGCCTGATTTTAGAACCTGCTATCACTCTGAAATTGATTGACAGCATGAGAAAACAACTAAATCTACAGCTGAAGTTATTCATGTGTTCTGTTGCTGTGGCAAAGGCTCAAAAGACTGGCACGCCTGTCATTTATATGGTAAAAATGATTGAGTGGGCATTTAAAGCAGTGAGAAAACATGTATTTTCACCTCTTACTCTGCTGCATTTATGTGTCACGGCTCAGTTGTTTTGAGTTGACTGAAGGTTAGCTTTGCCACGCTGACAGCGCGATGTTTAACGTGCTGTGACAAAACAAAATCCACGCTGACACACAGACCTGAAGAATCCACACGTCACATCAGTGCTGTGATTAATCAAAGGACCACAGCTGTTCCCTTCTCTGTTCCCCAAGTAAACTTAAGTAAATCTTTTGATGCGCTGAGAAGAAAGCAAGAGGGGAGACGTTGAGGACTGTGGACATGACACCCCCGAGCACAGAGCCAAAGTGCTCAGTCAGCATGTGAATAGAGGTACCTGCATTGCCCAGCCTCAACTCGTCCTCCATTCATAGTGAGCTTCATCACAATGGATGTAAAAGGATCCAGTTTTCCATATAACACAATGGATTGCGCCTCTCCATGCTCTGCTCAAAAGACAATTTAAAGCCCCGATGGAAAGGCTAGAGGAGCCGCTCAGCAACAGAAGCACGATGCTGGCATGTCCTCTGTGTGAACGCGCCTGTTTTACTGTATCACGCTCAGCTATGCCTCAAGAAAAGTGCTCTGGAATAATCCATATTTACAGATGCTCATCAGTTTCTTGCAGCCATTGAGATGGGAGGGAAAGAGATTTTCAGTGTTGCCTGCATCACACACACACACACACACATATGACACGTCTCCTCCTTACCTTGTGTTACTGCCTAGTCTTCCATTTTCTTTCAGGTCCTGCTCAGGAGCTTTATTTTCTGTGTCAATAATGCATTTCCAAGTCAACATGTTTGCTTCGTATGATTACAGTGCTGAAAACAAACAAACAAATATTCTTCCACTCCCCTCAGGTGGCTGGTACGTTTACCAGCAGAGGAACGAGGTGCACAACAATTGTGGCATCGAGATCTACTATCAGACAGACATGCAGACCACCCATGACAACATGCTGCTGGAGCTGTTCTGTCAGATCATCTCTGAGCCCTGCTTCAACACGCTGAGAACCAAAGAACAGCTGGGTGAGCCCGCCAAACACAAACAAATCACGGAGGACGTATTGCGTGGAGCCTTTTCCGACACGGTTTTCAATATTCTGCATATAGAGACGAGACAAAACTGAGGCACTGGTGTTGCATTTTGCTACCAAGTGGTGAATATTTGTTCAGACGTTTTTCTTTGAGAATTACGCAGCTTTAATCTGCATGTAGTAATTAGATACTGCTGTATAAAAACCGGAGATGTTTCTAAAGGACTGTCAACCATGGTGATGTTTAATAACTTGGGCAATGAATGAACTGAGTCTCTGAACCACATTTCTTTGGAAGTTGTCCTGTAATAATTCTGCCAGACCAAAAATTAAACACAGACACAGCAATCAGAGCAAAAATGTTTTTGAAATCACTCAAAAGGCTGAAGTCCATGAGTTCAGAATTGGAAAGTTAGTAGTTTTTCTGCACAAACTAAGACTGCCTGTCTGCCCCCTGACAACCCCCCCCCCCCCCCTCCAGGCTACATTGTGTTCAGTGGGCCCCGGCGGGCTAACGGGGTACAAGGCCTGCGCTTCATCATCCAGTCGGAGAAGGCGCCCCACTACCTGGAGAGCCGCGTGGAGGCTTTCCTCTGCACCATGGAGAAGGCCGTGGACGAGATGAGCGAGGAGGCCTTCCAGAAACACATCCAGGCCCTGGCCATCCGCCGCCTGGACAAGCCAAAGAAGCTGTCTGCTGAGTGTGCCAAGTACTGGGGAGAGATCATCTCTCAGCAGTATAACTTTGACAGAGGTGAGGCCTCCCGACAGTCCTCCTCACCTCACTGCTACCTCTTTTAAGGATGTTGAAATATATTTTAAACCTATATTTCTAATCTGCTCTCTAAACAGCATGTGTTACGTAGAAAGTCAGATAGGAATTCTTGAGCATTATCAATATATTGGTCAGTCGCAGAGGTGAGCAGGATGTTGCTTAGAGCTGCACAAATTTGGATCGATTAAAGCCTGAAATAATCTGCAGCCGTAGCACACCTCTCTCCCTTGCAGCACTCTCCTGAGTGCCATAATGGATTGTAATGGGCCTGATTCACTGGTAATCTGCCTAAAGCCCAGAGAGAGTGATGGCAACACTGAAAGGCTGCCAAGGGAGTGGTGGTGATTACTGACACGAGTGGGGGGGGGTTATCTACCATGCTCAACGCCAAGGGCACAGAAACACACACAGCACACACCAGTCCTCACACACAGTCTGCTCCATGAGCTAACTGTGAGATAGAGCTGTCCTTAGTTAATTGGTTCCCTTTGTTTCATTCAGTAATTGTCTGTTTTACATTTTGTGTAAAAAGATGCTCATTCAAAAAGGCCAGATTCTGCTTTTTTTTTTTTTTTTTTTTTTTTTTAAAAGAAAAGCAAAAAAAAAAAGCTTTGGTTTACCATCAAGCTGTTCATGGCAGTGGAGAAAAGTCTGGTGGTGTCAAACAAAAAGCAGAAATGAACATAATGAAAATGATATTTGATAGCTCCACTATCAGCTTTCCACCAGCAACTGCACACAGTATTGAGCTGAACACTTGTATTAACATGCTGTGGTTTCAGTTGCATTGCTATGCAGCAATAATGACTTCCAGCTTTCACTGTGACAGATCACGAGTGTCAAGGAACTTACAGATTAAGATTTTTTTGTTTAAACCTTGCTGACATTAACTGGATCTGCTTGGAAACTGTTTGTTTGGACAGTAGAAATGACAGTTCACTGGAGCCATAGCGTCCAGGCTAAAGTGATCCCTTTGTGCCATGCAGCCTCTCAGCTTTCCAACATGACTGATATTATCGTTAATAATGTTGACGCTTCTGTTTGCCCTGTTGTGTTGCAGATAACATTGAAGTGGCCTATCTGAAGACTTTGACTAAAGAAAACATCATGAACTTCTACAGAGTAAGTAGTTCAACTCTACAGTGTGAACCGATGTCCAAAAAAATAAGCATGAAGTTAAAGTTGAAACATTAAGGAGCACCATACAAAGATCTCAGACCTTAATTACCTTGATAGTGCTGTGATCACATTCATTGTTAGAGAAGGCCAAGTGATGCACGTTTCAAAGCTTTAGAAACACTCTGACTCCTCAGACTGCGTCACAACAAGCAGCTGCCTCGCACTCTGAAAATAAAAAGAATTAATGCCCACAAGGCAAAGGATATGAGCTTTGTGGAGGAGTCATCAGAAGAAAACCTCCGTCCTCAGCACAAAATCCACCGAAACAAACATTTTGGAAACGAGTCCCGTGCCCAGAAGAAGTCAAAATAGAAGTAATAGAAAAAAAAGTGTGCAGAATGATCAGACATGCACCTTAAAATCCACAGTGGTCCAGCTCAGGAGGCACAAGTCGAAGGCTTTGCCGTGGCCTTCACAGTCCCCCAACCTGAACAGCATGGAGAATGTGTGGACGGTCGTCAAACTAGCAGACTTTTGCAGGAAGAATGAGCCAAAATAACCCAAGCAAGAAGTGAAGGACTCTTAAAAACATTCATTATTATCTGCTTATTTGCATTATATTTCATTTGTTTTTAAAATAATCTATAGAAACTGTCTGAAACATCCTTCATGCTATGGACCATTCACACTCTTTATAGGACAGGAAGCCATTAAACTCCATAGCATGATGGACTTTAATGGCTTCCCTGTAAACAAAGAGGTCTGACATTCTTCTCTTCACACTGTAACGAGTGAATATTAAAACCATAAAGAGCAAACAGATCTGAGCTTTGAGAATTTTAGCTCATCATTTAATACGGGAGTAACAACGCGATGCGTCTGAAACGACCCCCTGGGTGCTTTTACTCCAGCCGCAGTCTTATTTGAACAGCCCTAAATGATGACGCTCATTGGATTTTAATTGTGGTACTTTGCAGCTGTGGTTAATGACAGCAGAGGTGTCATTAGGAGGCAGCGTCATAAATCACAACAATAACGCTGCATTTTATGACGTGCAGGAGTCATGAAATGCTCCAGAGGGCCGTCAGTCATTGTTAAACGCACGTTTGGACTGTTGGCTGATTCACTGAAACATTGCATTTTAATTTATCTTTAGATGACGGGGAGCTCGATTCAGACCAAAGTTACGGCCACAAAAGTCTCTCAAATCTATTTGTGCGTGTGTCCTGACACACATGGTTTTTTTTTTTATCCAGCCTGCCCTCTGAGCTCTCATCTCCTCCCGCTTCTATTCATAGCAGTGGAGGTGACACTGACACAGGACGCTCCCAGCATATCAGCGGCCATAATGACAGCCAGCCAGCCTGTTTCAAAGGGGATAAAGGGCCAAAGACACATAGCTGCTGAGAGAATGGGTATTATCTCAGCCCAGCAGAAAGCATTACAGGCCCCATGCAGAATAAACCTCATGCATTTCTAATGTCATATCAGCTGCGATCGCAGAAGCGCTTTCTTTTGCTTTCCTTCGTTTTTGGTCGGCGGGGTTGACGCCATCTGACTGCAGACGAGCCAAATCTTCAGTCTAATATAATCCCCCATCCAGAGACAGTGATGAGGCCCTGCGGTTGAATCTCCACAGGGCTGTCACAAGTCATCCAGACTCTGAACACACACGCAGTCATTCCCGTTACTCAGACTGTTTCTGATGGAATTATATATTTCCCCCGAAACTCAACTTGGACGTTTAAGTAATGAATGTGTCACTGTGTCATTTCTGTTTATTGATATTTGCCTCCGCCTGTGCATCACCCCACCCGTCTGTCTGTCCATGTGTCTGCAGGATCGGCTGACAGTCGAAGCCCCGAAGAGACACAAGGTGTCCGTGCACGTCCTGTCCAGAGAAATGGACTCCTGTGAGTGTCTGTTCATTTCACTGATCCGCTCTTTGGGTTCATTCAGCGTCAGCTTGACCGGTCCGTCACTGTGTGTCTTCCCCAGGTCCCATAGTGGGAGAGTTCCCCGCTCAGAATGACGTCAATCTGGCCCCTGCTCCCTCCCTGCCGCAGGTAATGACCATGTGCTGGATTTATGCTCTGCGTTCATCAACCTGACTGCACACAAGCACACCTGTGTTTCCTCAGTGATAAACCAATGAGGACCCTGGAATTTAAGGGATAAGTCTGCATGTTTCATATTGTCAACAAATCACCAGAAACAGCTCAAACCAAGAGTACCAAGTGTTGTCTGAAAGGTCAAAGCCTGATTAATGATTGCTAGCTGGCTGGTTTAGGAGGCACTTTTTGGGGCCGACACCATGACAGGGTCAGGAAGTCGACGGTGCTGAGACGCTGTGTTGGTTCTGTTTCTTTCTGGAATCTGTCGGTCTCTTTCTCATACTCTTCCTGTAAGGAAAAATACACCCTCTCAGATGTATTCTCGTGGTTTAGACATTTTGCTCAGTCAGTAGCCTCTTTGCAGAAAGCTGAACTGAGAAAATGTCCACCTTTGAGAAAAGATGGTTCGTGCTGAGTGAACACAGATGAAGAACATTTTGCAGCAGCAGCTGTGGATAAAACCACACTGACCGCATTGTCGGCTCTTAAGTTAAAGAACTAACAGTGTGGGTTACCTTAACTAGTTACCATGGAAACAGAACGCATATAGCTCTTTTTCCTATCAGCACCAAATGGCGTCTGGAGGAGGGCTTTGTCCTCAAAGGAGCAGACAAAGCAGAAGAGCGTGAGGATGTCACCCATGGCTCTGACCTGCCGCCTCTTTCTTTCTCCCGCAGCCTTCGCTGGTTCAGGACATGACGGAGTTCAAGAGGAGCCTGCCGCTCTTCCCCCTGGTCAAACCTCACATCAACTTCATGGCTGCCAAACTGTGAGCGAGGCCGGCGGGTCCGCAGGGGCGCCGGGGAGGAATGACCACGAGGGACCCTGCTGTGTTTCCCACCTACACCACCACCCCCTCGTCAGGAAGACCCCTCATCCGACTGAGCCTGCGTTAGTGCACGTGTGCGTTTGCGCGGGTGCATGTGAATGCGCGTTTGTGTGTGTGTGTGTGTGTGTGTGGCAGGCTGGAGCCGCTAGAAGAGATGCTTGGAAACAAACGCGTGTATTTTGAATCACAAAGTTAGCCGTGGTTGTTGACGTAGCTGTGATGACGATAGAGGCCACAGCAGACTCACATCACGTTAAACAAAAGGAGGCGCGACACTCACATGCATCATGGTCCCGCGTAGGCTGTCGTAGAGGAAATAGAAACAACGTTAAAAAAAAAAAAATACACTGCAGGAGCTTCACAGTAGGAGGCGTTTTATTTGGATCATTCAGACATGCTGCTTGAGAATGGATGGCTGGTGTATTGGGATGAACTGGGGGCTGTAGAAGTTAAACACAGGAGCTCCATGAAGGCCCCTTCCTTCTTTTATTTGTCGGACTGGTTTGTTCGTTCACCGCGTGACTCGGAGGCACCACGTTCTCACGGCAGGCGCGCTCGATTCAAATTTATGCATTTCAGATGAGTCTCTGCCTTTCTAATTCTGGTTTTAACCCTCACAGGTTTTGAAATGTTTTTGCTCGTAAACTGGTAAAATGTTGGGACCCTTTAAGGAGCTGTTTGAGAACGTCGCCCATGAAGTTTGTTTTTAATTTGTTTTGTTTTGTTTTTACACTAGTATGTAATTGAGACATCTCAGGGGTACCTCCATGCTGTTTTTTTTTTTTTTTAACATTCAGTTTTACTAGTGATTGATTTAAAATAAAGACACTTTTATCAGGCTGTCATCTACATTGTTACTTTGTTCACTGTAGAGACGAACAGCAGTTTATTTTTGTTGTAGATCGTCGTTATTCTTACACTCTGTGTCTGAGACGTGCAGAGACTTTCTGCAGCTTGTGCCTTTCCAGGGGGGCATCAGTTACTTTGTGTCTGGCTGCACTGATCTGCTCCTGGTCTGATCCGGGGGCAGAATCCTGGAGGGTCTAACCCCCCTAAATTGCTGGACTGTGCACCGGCTCTCACAGCATAGATGTCAAAAAAAAAAAGCAGCTAGAATTTTCCTCTGGAAAAGAAACATGTTGATGTCTGAAGGGGGTTGAAGAAAAGCTCCGGTCTGGATTCTTTTTCCTGAATATATGCACTTCTCTCACTAAGCAATAAACTTAATGATGTGGACAGGGAACAGTGTGAGGCAGAACGAGACGTGGCTCTGCACCACTG
The DNA here is from genome assembly GCA_037975065.1 of Chaetodon trifasciatus. NCBI lineage: Eukaryota > Metazoa > Chordata > Actinopteri > Chaetodontiformes > Chaetodontidae > Chaetodon > Chaetodon trifasciatus. Next base: position 10,582,718 of record JBBMOE010000013.1, read on the forward strand.
ATGAGCTCCAGCAGCTGGATCCACGCTGATCCCGAGCTCCGGCCTTAAAGGGCGGAGGGCGGCGCGGTGGTGCAGGACAGCGACGTTGGCGCCGCGCAGGCGTGACCTGCTCTCTCAGGTGCTAACCAGCTTTGCTGTGACAAACCACTGCTGGTGGAGCTTCCAGCCACTCTGTTCAAACAGCCAAAAGTCGAAGTTAGGATTCTTTTTTTTGCTCTCAGGCCCAGTTCTCAGCTCACCTCCTCATGAACACCTGTACGCTGTATCAAAAGCTTCTTCAATGTTTTCCAGCATTTTACTACGTCTCAACCAGATCAAAACCATTTCAAGTTGTTTTAACGAGCCCCCCCTTCATTATCAGCTGCTACTTTGTTAAAGGGCAGTGTTCCCTTTTGTGGTTGAAACCCAAAGACGAGCAGCAGCAACATTAGGTAGACCTTCACTCCCACAAGCAGCAGCTTGACAGCACCTGGGGGGCGGCGATGAGGCCGCGTTCATGCAGTGTTCAGAAGAAACTAGCAAAATGACATATCAGGCTTGGGTGGGCCATGCACTGTTTACCTTGTGAAGTACCTAGCGATTGGTTTACATTTAGAAAATCAGAAGCAGTTTTTAATGTCTGGATGTCTTTAGCAGCACAACAGACTGTGATAATTGGCTGGTTGGGTTTACGGGCTGGTGATAGATGAGTGCTGACATTTTGAGTTTGTTCTTTTTATTGTCTCCTGTGTGTGTGTGTGTGTTTCTAATTAATAAACTACTGAGTGAAGCTGTTGTTTTTTGTTGTTTTTTTTAATGCAACATTTCCCTCCCCCACAATCTCAACACATGCACGTCAACATTGGAAAAATACATTTATTCACAGAACTGATACCACAGAGCTCAGACACATCTGTACAACACAGTTCAGGCTTCATCTCTTTTGGCAGAGTGGAGACGTTGCAGTGAGTGTGCAGGGAAGCTGTGGTTTGCAGGGAGGACGTCTGTGAAGCAGGCGCAGCGTCCGTGTGCACGTTACATATTCCAAGTGGTCAGCCTTGTGTCACGCCTCGCATACTGATGTTTCCTGGCTGCTTTGAGAGGCAGAACAGGGCATCTTAGGGATTAGCAGTAATAACTGTCACATCTTTAATGCTCCCAATGATTTTTTATTTGCTCTTGTGTGTGCACGTTAAAGAGTCCGTTCACTGAAATGACAAAAAGCCTTATTTTCACACATGCAGAGAAGAGTTCTCAAAGCCTGGAAAAATAAATATATATTCCAAATATTCCAAAGACCTGGCTGTGAAAGGTTAAGGAATGGTTAAAAAAAAAAAAACATTCAATTTTATTTTATTTTTTTTTTGAAAATGCAATTGAAGTGCAGGCAGAACTAAAGCCAAAACTATCTGCACAGCCAGACACCACTGCAGAGAGAGGGGAAAACATGGCTTTCATCATTTGGTTGAACTGACCCTTAACTTTCCCAGGAGTCCTGCCAGAATGTCGACTGCTCCAGTGACTCATTCACCAAAGTCCAAGTTTCACTGATGTTCTGCTGGGTCATGACCTCGAGTTCACGCTCAGGCAATGCAACAGTCTGATCATCACATGTTGGGGGTAACATGAGGATTGTTTGTTAAATAAAACCCCCGACAGCAAAAGTCTTGACTCAAATGTGCGTCTCCCACCTCCCAGCGAAGAGTGCTGCATCATGTGAGAGTCTCCCGATGCTTCTGAAATACTTTGTCACTACAAAAAGCTCAGAGGACCAAAGCATCCATAATATCCATCCGCCCATGTGGTGGAGACGCTCTCATGGCGACAGGCTGGTCCTGCCAGAGCTCCATCAAGCCTGGGGGGCCGATGAAGCTTCCAAACACGTCACGCAAGAGTGTTTCTGCAAAATGGATACAAAGCTACGGAAAATTGACATGAACACTGCCACGGCATGTGAACAGAAGGATTAAACAGCCCTCAAATAACAACTGCACCAACTTCCTGCTTAAGAATATTAAAGCTGAACAGTCACGACACTGACGTTTGCTCTCAGTGCTTCCTGCTTGTGGGTAATGTACTGCATCATGATTGACAACTGTTAAACACATTTTTATTGTTTTCTCATTAATACATTCCACACACTGAACAGCTTCATTCAATATAAACCCCCAACATTGGCAAAGAGGGCTTCTCGAAATAAACATTATAAAACAATTATTTATTATTATTATAAAACTTTCTAATTACACATGCCCCGCGTTTTTTTCCTTTAAAATACATTATGTTTACAATAAGTTTTAGTTATGTGATTGTAGAAGCACACCCACCCAACAGCGTGTGTGTGTGTGTGTGTGTGTGCGCGTGTGCGTGTGTGTAAGACTGCAAACATGCTCCAGTCCGTGTCCACAAGTCTTTTCCGTCATCACCTTATGAAAGCGTTGAGAGTTTAAAAACAATGCGCGGTGGCGGTGGATTCCTTGCGTGAATGTCATGGGTGAGAGGGGTGAGGTGTAGAGACGAGTGGATGAGTAAGGGGTGACACTGATCCTGCGTCTGTTTCACCAGCACTTCCTGCTCAGAGTCTGACGATTCGTATCCTCCCTCCCCTCCCCCCTCCCTCCCTCAGAGGTGTGCGGCTCGTCCGGCTGTCCTCCCTCCGGACTGCGGGGCCTCCTCAGGCTTCCTCCTGCTCGGGGAAGTTGAGGATCTTGCGGTGGGCTTGCCTCAGGTACTGCTGCTGTTTGAAGTACACCTTAAACGCCCCCTTGATGGCCACAAAGGCGATACCTCCCTGTAGAAAAAGAAAAAAACTGTTGAAAGAGGGCTTAAAGACAGATTCAGTTCAACACATCAAAGCTTTTCCCCACTCGTGGCTTAAAGATCTGCTTTCATTTCCACGCTGACTGTCACACGTGTGACAGCAGCTAACAGGCCATGACACACACGCACACGCACATGTACACGTACACAAATACACACACACACACACACACACACACACACACACACACACACACACACACACACACACACACACACACACACACACACANTTAGCTTAGCTTAGCATAAAGACTGGACATAGACAGGCTCTGTCACACCTCTTCTTATCATGCTGAATATCTCTGCAGTGTTTAATCTCTACTCTAAGCCGGACTGTTTCTTGGCCATGTGCAGTAACCTTCTGAAGTCACCGTGATCGCCTGGTCACTTTGCCAAGTATGTTTAGTTTGTTTGTTGATTTACTGGTTTTGGAATTATCTGTATTATTACTGTTATATGTGCTCTGTAGTTGTGGTTATCTTACTACTTTTCTCTCCCTAAATGAAAACAAAGTGGAAACAGACAAACTTTTCAAGTCCTCTCGCATTTCCAAATGTTATTGTTGTTACTGCTGCTGTTACACACACACAACTGGGTCACTGTTGTTTTCCTCAGATCTCAGCAACTACCAACACACACTGTATTTGTGTCCAACTTTCCATGAAGAAACAGTCAACACCACTTCGGAAATAAGAGAGCAGAAAGAAGCACGTTCACTGACGAGGTGAAGTGAAATAACATCAGTTTGACACACAAACTTCATTCATTCATTCAGTCAGTCGATAATGGAGACATGACAGCAGACAAAAAGGGCTGGATGGCAGTCGGTTTAAATAAAAAGCAGAAATCACTTAGGTGAAGAAAAAGCACGTCAAAGTTTGACCCTGAAGAAGAGAAGAAGAAGTGATGATTAAATACTGTTCATGTAATAAAACTTTTGAGTATGAAACCTTAAAAGAACTCTGACTCATCCTCAATGTTTGCTGTTGTCAAGTGAAAACCTTGTGTTACCAACTCTGGTGATTCATGTTTTTCTTCTCAACAAAGTGATAAATGCTCCTGTCGAACATGTTTGACTTCAGGGTCCATGAATTGAACTCGTTTGGACAATGAGCACACAGGCCACATGCAGCCCGCTGAAGCTTCCCGTCTGAACCCCAGAACACTCCTGATTCAGACATGAAAGAAGTCCATCCTGACAGTGATCAGGGATTAGCTTCCCAACAGCTGGCGACAAGCCCCAAACTCTGGAGTTCATAGTCCAACTGAACCAGATTATTCTCCAACTCCAGCGTCAAAGCGCTCAGCTCCCAGGCTGACCACTCCCTGCAGCCGACAGCAGCACACTGGCCAGACTACGGGCGGCTGTCAGAGAATCGCTAAGCCTGTCTAATAGATGCAGGAGCATCATGCATTTTCTACAAACTATCTTTATTGATCCTCAATGTTTTTAGTAGCCTGTTCACACTGATACTGACTCAGTTTTGTAAGAAAGTGAAAATATTACACAATAATAGGCTAAATGAAAGCAGTTTTTCATTTGGAAGTGTGGCCCCTCAGAGTCTGCTTTGAAAAGCTGTAGCTGGTGACCCCTCTGTGAGGGCCACACAGACTGTCTGTCACTCATGGAGCTCAGCAGACGAGGACGGAGTGCTCAGTGGTGTCAGTGCAGCTCGGATCACTCTGGCCACTCTGGTTACCTCTCTGTCGTCAGCACTAGGTGGGAGAGGAGGTGGGCTTTCTCTCACGTTTGCGTGGCTAACACTCACTAAACTGGAATTATTTATTCACCAGCATCATGGCTGTGCTGGCTTCAAATCACCAGAGGCTGAACAAGGGGAGCTTGTCCAAAGTATTTCACTCCCCTGAACAACTGATTGTAATAGTTGAACTATAAGTGACTGACTCTATTAGGGTTAATAATAGTCAGAAGCTCCGTTTTGAGCTCCGATCATCAACCTCTGTGCTTTCATGGATGTATGAGGAGCTTTCTTGTACCCACCAGGATGGTCCTCTGCAGGTTGGAGTTGACGCTGCTGAACATGAGCTTCCCCACAATGGTGGCGATGGTGGGGAAGACGAGAGCGCCACACAGGATCCTCGTGGCCGACACGTGGTCTGCCAGGGGGCTGGCCTCGGCTGGGATACGAGGAACTGGGCAGCCAATCCCTGCAGAGGCACATGGACAGCGGCCGGGCGCCAGGTGAAACACACACTTTTATTTGGACCAAAAACTGTCTAAAAGACGTGAACGTGGACTCTGGGTCTGAAAAGTGAAGCCAGTGCAGAAGTGCCTTCAGCCTACATTCTTTCTAATAGCCAGCAGGGGGCGACTCCACTGATAGCAAAAAGCAGTCCCAGTGTATGTGTACTAGTCTTCTTCGCTGCAGCATGATGCTCATTTTGTGAATTATGGCCCCATTTAGAGTGACATAGACGTTAAAGCAGGGGTATACTTTAGGGAGTGGTTACCTTGTGATTGAAGTCGCTACCACAGTAACCTCATCAATCTCAGTCAGATCCACCCTTCGCACCCCCAGCTCCACCCTCTAGTCCATATATGGTCACTTCTGGATCCAAAAAACTAAGACGGCTGCAACCAAAAAGCCAAACTCAAGGCTTCAAAACAGTCATCCACAAACCAGTCAGTGACATCATGGTGGCTACGTCCACTTCCTCCAGCAGTGACACTACTGCTGAACACAGCTACAGCTCCTGCTCTTATCCTCTTCATCTCACAATATCTGACTGAGCTCTAGAACGTATAAAAGTAGCATGAAGACAAATGAAGACACTTCTGAGAGCAAGGACTTTGCACACAAGTGTCCTCACCTGGGAAGATGCTGTTGAGGATCTGCAGTTTATTTGAGTACTTTCTCCACAGACGCAGGACGTAATCCTCCCAGCGGATCATCTTGCCGAGGATAAGCATGACAGGAATGGTGGGCAAGCCAATGAGCAGGAACAAAGGGTCGGCCCGCTCCATAACGTCCAGGCCCTCCTTATGGCCCACCACCTGGAGAGCAGACGGGACGTCAGAATGGAAAACTACAGCAGAGGAGGGACACTGGATGACTTTTCTTTACAAACGAGAGAGAAAGAATGAGGGAAAGGAGCAACTGACGCTGAGTACACTGTGATTTGATTTACAGTCAAAATCAGAGCAGACAGAACAAACTTATCATGAACCTAAAGCTCTCAGTAGAGATCTTGGTCATACCTGCATGACAGTGACAGCTCCATAGGTGACAGCAGTCCAATAGATGGAGCCCACCATGATGCCAGCGGCAGCGAAGGGGCCGGCCTTAGAGATGAGCCGGTCAGCCAGGTCCAGCACATAAACCACAGGTCCTGGTGGAGGAAACCATGCAACGCTTAGTTCTTCTTGCCACTGTTTGCTGTATAACCCAAATGAAACTGGATTTACAAGGCAGATATGTCAAATGCATTTGTGTTACAGTGCCTTTAAATGTCATTTACATGACACCGAATCCTCTGATGATCCTGCTTATGAGACAGCACAGAAGCCAAGTGAAAGGTATTGTGGGGGACAACACAGAGTGTACAGCAGGGGTCATGAGACTCCTGCTGGTAAATAACCACTGGAGCGAAAAAAGCACCCAAACTCAACACACAAACCTCACAACTATCTCCAAAGAGAGAGGCACCGGCCATCGCTGCTTGTACATCCCGCTCTTGCGTAAAAGCTGGCAGGTAAAAAGATGCAAGAATTTAACCAGCACTGTGACCTGGCACCACAAAGTTTCCCTTTCTGTCTGTATTCAAATGAGAGTGAAAGAACTAAAGACACAAGGGAGTTCACCCTGAATAAACATCACGAGGTCAGGCAGCCTTCCAGTGCAACAGGAAGAATGACAACAATGCAGTAATGTCAAAGTTTAAGGAAAGAAACTGAAGCAGGACAGGTGCGGTGCACACCTCATTGTTCTTGGCAGGCAGGGAGAAGTTTCTCAGGCAGGCTCCACCTAGATCAAAAATAGGCGGGCTGACTCTGGACTCCATGTAAATGAGTGTTAATCTGAAGCCCAAGCGCGCCTTCGGAGCAGCTTCGTCCCTGTCTGACATCCAGGAGCACGACCTAAAAAAATATTCTCTCTTGCATCTTCCTCTCTGGCATTCCAGGCGGACTCGAGGGAAATCATGCAATATTTACAGGAAGGCAACCTGATTTCCTCACTCAGACAGACCCATCCACATCCTATTAATAACTTGCCCAGGAGTCAGTGGGAGGAGAGCGGGGTGGGGACGTGACCAGAGGGGCCGAGCACAGAGCGCAGCGCTGGGCCTTGATGTGTTGTTGCAGTGCAGAAATGTAAAAACTGCAACCATCCACAGCACAGAGCGGCCTGGGTTGAAAGGCCCTGAAAACCAATTTGTTCAAACACCTTACGGTACCATAATCAAAGTTGTCCTACATACAGTGAACACTACATTTTCGGCCAAAGTAGGAACGTCTGGGGTATTTCACACGAGGCTTCTGTCCTTCGCTGAGCCTTAGTTACTGTTCATACACCTGTTCTTGCATGGCACAATGAGTCTTTAACTCCAGACATCGACAGACAAAAGCAGACTTATCATCTGAGATCAGACTCATTTCATTGTTTAAATGCTTATTTGATACACTTGGACAACTGACTGCATTTTCAAACTGCATGTTTGACTTTTAACGTTGCATGAGGAGAAACAAATGTGCTTGGCAAATGTCACACCGTGTTGGATGACAAGTTTGGGTTGCTGCAGCAGAAACTTCCTCATATCTAATGAAGAGCAGGGCAGAGCTGCTAACGTTAGCTTCCACTCCACCAGCGCACAGGATCAGTGGCCATCTATACAGCGAATGTGCTCGTCTATTACATTAGCTTGGATAAGCTGTTAACATTTGAAGTTTATGACAGAGCAGATAAACACACTGTTTAACCCATTTCTTAAGCACTTCCATGAAAACAGTCCCATGAACAACGTGAAAAAAGCCAAAAAGCTTTAGACATTTCCCAATAATATCAGAAGTAGGGACTTAAACTGTGATTGTTGCTTATGAATATAAAGTTCTAAAGATTTGATGGCAGGTTTTTATATAAGTACTGAACAGCAAAATTAAATATATCCACCAGAATTCAAACACTGTCAACAACAACACAATCTGACATTTAGTTTTGAGCAGTTACAACCTTTCCCCTTCACACATTGGATGATGGCTTGTTACAGAGATGTAAAACAATCTTCCATATTTCTGAAAGTGGTTCAAAGGTCATTTCAGCAGGCTTTCTAACAAACATGTTTGTCACTTGGGAGGGGTGACATTTCTAATCCCATTTTTAAAACAGTGATTTTGACACGTCTCGTCTGGTTGAGAAATAAAGCAGTGAAATGGTATTAAAACAGTGCTGAGTCATTGGTCTTTGTAAAAGCAGGACTTGGTTCAAGAACACCGTCCCCTCTGGCATGCCAGCGGCAGATTGATAAATACATTGTCCTGTTCATTTATGCTACAAGGCTGACGTAGAGCAAGTAAAAAACAGATCGACCTTGTAGCACAGAAAGCTCCCGCCACTTAAAGTTAAGGACAACTGTGCTGTAGTTGGTTACAGGCTGCTGGCTAGGCAAGTATTGGTAGAGCTGCCAAGCCATGCCCAAGCCATCATTTAGGACGTGGACAGGTTTAATGCAAACACCTGAGCAGATTCATTTTCATGAGCATACAGAGGAAACCGAAGCAGTGACACCAAACTGTGACATTCCTGAGAGCAACACCTACATTAGGCTACACATCATGTGTAAAAAAGCAGCAGCTTTCAAAAATAACTGTGGGACTGGGTGGTTATTTTGGGGTTCTGGGTTTTTGCAGTTGGGACAGAAGACAGACTTTATTAAGCTGTTTGTACAGCCAGGCCACCGTGAGGCTGTTACCCATAAGTACTTGCCACGAGTTGTATACAATCCAGCCCCTGTTAGCTGTACACCTATTTCTGCAGCTGAGTACATTCACTCTGTAAAAGCTTGGAGTTTGACAGCGCCGTTCAGAGCAGCGTTTTAAGCAGCCCGTGTTTAAGGTCTTTCTCTTTAGACAGCAGTGCTCTTGGCCACTTGTTGAGGAAGGAACCCAAAGCAAACAAGAAGCATTTGGCACTTTTAAAGCTACTTAACACGCAACGGAAATATCACACTTTTCTTAGTAGTTATAAACACAGAAGCTCTCTCTCGTCTACTGCCAGCCTTTTGATGCTATCCAGAGCTCCTTTTCACTGCACCGGCGTTTGCAGACCGGACTGATCTTGCATTGCTTTAGCGCATTCATAGAGCATATTTTGATGACAGGGTTGGAATCTCTTCCGCTTTCTCCACGCCTAAGCATTACGCCATCGTAGCTGGAGGGAACTGGGTCGCCCTTAATGGCCGCTGGCAGGATGGAGAGCTGAGCAACTCATTTCAGCCACTGGCAGCAAATTCCATAATTAAGATAATTAAAAAGAAGGGAGGGGGGGAAGTGAAGGGGGAGGGGAGTGCAACTGCAATTCCTCAGTAGTGGGCATGCATGCTGGCACACTGTTCCGGCTGGCTTGTTTACTCTCTCGAGCAGAGTGTCAGTAAAGAAGGAGCAGCAAGGACACACTGTCCTCAGAGTTATATTGCCAGCCAAATTAGCATGATGGGCTGCCTTTGGCTCTGCAGCAGGTGCCGGTGGGAATAGGACCAGAGCAGCATAGAGCTACCCGACTCTTTGTGGCTTGCCTCCATATCGCCTGTGCCGTAAGTGAGAGAAAACAATCAAAACCCGGGTTAATAGAAAAGGTGATCCGTGGCTCCAAATCAAGCCCCCCACCTGATCCGGCGGCAGGCAGGGGTCCCACCCTGGGAGCTAAACATGAGTAATGCCTGTCAAGCTTCTAGAAATGAGCTGGCCTCTGCAGCAACCCTGAGAAAATAAGTACCGTGGAAACCTCCCAGCAGCACTCCCTGTCTCTACCTGTCCACAACCTTCACTCAGACTGAAAGCTGTCATCGTAAACAAACTGCTATTATTCTGAAGGTTAATTAAAGCGACTGCAAATACCACCGCTTCTGAAGCCAAGCCAATAAAATTAGACGAGAGTTTTAAACTAAACATGGTACCATGTCTGTACAACAAGCAAATCCCAAATATAAAGCAGCAGTGTGCCTATAGAACCATAATAAAGAGTAGAAAAGAGTAAAGGAACACTGCAGCAATGATGCAGCAAAAGAGACAACGCTGTGCTCCTCCTGCTCACATTGAAGTACACTAATGCCCAGCGTATCCTGCAGCTAGAGACTGGAACTCCTCAGCCAGGAGGTGGAGAGATTAACTCTTCTGGATTTATTATCAGTAACAGAGATGTTATTCATGGAACATGAAACAGCCTGTGTGACTGATGTGAGATGATATGTTTGAGACGTCTGGTTCAAACTTTGTCACTGCTGGTTTAGGTTGCGGTGCAGTGTGCATGTCAAAAATTGTAAACAATTGTCAGAGGATAATGGAAGTTTCAATCCAACCCTGACAAAACAGTCACAACGTGGTAAAGTAACAAAACCAAATGCTTTGCAAATGCAGTTTGACCAAAGTCATGCAGGGCCAGAGATGCAAAAATGAGCAAATCAGTTTGCATGCAGCGCTCTACGGAAAGGATCAGGTCGTAGGTACATCCTGTTCTTTATAATCTAGAATGTCAGCGCCGCAGACTTGAGTTCTAATGACGCCTGAATGTCATGTTAAAGTCACAGGGAATCACCAGAGGACAGCTGTGATTTCATGGATTCATCAGCAGAGCAGCAGCATTACTCCACTCGTCTCCTCTCTGCTCCGTCAGCCTTTGATGAGCTGCTCCGTCGCCTCCTCCCGTGACCCAGTTTCGCTCCCACTCCTCTCTCCCAGACACATCCAGCATCTCTGCACGACTCCCTCGACACCTCTGTCTGACACTAGCTAATGGGATTAGGAAAAAGACACTTTTCCCTGAGGACGAGGAGCCTCTCAGGTAAACTCAACAGGCTGCGTGTGACCAACCATTGCGCCACGTCCTGTCCAGATGCATTCAGCTGTTCGGGGAAGAAATTACTTTTTTTGTGTTCAGAACAAGGCTAGAAATTGCTTGACCTCAGTGATATAGCACTTAAATATAAATAGAGACACACAAAACTTCCTGAAGGTAAAACTCTGCAGAGCAGTCCTCAGCCTCCTGTGTTTTTGATCTACGAGTCATTCACAAAGCATTTCAAAACTTCTAAGTCTGAGAGAAGTTAGAGGCACTCCAGAGGACTTCTAAATTATTCACACTCATAATCAGTCAGTTGCTGTAAAGTGCTGACTGATAAATCCTATTTTCATTATCATCGCGATGTGAACATGCACAATAAAAACTATCCAATCATATTCATGTACATCAGGTCCCCAAGTACCTCTGATCATTTTCAAGCTGTTTTACTGCAGTATTTTTTAATAATTATAATACTTAAGTCATACCTAATTTACATTCACTTTGGCTGATAAAAACATCTGCACCTTTAAATGCAGTTTTTGGTGGTGAGAAGGATCCATGCTTTGCACACTGTGTACTTGCAGTTTGCAGCACTGAGCTCTGAGCTGTGTCAGAATTATTGAAATCAAAAAACATGCTCTTTAGACTTTGACAGTCACAGCTAAATATAGAATTAAGCCACCAGAGTCAAAATGTGTTTGACTCGCTGGAGAAAAAAAAAAAAAAATCAACAATGTAATTATTTTCTGCTATCCTGCTTTTCATAAATATTGGATTTCACAGCCACGGACACAGACTAGCTACCTGTTAGCCAATCATTGTGATCATAGTAGGTTCATACATGAAATTTGTCGACTATTGCAACGGGGTCAACTTTACTAGGCCCCTGCTACTCTCTCAGGAGTTCTCTCAACAGCATTGGGAACTTTTAGCATGATTTAAGACAGTTCCTAATGATAAGACCCAACATTTTGTGAATACATGCTACTTCCACATGTATTCACAAGCTTCCAACTTTAAGCCCCATGAAAGAAAACCTTATTTCCACAATACAAGTCCTGATTCCCACAGGAACCATCTGAACCTTACTAGACGCTTCTCTCACTTAAAAAATGCTAAACTAAGATTTCTCTCTAACAGCCAGTTCGATGTGCTGCCTCCACCCACACATCCTCACAGTCTGTCATCTAAATTGAAGGGAAACCAAAGAAAGTTACACACAGTGAAATCAAAAGGTAACACAAGCCTCTGGTTGCTTTAAAGTCCTCAGTAAATGAATGGTGATGGTGGCAGAAGCCTGCTGTATCATTCTTTAAGGGCGCCATCACTCAGCAAATCAGCCGCAGTAAAGAGGAAGTTCCCTTTCAAAATAAACCACTGGCCCATCCATCACAATGCTCTATTGCTGTTGGCCAAACCACTTGAGCATTTGAACACATGACAAAGCAAAATAAACTCTGGAGAAAGCACCGGGAGCTTGAGGGTAAACATTTTACCTTCTAGGCCACAACTCTTCACTGGCTGTTATAAAAAAGAAGAGCTGGCCAAAAATAACTGACCACAAAGACATAATGATGAGGCACGCTGTGAGAAAGCACTGGTGCAATGTGTCTAAGTCGAGCCTTCAGAAATGGTACTGTGTCACACACAGACTCAATTCATAATGCACCTCAAAGCCAGAGCATGTGAGCCACACTAACAATGGGTAACACAAACATCTCTGTATATCCTCTTTGAAGAAAAAGTCAGATGAGCTCTGATGGACTCAACTAGAACAGATTTACTTTAGAGTTGAATATCAACCTAGAAAATACTTTATTTGAAGAATCCCACAACAAAACTACTAAATAACTGTGTTTGGTGCTCCAGAGGGTCACCTTGATTTCAGAATCTTCTAATACTGAATAAAACCACACAAACAGTAGGAGGAAAGGGTACATGAATATACAGAGCATCCCTGACAGGGAGAGATTTGTTCTAATATAGCCTAAAGTACACATGTTGCTTGGCAACCAGTCAGGCATGGCTTCACCTCAATTCCACTGAATCACTACACGTTTCTGCGCTTCTGTCTTTGCTATACATCGATGGATTTGTAACTTACAGTTATTCTTTACCTACGACACAATACTTGGCTGTTGCTTAAACAACCAACACCCCCCCCACCACCACCACACACACACACACATTAAATAATGGAAACCTCATTCCTGTGATGCACACAGAATTTGAGAGTTGAACATTTCTACAGCTGATTGACACAATTTCCTACATGCCCAGAGCAGGTCAATAGGACACACAGAACACAACATAACATAAGGAATGAGAGGAAATGAATTAATGCTACTTTTTATTTCTGTGACATGGCCTCCATCTTCATCTCTTCAGACAACATACTGTATATTTTCTAACTGATTCTAACACCCAATTAGAATTCGTCTTTTCTGTTAGGCTCAAACTAAATGGTTTAAAATATCAGATCATTTCTCATGAAAACCTACAAAAACACAGAAAATCTCCACTCAAACCCCATGTTGATTGGACACAATTCAGCTCTCAGAGGGAGATTCAGGCACACATTGGGTTATTTACTGAGGAGGAGAAGTGTTCAAAGAAGCTGAGCTAAACCTTCTTCTAATAGCACCAAAGTGACTGACAGCACAGCCTTGGACACTATAAATATACATGAACCTGTTTACCAGCTGGACCAGGCCTCCTGCAGACTAACATTGTCTTAGAGCCAGCTACTGTCTCAAATTGCAACTTCTCTCTTTGAGGTTGAAATAGCAGTGGCCCAATGGCTGATGGGTAACCCAGTGACAACTGTGCATCATTAACCTTGTATGTGTCCAGGTTTTGACAATTATCTGTAAAAAAAAAAAAAATCACCAGAAGGAATAAAATTATTCTTTTTACTTGAATATTTTTCTGTCACTGCAAAACGCTGTGCAACACAGAGCATGAGCACAAGTCAGACGCGGTCTTAGAGGGGTATGAATGGATCTGAGACAGTTCTGGGCAAATAAGCATGGCTGTGTATGGTGTATGTTCACTGGGATGAGTCATAGCTGGTGTTTAGGAACAACTGAGGCCCTCGTCACTCTGACGTGTCAGGATAATTGAGGCGGCCGCTTCTCTAAACTGCTGCTGGTCAATCAGCCAGGATCTGGGCCGTGTAACAAGTGAGTAACCTCCTGTTCCTCGTCAGGCTGAAAGGAAATATTTACCCACATCACCACAGAACCTATGCTGGCTCCGGAGTAAATAAACATCCACTCAGGCAAGACAAACTGAATAGCTCTCAGAGCTTTGGGTACAGTTACAGACAGCAGCTATTAACAGTGGCCTCAAAGACAAGCTTCAGCTCTCTATTTACATGGAAACTGGCTCTATAATGCTGCTTCAATGTTCACAACTGGTGGAAAATAAGAGTTGTCACGATATTTTGACAGTAAACAGATCTAATTCAGAATTATGAGCTGGAAACCTTTCGGCAGATTCACGATCTGTTTTGCTGCTGTTCAGGAAACAGGCAATCTTTTTCACTTTCTTCATAGGTTAAAAATGCATCACACTAACCGTCCATTGTGATTCTGACAGTGTTAAAGGAGTGCACTGCAAAAACAAAAGGTTAAAACTGATGCAGCAGAAATGGAGATTTTGTGCTTTTAGGTTATGTTTTGGTTTGGTTTGTTTGTCAGCAGGATAACAGAAAAACTACTGGCTTGATTGTCATTCAATTTGGTGGAAGTGTGTAGCATTGGTGAATGAAGAACTGATTCAATTTTAGAGTGGATTAAAATCACTTGCCACATACAGGAATTATTTTTCACTTTGGTTAATATTGCAAGATAGGACATTTGACCAAGGTAGAATAAACGCTGTGCATCATAACAGGTACGTTCACGAGTACCCATAATGCTCTGGGATAGCCTACATACATAGTTGCTAAACTTCATAGAGAAAGCAGTTGTTCAGGAAACGGCTATGGAAACATAAATACACACATATCATGAAACTAATTACACTCTTGCGTCAACATCCAAATGTGAAATTCTAATTAGGCATTAAAATGGGTGATTGAGATTAACGCACTCTAGTCAGCGATCCCATTCCTGCAGAGAGTGGATCCTCCTCCAGCATCCTGTCCACCACATGCACACATCCAGACAAGGACTTTTAACCGGTTAGGCACGTCGGTCAATTGGTGAATTTGCAAACACATATAAACGAGCACACACGCTCCACTAACAGCTCCCTTAGCCTCGGGATAAGTGCAGTGTGAAAGACCTATGAGGTAAAGAAAATAAAGTGCGCTAAGCAAAGCTCAGTGTGGGAACATTTCATGCAGAAAAGCAATTAAGTCCAATGTAAATTCTGTAACACTCCTCTTCAGTTTAGTAGTAGTGGTGGCAGCACTATACTGTACAACATTAAGAGCGAGCACAGGTTGCTGTTAGCTGGTGGGATAAAGTGCGCCAGTCCGAAGAGATCACCCAGCTGATGTGCCAAATGATTGACACTGAATGATAGCTTTTTAATGAGAAGAATGCATTATATTATGTTACTGTTACAGTTTGATAAAAAAAATAAAGTCTATAAATGGTTTAAGGGT
This sequence comes from Chaetodon trifasciatus, assembly GCA_037975065.1. Taxonomy (NCBI): domain Eukaryota; kingdom Metazoa; phylum Chordata; class Actinopteri; order Chaetodontiformes; family Chaetodontidae; genus Chaetodon; species Chaetodon trifasciatus. The sequence goes on from JBBMOE010000013.1 coordinate 10,598,150, forward strand.
GATGGAGATTAATCTAAACAAGTTTTAACACCCATGCAACTATTAGCATTTGGGTCTGACATCATACAAGCAGTCACAAAACAACTGAACGCACTGCTGAGAAACTTCTCAAGAAGAGACCAGTAGTCTCTCCTCATCACCTGATAAGCCGTAGACACACAGCAGAGGTCATATTACACGGAGAAATATTAACGGTTTCTGGGTGAATCAATGTTAATGTTACTTATATAAAGAAGCTAAAAAAGGGCAATAAGAATGCTGAGCTTTCAAGTTTCATCAGGACTCATTAATAACGCCATCAAGCACATTATGTTAGGAAAGCAGCTTGAATATACACACACAAAGGCCAACCATTTACCGCACGCTGCCATTAGACACTGAGTACAACAACTGATCAGACACTGCCAGTAATAAATACATCACATTTTTAGACTGTAAACCATTCATCATCCAATAACAGCTGTCAATGAATGTCAGACAACCTAGTGAAACCTAGTGTTTCTGTGGTGGTGACAGAGTATCTGAATTAAACTGAAGCTTCCTGCACTCAATAACTTATCAAGCACAACCCAGTTTCCAAAGAAGTTGTGACACTGTAAAACATAAATAGAAACAATGTGATGGTTTGCCAAATACAGAAACCTCGTATGTAACTGAAAATGTCACATGTTGAAACTGAGAAACTTCAATGTTTTTGAAAATGATCCCCATTTAGAATTTGGTGCCAGCAACATGTTTCAAAAAAGTTTGGACGGTGGCAACAAAAGACTAGAAGAGCTGTGAAATGCTGAAAGAAAACAGCTGGTGGAACATCTCACAATGAAACAGGCTTACTGGTTACAGGTTAGTCACATGACTGGGTATAAAAAGAGCCTCCTAGAGAGGCTGAGGCTTTCTTCAGCGAAGATGAGGAGGGCTTCACCACTCTGTGACGGACTACGCTGCCAAATAGAGCAACAAGTTAAGTATGTTTCTCAATTTAAAACTGCAAAGAATGTGAGGATTTCATTGTCTATAGTAAATAATGTCATTAAAAGATTCACAGAATCTGAAGAAATCTCTGTATGCAAGGCTGAAAACCAGTGTTGGCTGGCCGTGATCTTCAGGCCTCAGACGGCACTGGATTGAAGACAGACTTGATTATGCCACCACCATGTTCTCTGGTCCCAAGTTCATTAAAGACTGAGGTGAAGTAGAAAACTGTCCTGTGGACTGACAAGTCAACATTTGAAATTCTTTTTGAAAATCATGAACGCCACGTCCTCAAGGCTGAAGACCAGAGGGACCATCCTGCTTGTTATCAGCCAGCATCAGTGATGGTAAATCTTCACATCTTGTTTCTATCTACATGTTACAAACTTTCTTTTGGAAACAGGGTTGTAATATGATAAGTAAGGGATAATGCCCGATGATAATGTCCATTATCAGAAATGAATGGACGCCGCGGAGGCATGAACTGTCAGACAAAGTGGAGGACAGTTCCGCAAAGTCCATTCATTTCTGATAATGGACACCACGAAGGGCATTATCCCGCTTATACCATGGTCACTTATGAAAGAAATGAATATTAAATCAATTATTAATACGTTAATGCTGTTTTTTACCGTTAAAATCACAAGTTTTTCACAAGAAGCGGCTGAGTGGACTATTTAATATCTCTCGTTGTGACGCGTTGCCAAGGTAACCAGCTCTGGCCACAGAACCTGCAGCTCGGTCGTCCGCAGCTGTTCTATTAGGCCTAATCAGTGGAGGGAAGTGAGATGATTGTTTAACGTTATGTTATGTGATACAAAGTATCATTTCAGAGGGCAAGTGCACCTCTTACCGCTTGTGTGTGCCCAGAGGATGATGCGAAATTTTGTTCCAAAGAATCTAAGTCCACAGATAGTTTCCTAAGTCGTTTTTATTGCAAGAAATATTATCCACCATTCACTCTGATCATTAAATGTGTATCAAGCAAGTAAGTATATCCTAAATCATTTTTATAAATATTATCCACGTCTACTGTCTTGCCGTTGTGATAAATAAACTGTGAAATAACGTATCTTAATGTATGTTGAGTTTCTGTTGCCACGGTTACCAACTAGCGTTTGAGCCAGTGCAATTATTTAGAACAATCAGGCTATCTGACCGGAACTTTTTTATAGGTGTCCTACAACACTTTTGAACGGACACCCTGCAGCCAATCAGAATCGAGTATTCACCCAGACCATGGTATAATAATGGTTGTAATATGACCAAATGCTACACACTTGCCCTTGAAGTAGTTTAAAATCAAAATCCATGACAAATTCCTACAAAAATTTTCTTTGATTTTTGAAATTATCCATTCCTGCCATGCCATGTCGCATTACTCATTACTCTTCCTACTACTTGTGATGAGAATGTCTGTGTGTGTGTGTGTGTGTGTGTGTGTGTGCGTGTGTGTGTGTGTGTGTGTGCGTGTGTGTGTGTGTGTGTGTGTGTGTGTGTGTGTGTGTGCGTGTGCGTGTGTATGCATGCTGTAGTTCGGGATATGTGTGAATACATACAAAGGGTGGGAGGGTTGGGTTTTTAATATTGTTCTGTTTTTATTTGAATTGTTTTAACCCTTGTAAAGCACTCTGTGTTGCATTTCATTGTGTATGAAAGGTGCTATATAAATAAAGTTTGATTGATTGATTGATTCCTAATTCTGCTAGTTGCTTCTTACATGAACACAGTCAGGGAAATTTGAATCTTAACTCGAGAAACCAGCTAAAGCTATGTGCAGCCACACTTGGGAAAAAAAACTGAAGGAAAATTTGACCCTCTAATACTTCTTGATTGTTTTAAGTTTTCAGCGAGCACAGACGCCACACTCTGAAACTTGAGTCCCTTCAACCATGCTCACGTATCAGTTAAGACGCATCTTGGTGCTAAACGAAAACACAAAACTAAACTAGCGCCTCTTTATGGTTGCCTTGCTATTTCAAAGCATTCAGCTCAACTCCCCCAGCACTCATTTTATCCTTTGTCAGATGCAACCCACCCAGTTTGGGAAAGACGATGAGGTATTCTGCGTTGCATTGTGGGCAGGCCACACGTGCCGTGCTGTTGCCACGCTGCTTCTCGTCCACCCAGCGCTGCAGGCAGGCCTGGTGCACCCATTTGGTCGAGCCGCGGCAGCGACACGGACGCACCCACTCTGCCGTGCGGTCGTCCTCGTCTGTGGCGAAGCACACCCAACAGCTCCTAAAAACAAACATGGACAGCCACAGGTGGGATGAAGACAATGGTACACATGCACACACCCTGATAACTGGGAAAAGACTGTATCTATATGAATATTTTTGGTAGTTACATTACATAATTATATTTGCTAGTTACTAGTGCTGTCAAAAATATGGCGTTATTAATGCGATAATGCAAATCAATTTTAACAGCGTCATTTTTTTAATCGCAAGATTAACGCTCTTTGTGACCTAGTAAACTTGTAGTTTTTTTATAAGCTGTGGCCACTGCTAGTAACGTTAGAAAAACTACAGGATCCGGTTGCAAACCAGAAACAAAACAATAGGCACGCCCCACGCACGTGTTTGGTCTTACCTGCTCGCTAGCTGTGAAAAAGTAGGCTACCGGTTTGTGTGGATGTCAAGCGCAAAACACCGAAATGGATGCAAACAAGATTCTGAATGGAAGGTTTAGTTTCAAAAAGTTACCAGATGGGTCGACTGACAAGACCAAAGTTATCTGTGTGTATTGTCGGTGTGAACTGAGTTATCATCGTAGCACATTCAGTCTGAAATACCACTTGATGGCCAAACACACGGCTAATGCGTATTCTCCGCCGCCTCCTTGTCAAAACCAGGCGACAATGGATGACTTTCGACAGAGACATATGGATGCTATTATGTTCAAAGGAAACTTAAGAAAGGAAAGTTTAAGCCATGGTTCAACTGCACTATAGGCTGAGTCCTAGTTTACAATGATGTGCACTTTGTAACTTTATCTTGTATCACCCTGTTTTGATCCCTTAGAAAGGGTTGTTGAAGGGGCTTTTTCGTAACCAAGTATTTTTTTTTGTCATCTGTTTACCGACAGCGTTAAATTGTGTGAGATTTGATTCATTCAAATGTGAATGACTGCTCAAAGTGAGAATGTTAGTGTGAAATAAAACACTACACATTGTTGTTTTCAACAAAAAACATTTGCACAAAGCAAGCCTATCCACTTCCATGTTGATAACAGTATTAAAATGATAATTCAAGGGACATTAAGAATAGATAAAACTGTGCAATTAATTTGCGATTAATCACGAGTTAACTATGACATTCATGAGATTAATCACAATTAAATATTTTAATTGATTGACAGCACTACTAGTTACATTAGCTAATGGGGACAATTGCAATGTAACCCCCCCCGGGTGTTTGCGCATCGTCAGTGTACGTCAGCTGAAAGTGTTCGTTTATGCTGCTGACACGCTCAGATCGTTGTGTGTGTGTGTGTGTGTGTGTGTGTGTGTGTGTGTGTGTGTGTGTGTGTGTGTGTGTGTGTGTGTGTGTGTGTGTGTGTGTTGGCGGTGGGGGGGTGGTCGTGTGTCAATGCACTTTTTGTAACAAAAGCTTGTGACATTTTTAATTATCATAGATAATTATCCAACTACATAAATGATCATAATAACATGGTCAGAGTCTGAGACAATGCCTAACAAAGAGTGGAAAACAGCACACTAGCTCCAAAAAATGGAAGATTTACTTTCTAAGATTTATACACAACAACGAATGTGCTGACTTCATTGACAGGCTACATTTAGGAGAAAATAAAATAAAAATTAGTTGGAAACTCGAAAAGTCCTATATTTCTCACATGTGGTGATCTTTTTACTGTTCTATGTAATATTTGGCATTAGTTCAATACGTTTTTGTTGTTGACAGGTCTGACCACACGATGGAAATTTAATGACATACTGCATTTCAGCTATATCCTCCTGAGAACCGAGGAAAACAAGTATCTTTCAATTTAATTTTTTTTGTGATTTCCTGCCTCTTTGGAGCTAAAACAACAACTCACAATTTAGAATTTTGTAAAAATATTTTTAGTTTAGATTTTATAGCATGTCCACTGTAGTGGACAAACAGAACAATTTTACCATAACACAATGAAATCATAATAGGCTGAAAAGAAAACAAGAACATCAATCGATTTTTTAAATGAAACTGAACATTTGGCCCGTATCTTTTGTTGATCTACTGAACAAGACTGACATTATTAAACATTCATAACATTGCTATTATTTTTCCTGACAAAAAGTTTAACTGAACTCCGACTCCAATTTTATGATTCCTGACATGTTCATAAACAAGAAAATATATGATTACCATAGTTAAAAAAACAATAACTTAATATTTGTCTTATCCTTTCTTTTTTCCTGGCATTTGCATTTTGCTGCAGTCTCCACAAACACATGAGATATCACTGGAAAGGCCATGATGTCCTCTACTGAGCACACCAGGACTTAGTTGGGTAGCTCAAATGAGTCAAAAGATATAGACAAAAACCAAATGTCCACTACAGAGGGCACAAATGAATAGGCTGGGTCTCAGGAGGATATGGGCCTGTCAGCAATATCAGCATTGTTTAGACACAGGTGAAACTTTTTTTAAAATTGAGACACATGTGTGAGTATCTGTTTATGCGTGGTAGACAGGAGAAGAGAGTGAAAGAGAGGAAGCAAGACTAATGTAATCAAAGTTACTTCAAACAGGAGTCAAAGGTTTAGACTGACAAAATTGTTGGCAAAGCCATTTCCCGCATTTGGGGAACAATGATAGAGGGAATGATCAAAGTTCCTCAAATAACTCCAGATTAAATGGCCTGGACGAAGCACAAACAGCATCACTGGGCCAGTGACTGAACAAAATCAGCCACGATCAATACATAAACCCCACAGGCAAACAAGCTGTTATATGCTGACTGCTTGTCAAGCATATCTGACAGCACGGCAGAACTGTTCGAAGCGCGTGCGTGCGCGTGAGTGCGTGTGCATGTGCGCGTGCACGCACACACGCACACACACACACACACACACACACACACACACACAGATTAACAGGCCTTCATTAAAGAACTTCCAGGGGTTATATTTCAGATACCATTTTGTTTCACAATCAATACTTTTTCAACCAATATATTACAAAGAGGTCCGACATTTACTTTACGTATGCACTGTTTCTGTTATTTTTCAATAAATATGGGCACTTGCTTTACCTCTAGTTTGAGCTACATTCTTCTGACATTGTGTGTCCCTGTGTGACTGAGCACAATATTATGATAACCCACGGCTAGGCTATGCAGTGGCTTACTTGCACACAAACTGAGGGGACTGTCTCCCTTGTGTGTGACATCCAGACAAATGCCTTGCTCTGGCCTCAAGCCAAACCTACAAGTAGCCCAACGCATCCTCCTTCCTCTCCTCCCACATTACATCTCCCACACAGTGAAAGTCCTTCTGAGTCAAATGTTGTTCCACTTAAAAGGGGCTATGAGTCCACTTCCTCAAACTTATGCCTCCTCACTCACAGGAAAGGAGCATTTAGTATGTTTAGCCTGTCTCCTGTACTATCCTCAAATTAATTGGACTCCTTTTGTTAACAAGACACTCCCAGACCTCTCACACCATTTTTGTGCAACATCTGGGAGGTGATTTGATATCCAAGTTCCCCGACCTTACCACAGTATGTGTGACTGTGACAATATTTTGCTTTTTCATAATTAATCAGCAGCATGCGACTGGCTGGATGGTTCATCACCCCTGTGTCTCACTGCATGAGGCTAAGTCCAAGAATCTCGTCCAGTGACATTCTTAATTTAGCAGCTATGTACCAATGAAAATGGTCATAGGTTAGACCTGAATAATTGATTTAATCAGCAACACCATGCCATGGCTACCACAAGCAAACTCCTCAACTATAATGAAAGATTATTGGTTCTGATAAAACCTTTTTTTGTTTTTAACCAGCATAACTGTTGAAATGAAGAAAAATAACTGTGGTCAAGACATGTTTCATTAATTAGCTTGTTAGAAATTAGATTCACTATGTGTTATGCTAACTGGCTAGCCTAGCTACCTGCCCTGTATTACTGTACAGATACGAATGCATTTGTTTCTTTGCATTTTATTTCAGAAATTAGTGAATTAGACACCACGATGCTGCACCATTTGTACGATATGTATCATTTCCATTCTGCAAGAGCTAAAAACCAAGTGATGACTTTATGTTCTCTGACCTGTTGTGGTCAATTTTCCAGCAAACCAGTTGCTGGGGGGCAAACATTTACCTAATTTATGAGCACTCATTTAGGTGAGTATGAATCTTTATGGCATTTTGTTCCACTACTTGTAATTCTCTGCATTTTGGCATCGTACATAATAATCACTTAAGATGCAGCATTGATTATTTTAAATGAAAATGTGTCGCACTTGAAACATTACAAAGAAGCACGCATTATTATACAGTTGATTAATCAATACAGTATGTACATGACTTTACTGAACACATCCAATGATAACTTATGATACTGCACAGACTTCTATATCAGACTATGAGTATTTACTGCAGTTGATTACTGAGGTATGTATAGTTGACTATTGGGATTAAAAATGGTTTATAGACCACAACAGTGAACTTTTAGTATGTGACTGATTAAGAGCATCCATAACATAATTTAAGTTATAACTGATTATAAAACATATATATGTTTCATGACTGTTGATACAGTGCATCAGACAGCATTATCTGTGTTTATAAGTGTAATCAAAGAGCATTATGTATGCATTATAATTCACTGTGAAGGCCTCCTTCACGCACTATAGATGTGGTCTTCATAAAATGTGTCAATGATTTTCCTTTAAGCCACATTCACGGTCAATTCAGCCTGGGACTAGCTTGTTGCTAGGAAATCCACTGGTTTAGGGGCTTAGTGCTGCCGTCAAACCTTTTACAGCTCGACTATCTGTATCTGACATTTATTTTCTCATTTTCATAATTACACTGAACCTTGACCAGCTGGCATTTCACTGGATGAATGAAACAATGATTAGTCCACACACACCTCCCATAAACCCCTGGCATAAATTCAATGAGGAGAGAGGTTTGTTTTTGCCTCTCTCGCGCTGTGACTGTACGTTTTGGGTATCATTTGTAGACATAATGTAATAATACATCTGGAAAAAAACATGGGCAGATTAATATTCACAAAATCCCTGGAACGTCATGCAAACATCCTCACCTCCACCAATACATATCACAGATGAAGATTTATTCAGTGCATTCACACACATTTAAAGTCTGGCCGATCCATTCCATCTTAATCACATGAAAGGTTGGCTTAAAACTGAGCCCAAAGCAGGATGAGAGGTACCCGACAGGACAGTATCTCTCATCTGACAGGGTTTGGACATGTCTGACCTGATAAGACAGATCTAGAGTTTACAGTTTCATTTCCTGTTTTCAACAACAGGTATGCCAGTAATGGAGGAAATCTTCTGCCTTTTTTCTCTCACTAGGAAGTAGGAAATGTTCCTCGCTACATCAGTAATATTAGAAACATCTGCTATGAGGTACAGTTTCCAAATGCTAAACTTGTTCCCCGAATGCAGCGAGTTCCACAACCTTACAAGTATTTTACTGACTCTCAGTATGCAAGGAAAACTCCATCACCTCCAACAATTATCCACTGCCTATAAACTGTGAATATTCTGCCACGTTTTCCACATTGTCTGACTGGATTGGTGCATCAATTACCTGTTTCACAAGCATTTTGGTTTGCCCTGAAATCTTTAGTTAAGCTTAACTGTTCTATTCCCTGTTGGTAGTTAATTTTGATGCAACAGAGACATCACTCTATAAATAAACATGTCCCCAAACCACCTCTTATTAGAGAAACAGGTTGGTGGGTGTTCTATTCACTTCAAAGCAAACTTTACATGGTGCCCACCTAGGAGCACTTCCACATTGGCTTTAACATTTATTCAGCAGTTGACTCAGTGAATCCCCATAGTACACCATGTATAATTCAAGACTCCTGCTCCCATAGTTGAATAATGGATGTCAAATCTGGGGCCTTCTCTCATCGTCATAGTGAGGTCTACATGTGCTCTGTTAGTGGGGCGTAGAAGGGACTCTTCTGTGAAGGACTGGATCGCCAACTTGGATTATTTGCTCGGGTTGCTGCCTGCCTGCAATGGATGATTTTCCAATACTCCCCGGGTGCTGAATAAAACATGACGATGCAGGAGAGGAGCCTTAGGGTCGAGGTGCTCAGGTGACATGGCCAGCTTAAGGGCCACGACGGGCACACGTGAATCTGATGGAAACATCAACCCTCCATTCATATTTCTGTCTACTGTCCTTTAGAGCTCACCTGCTCACCTCCTCTTTCTGACACTACATCAAATGCAGTTATCACATGTTTGCGCTGTAAAGCTAGAAAAGGCTAATGAGGAAAAAAACATCTTGTGGCCATTCCCAATATTCTACACTGGGGGACTTCTATCGCAAAATTTATTTCGAGACCTAAAAGTGAGGCAGCAATTAAACAACATGGAGAAGATGAGTAGAACAGTGGACTGATGTCTCAACAAGAGCTAAACAGTGGAGAACAAAACCTCGGGCTCCCTTCTGGCTCTTATTCCTGTAACCCAGCCCCGCAGCATGACAGGACCTAATACAACAGCACCGAAATGCTATCCTCTGTGCGAAACCTTAATCTCCAGCTTGCTGTCGCCTTGACCCTGTTTAACAGAACACCTGGGCAGATAAGCCTATGATGTACATGTACAAAATGGTCTCTGCACACAGAGAATTCTTGTGCAATTTGACAATTTTAAGTACCAGTGTCAACAACAATCCAGCTCAAACTTAATTGACTTATCAGGTGTAATGAATAGTCACTTGCTGGTGATCCCACAATGTGTTCCCAACATACTTACACATGGCAAGAGTAAAGCCCAAACACACACACACAAACATGTAATACTGACAGATGCTACCACACCTGATTCAGTGCACCATTACTGCTAACAAGGTCTGGAAGGATTCCATGAAAATGTCCTTCAAAAACATGAGATCTGATGACGGCGAGCTGCCTGAACTACGCTGAAGCTAGGTGACCTGCCATCTCAACCACTTATTTACATGCTAAACAGGCAAACTCAAGTGGGGCTTTGCAGTTTCCACAATGAGCTTTAATCCTCTTTATGCTAACCGACTGCTTTGAAACTTCAAGGGCAGGCAAACAGCAGTGTGTATTATCCATTTTATTTTACCAGTTATTTTGAAAACCCTTCAAACTGCCAGGATCAAAAGAATGTGCAGCAATGAGGGACTGCAGATCCTTTCAGTCAAGCTAGGCCAACATGTGTTCCACTTAGCAGAGGATGTAATTTTGACAATCTAAGAAAGCGCAGGACAGCATCATAAAGTCACACAAACACAGGGGGTCTGATGGTGAGCACTGAGGGAACGCAGGATGACAGGGTGATCGACACTGTGTACAAGGACGAGTGTGACAGCATAGTTTCTTTCTCATCGTCTCACAAGTCAGGCTCCCGTTCTGTAAGAAGCACATAAGTCACCCCACAAAGGCTCCTTTCACTCAGCAGCGGTCACGTGACTGTGGGAAAGCTGGAGGTTCCTCTGCACAAAGGGAGGGCACAGGAGCACCGGATTCTGGCCCACAAAGATCTTTAAGGAAGGTTAAGGTCTAGGGGGGTTCTACATGTCTGACTGCTTCTACTCAATCACAAATTAGTCTTGTCCATGTCAGTTTAACAACAACCCGGGCTGTTTGTCACCCTGGAACAATATAGTATCCAACCACCCAGAGTTTAAGATTTGGAACTTTCATGTGTCAGCTGGTTAAATGACTCCTTGGTGAGTAAATTGGTGAGTGTCAGCTGCCACACTGACACTGATAACATGTGATAGTTCTATAGTCTTTGGCATTTTCCTCATGAGGTGGAAAAAAATAACAGGGTATTCTCACCTTGTTGTGAAATTGAAGACAAAATAAACTGCAGGTTCTACAATTACCAGAATCATTAAATCAACCCCTTGTTGACAGACGACAAAAACATTTTGGTCTTGCAGTTATTGCATGTATATTGCATTACAGTATGCAGTAGATTGTGACATTTCAAAAAGAACAAAAACTGGTGGTTTATCAGTCATTACAAGTAAGTAAAGTTTGTCCACTGAGTCAAACAAAAACAGGAGCCTCCCACCTCTATTACAGTCTCAGGCTATTCCAAATAACAAATTTGTGTACTTCTACTACTAGTACTAGGCACTGTGACCTTTGTATTATATTAACACATGCATGGAGTCCAGTAAAAGGCATTTGTATAAGCCTCCATGGCCACGAGTGGCTGGCCTCCAAAGTTAAGAGGACTAAGACCAATGGAGGATTACAATCCATTAATCCAAAACTTCCTTTTCATGATAGTCTCAAAAGTCACACTTCATGTTCAAGTTTGTCATAAATAACCTGGTAATTGTATTGTGCTGTCTGTAAATGTTCATAATATAAAAAGTAACAAAAGGTGAAACAGCACTGAAATAGGCTTGAGATATACAAGCCTGAGTTTGGGGCCGACAATGTAAACAGGCTTGCTTTAAGTTAACTGCTTGTGGTTTAAATAACTCAAGCCAGATAGCCACTCCGCCTACCTCATGACATGTCACTTGGCATGACCTTTCACTGAAGTTAATGCCATGCAGCGCAGGTTATTTCTGCTGGCTGTAAGCTATTTCTGCAAGCAACGACAGGTCACTTCCAGACCAGCTACTGATTTCTATTAAGAATATATCCACGACTAAGTGTGTTGCATTGAGGTAATACCTGGTTACCAATAACTTGGTGATATTCTAGCCATGACTGTTGGTGCTCTCATACTCCTATTTATTCCAAACTACAACAACAACAACAACAACAATAATTCCTTATAGTCTCAGGCTATGTAGGCCAAGCACATACATGTACATGCATTTAACTTCACTCAGATACAAAAAATGATAAGCTGAGAGTACTGCATCACTTAACTCTAATGACAGCGCATGAAGACCAGAAAGTGTAAAAAGTACAACGCAAGACTGAAATGCAGATTCAAAGGTCAATGGAAATTACGTTAAATAAAGACATAAATTGACAGTTGACTAAAGCATTTGATAAAAATGTGGCCCAGCTGTTGAAATCAGGACTAAATAGCATTCATATTTGACATGACTGTTGATTCAACTTCATCTGCATTGTGATCTTAAAAAAGTAGGCTTACCACTAACTCCCTAAAAACCATTTGATTCTATGCATGTATGTCAATACGACTATGACATCTTAATTTTTTTGGTTTTTTATTTAACGAGAAAATGAGTGTCATTTTCTCAGGATTGAAGAGAGCATGTCGACACTGACACCACCCCAGACAAAAAATTGCACCAAATCAAGGCCACAAGGTCAATCATTACTAGCCCCTCCTCACACACATACAGCACATATTTATGCACCCTTTCATGCAAAGAACAAAAGGGTCAGGATCTGGACAACAAAAGCAGACAAGAGTAGAACAAGGAGGATGTTTGAGAGCCAATAAAAAAAGGTCAGGATGGATTGAAATGTGTCCCCCACATCTATTTGTGAAACACTGCATTGCAGGGGCAGCTGGCTGCTTGTGGCAGGCCCAGATAAGAGCCTGTGGAGCCTTATGTTTGTCAGTGATAGAGGCTGGGTACACAACAGTCTAGAAGCAAGGGGACATGACATACATCTTCCTGCTATCAGCTCCTCAAACACTGTCAGGGTTATTGCCTTTGCCACACACCCGCAGCACACAGCCAAAGCACATTTCACAAAGCTCACATGCCCTTGCTTTCTTCCTGCTACTGTACCATGTGCTTGGGAAATGGTTTCAAAGTCCAAAGTTCAATATTGACAGAAAGTGCTGCGTCAAATGCCTACAAGTGCTTTTTAGTACACACTGCCCAAGCTATCAAATGCCAGTGACTATTTTGACTGAAGTGGCATAGCAATGTGATTGGACGAATCGTTGCAGCATCTGCTCACCACTACTCACACTGAGGATGGAGAATTCTGGTGACACATGCAGCATAATAACGAGGGGAGCAGCCATCATGGTTTTGACTTAAAAAGAGAATCTGAACAACACATGAACCCATGTTTTACTCTTAGAGAATAAAGCTGGGTAGATAATAAGCCTGGTCAGTTGTGAACATATGTCCATGTTAAAGACAAGACTCTGCTCATCTGGTGGAAAACGCTTAGATCTTTTCACATCTAATCATATCCTGCAGTGACTGTGTGTCCAAATCCAAATTTGGACTTCAGTTTTGTGTATTGCCAATCATATGAAAACAGTGACATTAGTATGAGATAAGCACCAAACTTCCTATAGATCCCCTGCCAATTCAATCATAATGATTACATTACTGAATTCATCACATGGACTTCAATTATCCATGCTCATTTCTTTTAAGAAGTGTATGCCAATAAAATAGAAACAAGATGCTAATACTTTCCATATCGACAAGCCCTTTCTACAATGACAATTTCTACAGTTTTTTTAATATGGAAAATACACTGATTGCACAAACCAAGATGACATCAACTTCATTATTTGAGACATCTACTCCCATCCTGACAAAACTGTCATATTACATTTGATCTAGCAGATTCACTTGTCAGTTGTTTTGCAACAACTGAGCCTTGGCTAAACACAGAAAAAAAAATCTCCTTCGTTAATGTTGCTACGCCTATCAAGCTTTCCATTCTCGCACAGCACATATGGAGTTCACAGTGATTTTGTAGTCAGATTTCCCATTGAAACTGCCATTCATTTTTAAAACACTCACAGGAGTAAACAAAGTCCGGCTTCTAATATATAGTTGATGACTGTGTATTTTGATGGCTAAATGATGACTCTTGCTAGCAGAATTTATAAGTGTAGCTAGCTAATGCAAGCTAATGCTGAAAGTCCACGAGTCAGCTGAGAAGTCAAGCTCCAGCTGACGTCTCCATGTGACACATTTTAAAATCAGAACCATGTAAAAAGGTCTTATCTACTTGATGACTGCATACATGAGATAACGCTAAAAGACTGAAGCTGAAGCGACATGTAACATGTGTAACATCACCATCCTCACCAGCTGTTGAACTGTATCATGTATACAAGAGAGTAGCATTGTTTATGTATTTGAGTGTAGAGCTAATTCATCCTAAAGCATGGTAATGGCTAAAACTAAAATGTAAAAATAATAAAATGCATCAGCAGTAGGAACACGTTTTACAAACATTATTGAAACCTATCAGACTATCAAAAACATGGATAACATTAAGAGATTTACTTGCTTGCTGTGTTTCTCCACATAATAATGAAATCATCCGTAACTTAAATGGAGGATGTTAACAGGTTCCAGTTTTGCGTTCCGAATTTGTGCAGTAACCCATTTATTTACATTTGATCACAGACCAAGCTTTTAAATAGCTTGAAAAACACTCACATCACTCACAGGAATGTTTTCACAAACATGGCCAGTGATCTTCAGCGTGACCTTGGCAGGTTAGAACTTTCTGTTCCCACTGCATTTCTGACATCATTTATTTTGTGTTTCAAAATAGCAGATCACACAAGTGTTGTTGACATGTTTTATCTTGTGTTGTCAGAAGACTGCACAACTATAAAAACTGTTTTGATCGAGTATCCCAAAATGCTAAGTGCTAACACTTAAACCTCAGTTAGTTAGAATCAATGATTTAACGGTCAACTTCTTACTGGGGCAGTATGATTTAATGCAGTCTTTCAACTGGTAAACATATATTCTGCATTAAAAACTACTGTTTTGCCCTCTCTACATATGGGGGGCTATGACAGAAAAGTCTGGCCACATCCGAGCTACCCAACCTCTCATTTTATCCAGTTTCACCATCATATGATCACATTAACTGGTTGTGCTGGTTAGAGGTACTAGACAAAAACTTTTAAGTTGCACATCAACCCATGCTACATGCCACAACAATCTGAGCCATATTTTAATATGAGCTGAACACAAACACAATGCACGAAAGATATCTAGCTTCAATCCTGCAAGTACATCTGATCAATGAGACGTGATATTACATGACATCACATACTCAAGTCCCTGGGGTGAGCTAACCTTTGTCTTCACTGTTTCCAGTTACTGCAGTTGCTGCAAATATCTGAAAAGACCTTATAGTTGGTTTGATAGAGAAATTGTTAAGACTTTAGTATTTCATGGGTTAAGGTCTTGAACGACATCATGTTACTGTGAGATGCCTGTGGATCACACCATTTCTTTGTAGAGCAGCATGAATAAAAGCCTGCATCACAAACAGAAAACAATGGAAATGTTCACAGTGAGACGTGGTGCTCCAGCCAACGCAGAAAGTCATACACAGGCAAAAAACTAATGTGCTGAATGTCAATTTAACTAGTTGCATGGAGAGGTTAACTGCTGGATATCATAAATAATAAAAAGGGGCAGTCTCTCAGACATGAATTTCAGGTTGCAGTGCATTAATTTTGTGTCTAGCGTGACCGCCAAAGTGATGACGTACGGCTTTGAGTAAGGTTCAGGGCCCCATACTGCTCCAGGGGACCTGCACAGTTGTTTAATGTGTGCCTTGACATCCTTCATGATATGTACCAAGGGTAGGATTGTATGTGTTTATAGCTTACAATATTTCCCCACCTGTTGTCCCTCCCCCATGTGACCATGAAACAGTTCAACCTGGGGTGCCAGGTTCTGCCAAGTTCAACTTGTTTGGTCAGACATTTCAATGTCAGAAGACATGTTTGGACTTCTAATGTCAGCCATAAAACTTTCCAAGGGTTTCAAAGTCCATTGACTTATGTGTACAGGCACAGCACAGCAATGACAGTTTAGCAGAGTGACAAAAATCCAAACATGTTCATTTAACTGTCAAAACCTAACAAAAATGGCTGGTCACTGAGAATATTTTTTCCCAATAGAGAATGGAGTTTCTCTTCTTCATTGCTTCCACTACTTTTACTGCTCTTACATGATCCTCCTTCTTGGCGCCTGTTGCTTGAACTACTTCAAAAACAACTTCCCCTGATGCTTTTAGTATTTTATCAGGTTTGTGGTGTTGAAGTTTCCAACACTGATTATGCACCTGAAGACACTCACAGTGCACAGTTGGCATTCTGCTGCTTTGCTTTTTCTTGATTATGTGTAAAATATCTCCATATTTTTGTGACAGATGACACCTGCTTCTTTCATATAATACTTCCTAATGATCTCAGCACTACCTCTAAGTCTTTGTTCTGTATGCTCAACATGATTTTCTCTCTCAACGGGGACACAAACTTCAGACATCTTACCATTTTACTTAAGAGTTACTTAAAGTTTGTTTATTCCATGCATGTGTGTGTGTGTGTGTGTGTGTGTGTGTGTGTGTGTGTGTGGATGAAAGCAAACTTAAGGTTGTCTACATCCACTGCCACAATGACTGTTAACTATGAACGTAACAATCTCAGAAATGTTACTGGATACAGCCTTCTCCTCGTCTTATGGTCCACAGGGCACAAGTTTTGGGAAAAAATGACAGGTGACACTGTGACCTTTTGATGCTTTCTGGGTAACAAGGTAAACGTTGAAGAATAGCATAGAATATGTTCAAAGTGATATGCTGGTGTTAAGATCATTTGCTGCAGTGATGTTACGATATTAATCTTACGGCAGCTGTAGTGGAGGACGTCCTGTATCGACATTGAAAAAATACATCTAGCTAACGTTAAATGGTGTTCAAGAATTCAGTGCTTAACGTCAGTAGTCGATATAACGCCATAACTGTATACCAAAGTAGAGGGGTTTCTGAATATGTTGACAAAAACTAAGTTAACTTCCCTGCATTTCGGTCAGCCGTGATTTTACGTAAAGCTACGTAGCAGCCATTAGCATGTTAGCTTTAAACTTGAACTCACCTGTCCAAATTCGGCTGCATGACCACTGCGCCCTGTTCCGCCATTATTCTGGAGATGCAAAAAAAAGGAAAAACTCAAATGTTGTCCTCTTGATGGAGCAGATTAACTGCGTTCCAGATAAAACATTAAAATGACACGCCTGTTAATTTGCTGCAGCTGGCGTTAAATCACTTGCTAGCTAGCTGGGGAACTAACGCTAACTAGCTACATAGGCCTTTGTGTTGATACGTAGCGTCAGCCGCAAACGAGACAGTTATTTAGGATAAAACTATTCCTTGACGCTCATGGCAGTCTAAACAACACTTATCTACGACCGATGCACTATTTCAACTAAAAATCTTCTTTACACCGGCTACGGCCTCGTTTGTCACTAATATTATCGCCTTGGCGTGACTGCTTGACTCCATTGACTGGCCGTCTCTGAGGTAACGCACGGCGCGGCCGTGCGTGACTGCGTCATCAAAACAACGACGGTACCGATAGGGACGCCTTTCCCCTGCCACGGGAAATGTAGTTTCATAATGCTTCCCTCCCTCTTATGGCCAAAAATATCAAATTAATGTTCTGTATCCACACCCGACACCTGTGCCAAAGAGAGTCCACGGCTTCTTGGAGATACAACCATCATGAAGATGCACATATGGCTACAGAACACTTCTAATAGTGGTAAGACGTTTTAATTAGGCTACATGGTCTTTCACAAAGTATCCTCACCTGCTCTGCTTTGCTTCGCTTGATTATTAAAGTTTCTTTATTACATAAAATCACGCTTTTTTGCAAAATTGATGTAAGCAGTTAATATAAACTTAGTATGTATTGCTCACTGTCTAGATAAACCATACTCATGCGTGTGAGGGAGAGAGAGAAATAGAGGGGAGACCTTTACTGTCAGTCATCACCACTGTTTTTATTGCTGCTTTAACGAGTTGCTCAATCTTGTAACCTCTCCTATAGGCCAGCTTTGAAGCTGATTTTCATCGCAGGAATCCAGAGAGAACATATTTGTTGACCAGCCACTGCAATAGTGAGAAACTACAACTCCCTACAGCCTCCTCGGTATCATCCATGCGCCGCAGTCAATCAGCTGTTGAGGCAACTGCTGACTACCTCGGCACACGGGTAGCTCGTTTGTCATATCTAAACCCAGACGAGGCAAACAGAAATATCTTTATTTGCAGAATCCCAAAAAGGTGAACGATAAAGGTAATTTAAGCTTCACAGGCAGAGAAGCCATCACGCTGCGTGTGCATGCCGTTTTGTCGTTGGTGTGGAGGGACACATATGGATTAAAGGGAGATATCAAAGCAAGACAGCTTCATGAAATGTATCGGATGCCTCGATCGGCGCGATAAATAGTCATTTGAATGGTCAGGTTTGGCAGTGTCCGTGGTAACGGGCCGGTGAGGTGAGCCACCACAGGCTGCCGAATATGCTGCTTTGATGACCTTGGAAGCGCAGCTCTTGGAGGAGAAAACACGGATTAACTGGTGGGGTGTGCGCAATGCTATTGGCTATTGCGATTACCTTGAAAGTCCAACTTGTGTCACTGGCATTGTGCTGCTGAAATTATCCCGGCATGTCATCTGGAGTGTTATTTTCCAAAGTCTGCAGACTATTGCATTCATGTTATTGAAAGGCCTCAGTGTAGGCTGCATATTAGCTCTCCTGCTGCCATGTTCCGACAGCCTAGAGGACTCTTATCAATGTTATCATGCCTTTTAATTTAGCTGAATTTTAACCTTCAATGACTGACACTGTGCCATAGCATAAGGTTGTGCCTTGCATGCCGCTCCAGCTGTTAGGATATGCTCAATTGCTCAGTATAGCCTTGCAATAATCACGCGCATTGTGGTCTATTTACAATTTAGATTGCCCTGCTCACTGTTGAATTTAATAACGTGCCAACTTTATTTCTCTGATCCGTGATTGCACAATTGCCGTCATGATAGTATATGAGGGTGTGCTTGTTAATTGGGCTTTTGCAAGGCGTTGTCTCTGAAAAGCAAAGTAAAGGATCGTTTTGTATGAAAGATTCAATATATAGTCGCTGACTTTCAATAGGGGACAGCGTTCAGACATTCCAGCGTTGGCTTTAAGTTACTATACTATTGCCTTAAGCTGCAGGTTGCACGGGAACATCTTGTATTATGCCAACCCGTGTCTGTGTCAATGCGGACCTCGGGCAGAGTCCCTCTTTGCGCTATAATAAAATCCTTTGCTATATTATTATTCCAGTGTGGACTTAAGCCTGTGTATTTACTCATTTTGCCAGTCAACTTGATCTTCTTTACTAAATGATCTCCGACTTACACCATACAAAAATCTATCGATAGACTGTTATTGCAAGGGAAAGATTTAGCCGGTGGAGCCTACATGCGAGATCTTTGCGGTATAATAAAGTGGTTCAGGTGCGTCACTTTCTGCTGCATAAAAAAGGGCGAAGTGTGTCTTTTGGTGGAAGTCCTTTCAGTTTGGAGAAGCGCCGCGGTCGTGTGCGTCGACGTGCCTGGGTCAGGAACTGTCTTTTAACCTTGTTAAAGGACAGCTGTATTTACTGACGTATGTAAATGAATATAGGGGAGGTCCTTGGGCAAAAAACACACACTGAATCAGTTTCACATTGCAGCTCCGGAGTTCCTGCGTGGAAGGAAAAACGAGACGTGGCGAAATCTGGTGATTATGTGCAGCCATATATGCCCCGTGTATAATTTGTGGGATTTATGAATCATTCTGGTGTAGTTTTGGGAAGTGTGTTTTTCCTCTTCTTCTTTTCGGCTAAATGGGTGATCACGCATTCGCTTTGCAGTTGCCTGGTCCCTCTAACATCATATCCCTGTCGGAGTTGTCCCAGTTCATCAGATACTACAGCAGCCCGGCGAGCCCGGTGTGTGATCTCCTAAATTACGACAATAATAATAATAAATCCTCGTCTCTGTTTCCCCTCGTTGCAGCTCAGCAAACCATGCAGGATGATTTACTGATGGACAAAAACAAAGCCCAGCCTCACCATCAGCAAGATCCGACGCAAGTAGACCCTCCTCCCTCCACCCCGACCCCGTCATCGGAGCCCACTTCTTCTTCATCGGAGTCGGAGAGCCCGTCGACCGGGAGCAACCAAGCGGCTTCAGCGCTGAACAGCAGCAGCAAGGACAAAGTGCCGATGGAGTCGCCGATCCTGCCCGGGTTGAGCTTCCACCACCAGCCGCAGGAGACCGGCGGCCCCCTTTCCTCTCCTTCCTCCTCGTTCGGGAGCACTTGGTCCACGGGAACCACAAACGCCGTGGACGATAGCTTTTTCCAGGGAATACCCTCAGTGAACGGGACGATGCTTTTCCAGAACTTCCCCCACCACGTCAACCCGGTCTTCGGGGGCAATTTCTCCCCGCAGATCGGTCTGGCTCCCCAGTCCCAACAGCATCAACAGCAAGCCCAGCAGCAGCAGCAGCAGCAGCCGCCGCAGCAGCCGCAGCAGCCGCAGCAGCAGCCCCAGCAGAGGAGATCCCCTGTCAGTCCCAGCCAAGGCCCCTTCCCTCAGAGAAACGCTTATCAGACCATCATGAATAACAGCAAGGGGTCATCGTCGTCGCCTTCGTCTGCTCCGTCGTCCGCTTGGAATAATCACCAAAACGCCGCGTGGAGCACAGCCTCCAACCCCTGGAGCGGGCTGCAGGCAGGCAGGGACCCGCGCAGAGCGGTGGGCGTCGGGGTAGGGGTCGGGGTCGGAGTCGGCGTCGGGGTGCCATCACCCCTGAACCCCATCTCCCCTATGAAAAAGCCCTATACCAGCAATGTCATAGCACCCCCCAAATTCCCGAGACCCGGTCCCCTCACCCCCAAGCCCTGGATGGAGGACAGCGCCTTCAGGACTGACAACAGCAACAACATACTGCCTTTCCAGGTAAATACATTCTCAGTAAGAGCGGGCCAAGGCCTACCTCTGTTGCTTCAGCCTGGGTTTGAAATGTTGACCACTGTGACATGTTGTCAGTTTTACCCTGGCCGTCGACCTCTCAAAAATATAGACCTATAGAATGAATGTTTCCGATGTATTTTATATTAATATCCAAGGAAAACCACCAGCGCCCGAGCTAAAAATACAACAAGGCTAGCCCAGGATAAGGTCACCCTGAACTCATCATTACCACGGATTCATTACCTATAGGTCCGTATATTCTAGTGGTTGATTATTTATATCATAGTCTGATAAATTTACGATCAAGAAGTGATATTGTCGCATGAATCATACACTTGTCGATTATTTTCCCACAGCTGATGTTTGTCTCACAGTGATCATAGTTTACCAATTAGGTCGTAATAGCAGAGGCATTCATTATGACTTGATTTAGATAAATTGGTATAAAAGACATTTATTTTAGATGTGTGATATGCCGAAGCTTTGATTTATGTGGCTTAGTTGAACTGACAATTGACAATCGCATTTTACCGGTAACAGTAATATTTTTATGTGGCTTGTATGCTGGCAGATTGTGTTGTGAAGTCAAACTGAATCGATTGAGACAGCGAGAATTTTGAATATTAATCATCGATCATAGCTAATTTTTGAAAATCAAAGCCTAACACCACCGAGTCCGTCACAGAAATGGTCGCTCTGCACGGTTTATCGCGTTAAATGGTTAATTTTCCTTTGCCAGCTCACTCTCCATGAGGTTTAAAGGACACATGACGCATTCAGGTTCACCTCGTACGCTTCCAAAGTCAGACTGAAATATCACGTATACGCTTACTTGATTGCCAGTTCACCACAAAAATCAGGAAAGATTTCTTGTTTTCTGTGATACATTATATAAAATAGCCTACAGTACAGTCTATTACATGAATATATGTATGCTCATTATTAAAAAACTAATAATAATATACATATGTATAACTATTATTATTATTGTTATTATTAGTACTAGTATTACCATTTTAACACGGTTCAGTTCCTCTCATGTCATTATCTCGAACAAAATTCTTTATATTTCTGTCGCTGTTTTCATCCTCGATAGTAGTTTACATACGCTCTGTCGTATGTGAAAGATTTCTGACAGTACCTAAAGGCGACATCCGTAGTCGCATTTGATTGGCTTGTGATCGGATAGTGGGAGGGGTAGCAGAGGCGGAAGCGGAGCGCAGGTCAAACTCGGAAGGTAGAGGGGGGTTTACTCGCAATTATTATTATTATTATTATTATTAGTATTAGTATTATTATTATTACTACTACACAGAAGAAGCCTCAGTGCATATGTATTGTGATTTTCCACAAAATATTTGACATCAAATAAGTGCTGACATTTCTAAATGTTTGTATTTCTCCTGTGAGACTCCTGCATGATAATGAAAGCAACCTGTATTCAGGTTTTATGTCAAGAAAAACTGTCAGCTAACAAGCAAAGTAGCTTTAAGTTAAAGAACGCTTCTAGGCTGTTGGGTTATATCACAATGTGTAACAAGCATTTGTTAGTGAACGTAACACAGTAAGCATTGCAGTTTCTCTATCCAGTCCCAATGTCCTCCTCCATTTCTGCCCTTATCAGTCAATGCCTCTTACTGTAGGGCGAGAGGGTGACCTACAGCACTGTTAGCTGTCTTTGGGGTCACACATACGACTCCACAGGACTCATCTCTGTTCACCAGCACAGTGGACACCAGAGAGTCTGTTCCAAACTGGTTTGAACTCATTTCACTTTGCATCCTGCCTTGACTGACGTGTCTGATTGCAGAGTATACAAACATGAACAGTCCCATGGCTTTCTCACATGGATCGTCATGTGTTGCCCCCATGTTTAGTTACCCTGCCCAAGTCGACATCAAAAATAAGCCAGCCTTTCTCCCCCTTAAGTCACGGGCTGACTTAAAAAGGAGAGTTTGTTCACCTGATCAAGCAATGACTCAGGAGAATGGAGCCAGCCAAAATTTTAACCTGTTACTGAGAGGACTGCATGTGCAGACGGCACACGGCCCGGCGCAGGCTGAAATTCCAACCGGCTTGAAACGTATAGCCTTTTGAGGAGATAATGATTGTGTGTGTCAGTCAGGCCTCCCTAGGCTTTATTACACAGTTTCCTCTGCTGAGGGCCTCTATCTCTTTTCTCTTGACTTGGCCAAATTACAGCTCCAGTTATCGCCAGGAGACAAGGTCAGGGGGCCACATGTCATGCTGTGTGGAGTGCTCTGTTTACTGAAGTGAAACTCAGGCAAACAGCAGAGATGAAGCACTGCACTGTGGCCTATATGTGTGTGTGTGGGTGTGTGTATATATATATGTGTATATATATATATATATACACACACACACACACACACACACACACACACATATATATATATATATATAGGTATGCATGCATGCAAGCATTTTCTGCTATTGATTGATATCAGTTTAACAGAGGGGGTATTTTTAAGGGCTTATGAGTACCTCAGTGATGCAATCCTGGCTGGAGCTCACACTTAGCTGTTTAGCAATTACACCCATAATTGGTGAGGAGTTAACACCAGGATGCAAGGTCAGAGTGCCACATGTCAACTGTGCTGTTTACCAAAGTGAAACTCAGGCAAATTCCTGAGCCGAGCAGCAGGCAGGACTCCGCACACTGGTCCCGCACTGTCATGTGGGCAGCTGGTGACAGGTGTGCTTGTTGTCATTCTGTTGATCTCCCTCAGTATTCTTCAGGCGGCACAGATGAAGCGCAGGATGAAACGCTGAGTCCCGTGCGCTCTGATATGAGCTCACACTCGCCTGCTGCTGGCTGCCACCAAAAGGTGGAGGAATGTGCGGAATTCAACTTAACATGTCAGCGTGAGGCTTGAGACACAAAGTCACATGAGGTTCTCGGGAGATACCATGATTTGAAATGATGTTAGTGGCTTGTGTGGTCCTCTGTGATTGTAATCACATCGTATCAAGATCAAGATGTTGGAGGTTGGTAGGTAGACTGACAGGTGGAGTCTCACAGTCAGATGTCGTCTGATGGTCATGTGAGACGGCAGGAGGCTCGACGTGTTTGAGGGTGTAACCAGTGAGATTTCCATGAGGTATTCAAGCTTGTTTAGCTTGTTTCTTGTCATTTTTGCTTTTTTTGCCACCTTAACTCACCATTCTATTTAGCCAATGCTTTTGTCTCATCTTAGCTTTCAGATAAGAGGGATTAAACCCCGAATGTGTTTAAATAAGCTATTTTTAGGGTTAGGGTTAGCAATTAGTTACTTTATGTATTGTTTAAGTCATTTATCAAGCAAAAGAAAAAAAGCCAAAGAAACATGTTTTTCCAGCTTTGCAAAGGCAATGATTTGCTTATTATTTTCATTATCGATGAATCTGCTGATTATTTTCATGATTAGTCGATTCATCATTTAGTCTATCAAATATTTCAAAATAAACTTAAAAAAATGGTTCCCAGAGCCCAAAGTGATGTCTTTGGAGTGCTTCCAACTCCAAAGGCTCTTTATTTATCATTGACGACAACAAAAAACAGCAAAATCTTTCATGTACAAACTGGGACCATCTTGAAAAACAACTGAAACAAATTATCAAAATAGTTCACAGATCATTTTCTTTTGACTGATTAATTGATTAATCCGACCATTGCAGCTCTACCTCAATGGAGTAACTCTTACTGATTATGAACATAGGGTTGTATATTTTTGGGCGACATTTAACGGATTTAAAGAGGCTTTAATAAAGTTGTGAAGACGTTTTTTTAAAGAGTCAGTGTAATATGTAATCTAAATATCAGACAGGATATACCTGCTTTGTCACTCTGTGCCCCTTAGATTGTTTTGTCTTCCCGCTGATTGGTCGGTTGAGCGGTACTGAAGCTGATCATGAAGGCGAAACATATAATGAATTCACTGCTGCTTGCACTTTTTACACTTGATAAAGTAAGAAAACTAAAGATGATAAATTCACCATCTGCTTCTGAACCTGGCAACCCTTCACCTCACTGAGCAGATGTTCTTCATTAAAAGCAGGTACTCGGCCATGTCTTACCGGCTTGGCCTGTTTCTGACCATGATCTCCCTCAGCATTCTCTTATGTCTTGTTTATGTGTCATGAGGAAAGATGAGCTGCAGTGTAGTGAAGAGAGGTCAAACTTCAACCTGCGTTCCACATGCTCAGTTTGTGTTAAACAGTAAAGTCTGTTTGAGGCTTTTGTGTATGTATGTATGATCTCTTTAGGTCGTCGGACTGCGCCGAGCTCTCCAACCCCCACCCCTCACTGTGCTCATCCACATGTGTCAGAGAGGAGGGGAGGGGGAGAAAACTAAAAGCTCAGCGTTTCAAGTGTTTACCGTTTGTACCAAGTGGGCAGATTTTTATCTACGTGGCGCTGTCGGGTCCAGAGTGAAGGGAATAACACTTTTGAATGCTCAGCCGAATGGGCAACAATAGCTGTGGTGTGCAAACAATGTGGCCCCGGCTTGGGCAGCGGACACAGGACACAGCTGCCAAGGCTACAGCCTCCAGCTCCGGTTAGGCGCGCTCTCAGGCTTTACCTTTGGCACGCATGCCATTCTCATAAATCCACTCACACACAGCAGGCGTCTGAGCGTTTCATCAGCACTGAGCGGTTTAATCTTGAGGTGTTTGGTGCAGTATTGATGGTCCAGTTCTGGACTCAGACCATTGTGCCTCAGGAAATTTGTTTTTGGAAATCATTGGGTGAATAGCTTAAACATCACAGAGCACCTTGAGTTCCTGTCCAGTTGAATCGACAGATAGGGTCCAGATAGCATCAAAATGTTTTCATAATGTCTTCACATAATCCTCAGTTACTCTTTGATCAAGTGTTTCATGATTTAAATCAAAATGTTTTCCAACTTCTTGAATGGCTTCAGTTACTTAGGCAGCACTTGAGACCTTCGGCTTCTTTTGAACAGGTTTTACAGAAACACTTGCATATATATTTGTAGTTATTGATATGCATCATTGTGAAAGAGGTCTCATATTGGCAGCTGTACTTTAACTATTTGCACTTGTATTGAAACAGTAGAATACAATGCCCAAGCCTGCCGCTGTCACTCAGTTCTTATTAACAGAGTTAATCTAGTGTTGACAGATGGTTTTACAATAATCTAGGGCTAATATCTACTGATGATTATTTTTGATTAGTGGTTGATCTGCCAAGTATTTTCTTGCTTAATCGATTAATCACTTGGTCTATTGAATATCAGAAAATAGTGTTCTTCTCAAGTTTCCAGAGATATAGCCAAAGAAAGCCAAAGGTAGTCAGTTAACCTTCACAGGGGTATATGAAAACCAACTAATATTTACATTTGAACAGCTGAAACCAGTGAATCTTCGTTTAAAAATGTATTTAAACGATTGATTATCAAACTGTTTGATCAGTCGAAATGAAAGATTCCCTGGACTGAACATCAAGAGGGTCACAAGCAAAGTGAGGAGTATTTCATCAACTACAAGGAAGCACAAGGAGTAACTGTTTCAATCATAGATATCATAGATTCAATTGTCTGCTCTCTTTCCACCCTCATTCTTGACAGTTATGAAAGTTTGTACTAAATGACATAAATCCAAACAGATCCTGCGGGCAGAATCGTGTCTGTGCTTTCACTGCAGCTTTGTGATGTGAACAGGCTTAAGAAGCCTCTGACGAGGATTCATATCTCCTTTTCAGTATCAGCTGTATTCACCATCACCCCCAGGGCTGACACATACATTCTGCCCCCTCCCCCCATAACATCACATCTCACTTCCTTATCTTACATTAGCCTAGATGAGTTACGAAAGCATCCCATCCTTTGCTGCTTTTTTACCAAAAATGGGAGCTGTTGGTACATGCGAGTCGCCGCCTGTGATCTGCTAACCCTCTTCCTGTTTTACTGTGTTGCAGGACCGGAATCGGCCCTTTGATGCTTTTAGCTTGCACTCTTTGGAGAATTCCTTAATGGATATGATAAGGACTGACCATGACAAAGGTAAACCACACCCTGCCGGTGGCCCACCAATGACTATCGCTGATATTATATGGAGGAATCATTTTGCAGGTTAGGAATATTCATACGTCCATGCTTACAGTATTTGGGTTGTTTTTTGTTTTGTTTTTGTTTTGGCTTCATGGGCATATATCATCTGTGGGTACATTTGTTTTTCTTTTGCTCTATTTGCCAATCTCTGAACCAATCCAGTATGGATCATCATCTTCTGTTTGAAATAGAAATGAATAATTAACATAATGAGCCTTACCTGCAAAATCTCACCGAATTTTTGTTTGTTTCTGTGTGCGTGTGTGCGTGGACCAGATGTGAACTCGTCTGGTCACACTTGCAAATTGCTTTTTCCTTTGCCCTTTCTTCTACTTCTTCACCTGTTCCCTCTCAACTGATTGGAATCAATGGATGCAGTGATAGTGGCACGTGGCTTGTTGACTGAAGCTGTCAGCTTAAATGTGAGCTTAAATGTTGAGTGATTGAGTGAGTTTGTGGTTTGCGTGTTTCCTCAGTGACATGATCGTCACAAAGCAGAATTCAGAAATCAGACCTGGACCTTTATTTTGTGTGTGATTGTGGACTTAGACATACCACGACTGAGTCATAGCCTGAAGATCGAATCAGTGTCTCCAAGCAACCCCGATACATGGAGGCAGTTTTTTTTGAAACGGTATGATTCAGATTCAAACTAAAATAAATGAACGTTTCACCTCCTGGGAAGTATAGAGAATATTCTTAAATCGTAAAAACGATGTTAAGAAATCTCTCCTCACACCCGTTTAGGCCTTCTAAGCCAATATTTTTGTAGCACAGGTCACGTGTCTATTGTAAAAACTCTGGATCCACTCTCCCAGATGAGGCCCTGTCAGGTTGGGTGTAGGGGTTTCATGCTCCCCCATCCTCCCATCTTAACAATGGAAAGATTGGTGGGAGGGGTAAATAATGAGCAGAACATGTTGCTTTCTCATGCGTGGAGTCTGCTTTCCCAGTGTTGTGCTGAGAGAGAGCATTGTTAAAGTGGTCATCCTGGCCGGGCCTGACTTCACTGGAAAGGTGTCGTAATGTCCTGCAGGGTTTTCCTCGCGATTGTTTATCAAAGCACAGCAGAGACGCAGCAGATCCAAGGAAAGGCAGGCAGGGAGGGTGGTACATGGACATGGGCGTGCATTCCTGCGTCTCTCTGCGCTTGTTTACCCCTCTCTGCGTCATGTAGACAGCGTGGGGCTGCGGTACGCTACCGTGTCAACCACAGAGCAGCTCCACCCTGCCAGCGTACCTACACACTGTGGGAGAAGGGCCTCTACGCCTCGGCCCGCTCTGCTGTGTGATCAACTACAAAAACCATCGCTGCTGGCGCTTTTTTCAACTCAGGAGATCAGAGCTTTTTCCTCTGCTTTAACATTTCAAATGAGCACATCAAGGCACATAACTTTGGGTCTCAAATATGGCAGGACCAGTTGGGTTTGGTCAGGTTGTAACGGGCCGAGTTAGCCGAATGAATTTAGGTTTTGTTTCATAGAATTCTGCCTGACGTGTTAATGTCAGCTGATTTCCTGTAGGGAAGGGGGGAGGGGTCTTTTGTTTTGCCCCAGTCCGTTGCAAGCCACACATCTGTCCTGCTCATGTCATTTCCAGTTGGCTCTGAAGGTGTGGTAGCGGTTTCTAGGAGCAGAGCTGCGCTGATGTCATCCACACTCAGTGCCATGTTTGTGATGCCTTTTTTCTTCTCTAAGTTATGTCAGAGAATGCTGTCCCCAATTCTAGTTCAATGTCCTCTAAACTCTGATTGGTCAATTAGTCTGGGGATTAAAAAGCTGTCAATGAGTATAACAGCACGCCTGTCTGAATCACTAAAAACATCAGAAGCGGGTGGCGATTCAGAGGCGTGGAACCGGCCGGGCTCGGTTCAGCTGCGCCCTCGCACTGCAGCAAAGATGACAGAGCATCTAATGCTGCGGTCGTGAGGTTTGTTGTTTTACCTCTTGACTGCTGCACAGTATGGATTGAAAATCTCACAGAGTGACGGGGGCTTTGTTTACCCAACAGCATCCTCTTAGTGTTAAGATGCATTTGCAAAGCAGAGCACAGGCAATATGATCGCGTTATTTACTGAAGCACCATGCAGATGACATGATTTGGATGTTTTAGTTTGAAATTGGAAATCGCTGATCTAGGCCAGTAATTGATACCTACTTAGTCAAGACTAGATGATAGCAAGTGAAAACTGACGTCCCGCTTCGAGGATACAGCCCGCTGGTGAGAACTACCAGTCAAAACTAATTAACCCAGTCGGCCCAGTGTTGCATTCCGGACTGAATGGGTCTCACCCACATCCATCCCATCACAGACATTTCTCACATACTTCTCATTGTGACTAGAATAGCTGTTTTTCCTCAAGTGTTTTATGAGTCCCTGTATGTGTGTGTGTTTTCATAAAGCCGGAGAAGCACTTATGCCGTGATCAGAATGAGAATCAATGGGTCTTCTTAAGAGAGTGTGAGGTGACCCCACCCACACTCCTCTCTTTCTCTCAGGGAGGAGGGCGAGGCCATCTCAATTCAACCAGTTTTTTTCTGCCACTTGTTTGGAGAAGAGTCAGCTTCAAAGGGTGTGTGTGTTATCTGTGAGAGAGGCTCTTTATTCCCGCGATCCTCTCAAACTTTGGAAAAGCTCTTTACTCCTGGGTGAGGAGAATAGGGCCGCGGGGACGTCTGAACAAGCAGGCCCTTTCTGTAGCACCTCACACACACACACACACACACACACACACACACACACACACACACACACACACACACTGGTCTGCGTGTAGTTCCTGAAGTGGGTCAGCTGAGCTCACGTGTGGAGAGCTATGCACCCCCACACAAACATACACACCAGAGATTTTCCCCTTGGCCTGGAAAAACACCACCAGTTTGACAACAGCCACCACCATCGCTGCCAGTAACATTGTCTCTCTCTCGCTCTCACACACACCCACACACACACACACACACACACACACACAGGATACACACATCCAAATTGTTCCTGACATGTAAATCCACTGTGACATTCCATGCAAAGCAGTCTCACCTCACACTGTCTCTCAGGCCTTCATGACGATACGATACTGTGTCTGCAGCATGCAGCCACACACACAATCTCAAAGTTGTCACCAGCCATTTGAGAGACTCAACAGTGTTAATAAGTCCCTTAAGTCCTCGAGCTGTATGTGGATCCTATCCACCCACAGTGTCACAATGAACACACACACACATTGCCTCAGCTGGTCTGACTCACATGATCTTACTCATGCGTCGGTTACGATTTGTCTCTTTGTGTGAAAGTGCAAAACAGACTGGAAGAAGGGTGAAACAGCTAGCCTGGTTAGGTCCAAAAGTGAAAACTGTCAGACTAGCAGCAGCTCTAAAGCAAATAAATAAACAAGTTAGATCTTGTTTGTTTAATACATACAAAAGTGTAAGAATGACTAGTTTCATATTTAGCATAGAGACATGAGGCTGGTCATCTCATCTAACTCTCACCAAGAGTATTTACAAAATATGTGAAACCCTTTCATTTCATATTAAGTCTGAAGACCAGTTAAAAAGTGAGCCAGTTTAGAAAACCTCACACTGCACAGCCCACAACCTATTAAAGTTTGGAAATTTCTTTGAGGAATTGCTCCAAATATTGAATCAGTTTCTTCAATTTGTTGTGCATTAATTTATCTGGGGACAGACTCTTTGAATGGATAACACCACAGGTCTAAGTTCTGATGAACGCTAACTGGTTTACAACCCTGATTTTAAAAAGTTGACATGCTGTGTGAAATGTAAAGCAGAATGTCATCTTTGCTAATTTGCAATTTTTTTTTAGATATATTCAACTGAAAACAGCACAATACATCATTGCTTTACCTCGTCAACAGGAGCAACTAAAGACAGGGAAAGTTGTGGAATGTTCCAAAAACACCTGTTTGGAACATTTCACAGGTAAACACATTCATTGGTCCATGTCAGGGGCATCCTGGAAAGACTCAGTCGCTCACAAGCAAGGATGGAGTGAGGGTCACCACTTTGTGAACACGTGATTGTGTAAAGGATATTAATACATGGGCTCAGGAACACTTCGGTAAAACTGTCTGAAAACACAGTTCATTTATAAATGATTGGTTTCTGTTTTTATTTATGTTTTACACAGTGTCCCAACTTTTTTGGAATCAGGGTTGCAGATTCACACAAGCAGCTTTTCACTGATTTCTCCAGGCTGCGGTGTGTTTGGGTGTCACCCATGTGTTGGTTAACAGCCTGTATGAGGTATAATGTTGTTGTAACAGATAGGTGTCGGCTATAATTGAAGTCAGTAGTGGAGAGAGAGCAAACACTGGTGTTGTTTGACTGCGTGCACTTGTTGACAGGAGCATGGGTCAATAGATAAGAGTTGACTCACAGGCTTTTTTTCAGGAAGAAAACAAGAATTGCAAGCGTAGAGCAGGTGAGATGAGTAAGAGTGTGATTAAGGTGCTTTAATGATAGGAAGGGGTGGGTAGCTCTATGTAGCACTTTCTGTCTCGATGTTAGGTTTAGCTGTGGTGTAAGAGTGAGGTTTAAGCTAAGAATGAAGGTTTATAGCCTTGTTAGTTAAAGATTCAGCTTTAGCCAAGAAGAAAAACCCTTCCTCTGTCTTAACTAAGGCCTCAGATATCATGTTTGTTTGGAAGAGGAGGGCTACGTGAACTTTTGTTTTTGTTTAGGGCTCAAAGAGGGGTCACCCGAGCTTAACCTTAGGTGAACGGTCAATATTTGAAACACTTTCCTGGGTTGAAGTTTGGCTGACAAGTTGGACTTGACCTCTTAACTTTTCAACTGTGGTAGTTAACAACACTTAAAAGGATGGCAATGCCAAACGGATGCCCTGTACTTTAAACAGCCATTAATGAGTCTGTAGAGATAAGACAGTGTGTTTGTTTGCTGTGTTAAAGGTTAAATTGTACTTTGCTTCCAATAAACCCCGCTGTCAGAGTGTTATGTTTTGTTGTGGTGGAAAATTCATGACTCCTGCAAGCATGACTGAACTAATCCAGTTCAGGCAACAAAACAAGTCTGGGCTTGTTTTGTCTATTAAAATCATGGTTTGTCCAGATCTCACAAGCCATGAAATACTATTGAAAATGTTACTGTCACTGCCAAGTTGTGCAGCAGGCATAACTGGATTCTGGAAGTCCTATCATTATATGATGGGCATTTAATAGTTTTGTGATGATTATTTTTATGGAACTATAAATGACAGTGGGCGGTTGGCATATTTGGGGATTTATGTGTAGAAATATGCCTTAACCATTTGCGTTTCATAGTGTACCTAATATTATATAGTTTCACATCTTATGACTTGATAGCTGATGGAACTTTGGCCCTGTTGCAAACATCTTGTTAAGGGTTGTCGGGTTCAACTCGAGCTGGTCTGAAGGGAAAGAAGTAGGCCAAACAGACAAATGGAGGCACATAAAATAACTCTCTCAACAGGTTTGTTACAGAAACATCCATCCCTTTCCAGTTGAATGTCGGCTGTGTGCAAAACACATGCCCCTCAGTGGGTATTGTCAATTTTTTTTTTTTTTTTTACCCCTTTATGCAAGTGTAGTCTTGGTAATTGAAGGTTCCTTGGCATCAGCAAGGAGTGCAGCTTTGGGGCTCCCTGCTGCCGAGGTTTTTTTTTTTCATCTGTGCTAACATTTCCACACCTTGCTGTTGGCACTCCCACTCTGCTCTTGTAACTCCTGCTGGAGCTTTCTCCTAGAGGTGTTATTGGGGGCTTAAATATGTGCTATAATGTGGAACAGAGGGAGCACAACGTGACCAAAGCAGTTGAGAAGAGCTCCAGGTGGGACACAGTCGGTGGTGGTCTGCCACATGGAATCTTGTGAAAATGTATCCGTTTCGGAACTTGAAGCATGGTACTCATATAGCCCTCAGCAGTTTCTGATAGTCAGCGTATGTAGACCAAAGGTCCCAACCCTATTTGCTTTTCCAGACTTTCTGAATCCTCTGCACCTTCGACAGGATCACATGCTCTGTCAACAGACCAGTTTCTTAGTTGATAGATTCACATTTCTTTACAGCCCTCAAAGTTGCTTTTCTTAAACCCCTCAGAGGCCTCATACTCCCCTACAATGACAGCTTCGGAGTGTCTTCTTCAGGGCACCAGATCCCAAACTGATGGGCACTAGCTATGTCCAGCTAATCCATCTCCTGCTCTTTATCCCATTTCTACTGAAGCGGTCACAGCGAGGTCACAGTCCAGTCTGAAGATTGTCAGGCGCGTGAAAGGGAGGAACTGTTGGATCCGTGCCTAAGGAAGTGGATGGTGTGTCTCCCAAGTGGCTGTGCTGCTGTGCAACCATCATGGGGAGGTTCAGAATAGCTCGGGCTCTCGATGAGGAAATGTCACCAGAAGAGCAGCGGCAGCAACAACAACTCGGGGGCCCCTCAGGCCCTGCCAATCACCTCCTCAGGGAAGCAGATGGCACATGCCCAGAACTATTTAAGGAGGGCAACTGTCCCCCTCCATCACCCAAAATGACCAGCATAGACGGAAAGGCAAGCAATGTTGTGACTTTTGCCCTCCTATCAGCAAAGTCACACCTTTGATTGTCCATGTGTTCAATGGAGCAAGAGTACTAGTTTCTAGTATGTAATGTAGTACTTTATTGATCCTCAGCCAAAAGCAGTGGTAGAAGGTCAAAGTGCACGGTCTGCTGTGGAGTTATAGGGGATTCATTCCCAAGGACACTTCAGCCAGTCAGACATTTGGCTTTAAAACATGTAATTTGGTTGGAGGACTAACAAATAGACCACCCACACGTTTACCAATACGCGATTCTGTGCAGCCATCCCTTGCGGCTCTCAAACTTAGATGAAAGCCTGGCCTGACGATGAGGTGTAAGGCTGGTGAAAGTGGATTATTGGAGAGCTTTCTGGAAAGTAAAAAAAAAAAACCTGTGTCAGGTCAGTCCTCCTTTTCATTGCATGTAGTATTTGCCAACAAAATGTTCATTTCCTCATGATAATAAGTCAAAAAGAGATGATAATATAAGATAATGTGACACTGTGCCATGTCACACAAATCCACGTGTTCAAACAAATGTGTGAATGTATGTGCTTGTCACACTCCATTTGCCCCGAGCCCTACTGCTGCCTGGATGTTGACTGGCTGAGAGGAGTGTGGAAATCCACATCTGTGGAGCCGCAGGGTGGCCGCCCCCTTTGTCCTCCCCCTACCCTGCCTCTCTGGTCAACCAGGTCTAACTGATAGTTCCACTTTTGTCTGCGAATCAGGAAGAGGCCCCCTCGCTGCTCGGGCTATTTGTCTTCTATGGCCAAATTTTGAAACTTCTGACATGTTGTCTTGTTTGCGCCATAGCAGCTTGCAACACGCAGCTGTCTGTCTCTCAAAGTCCATCTCATATATGGGGAAACATACACTAGCAGTAAAGCAAGATATCCGTTACAGTTGTCCC
Organism: Chaetodon trifasciatus; assembly: GCA_037975065.1. Taxonomy (NCBI): domain Eukaryota; kingdom Metazoa; phylum Chordata; class Actinopteri; order Chaetodontiformes; family Chaetodontidae; genus Chaetodon; species Chaetodon trifasciatus. The sequence continues at coordinate 10,632,604 of JBBMOE010000013.1, forward strand.
CCTCGACCTCTCTCCCCCACCTCGTCCCACCACCACCTCAGTGTTAACAGTGAAGTGACTCTCTGCACAAGTGGATGGGCTGGTTCACAAAGGTTGTGTCTCATTAAATCAAAAGAGTATTTGCCAAATGTCATATGCATCCCAATGAAACTGTTGCTTCACCTTCTGTCTTTCTGAAATGCCTCTAGGTAGGCTGCTTGTTAGCTGTGTGTTGAGTAAAGAGCTGGTGTAGGCAGATTTTGACAGAGGGCCCTAATTTTAAGTGGTTAGGGATGAAGGGTGTGCCTCTGTGGCTGCCACTGCAAATGATGTTGACAGTGAGATGGCAGTGTTTTGTCCTAAACCAGGTAGGCTATTTCTGCCTTGGCTTAAGTGTATTTTTCTTGTTGTCGCCTGTATGAGTAGGAAGACAGAGATAACCAGGAAGAGTCTCATTTAGAGGTCCCACACCACCCCTCTCCCTACAAAAGCACTGACAGATGGGCCCTTGTAGCACGCACACATTGTCACCATAGCAGAATGCATGCTCTGTTGAATTCCTAGCCTTCTAGCTGCCTTTGTTGTTGTGTGCATGTGTGTGCATATGAGATATGTGACAACAAAGGAATGTGTGTTTCCACCTCGTTTTTCACATCTGTTTTCTGCGGTTGTCTTTTCTGCCATTGTATCGCATTGGGTACATTTGTTGTTTATTCATTTCATGTTAAACATTTCATCATGGCTGACATTTTCCCATTGCCAACAGTAGAATGGAAGATTAAACAAAAATGTCTGTCAACTGGGTGGCTTTTATCAGTGATTTCCATGTTTCCCCTCTTTTGTAAAATCTTTTCTTTTTTTTTTCTTTGACAGGACGTATGGGCCTCAACTTTCATCATCCTGGAGCAGACCACATAATGCCATTGAACAGTAAGTCACATTTCATTGTCGTGCCCATCATCTTCTCCGTCTGGAATTAATCAGAATTTGTTGCAGTTTCACTGATAAGTGTTGCCACTGCTTTTTTGTCCTCTGTGCTCTGAAAGAATTAAGAATGGGAAATATTTCTGTGGCGTGTTCCCATGAAAAACACATGCTCTCTAACCACAGGGGCCCATGTCACTATGCACTGGGCACACCTGCCTTGCCTACCCTTTGCTTAGGTCTGGATTCCCTGACACCATAAACCCTGGCCAGACCTCTTAGCACTGGGGGAAGCACAGTTGCCCTGTGAATAGCACATCCAAAAATACCACCACATGTAAGACTAGATTCCCCCCAGTGTCCCACCAGTCAGCAGATGACCAACAGTGACACGAGATGAGCCAGAGAAAGAAATCAGGTCTTAATCCCACAAGCTGCTGCATGGATGCCACAAAGTTTTCCTGACCAGGCCCTGCCCTTCCAAATGTTCTTTGTTGATCAGAAACATAATTTCTTTGGGTCTTAACACATTCATTTTTTGGCCTTCTCCTCAAGTTCTTTTTGGGACAATCATGTTTCCCATCTTTTTGTTCCGACCTCAGCAAAATATCAAGGATGTCTGGACTGGCTGGTGATCAAGCCAAATCAGCCAAGCCCTGGTTTCCTCTTTGGACATGTTCAGTCGGCCTAAAGGGTATAGGAACCGGTAAAGCCAGAGGTTGTCTAACACAAAAAACTTTCTTGGTGAAGCTACCGTCACATCTTGACAGCACTGGTGCTCCTTCCTCGTTTTGTTCCTTTCATCACTTGTATCCTCAGAGAACGTGTCCCGGATTGATGTTAAACTGTTGTGTCATGGGATTACACTCAGGCAAGCACAGATCTGCCCAAAACTTCCAAGACTGTCAGAACTGGCTCTCTCCGCTGTAGCCTGTGATGTGTGTAGACAGGGAAGCTTTGGTTTCAACTTTGAAAGTGTTTAACTCAGTGTTTCTCCTTCATTTTGTCCCATTAGCTTTGAGGTTTCACGCTGTGAGAACCTGTAAGGGCTCTACTTTCTCCGGATGGCGTTAGCACTTGAAGTGAAGAAGAAAGAGTGGAGAGTAGTAAGCGTCGGTCCTCTATCCAGATTTATTGGTGTTGTTCACTTGACAGCTTAGTAGAAGTGTTTGAGGCTTTGAAGCTGAGCAGAGCAGGAGACATCAAATTCATCTTGCCCAGAGGAATCACCCAGTTTGCTTTCAAACATTTTCTCTCTCTCCCAGACACCACACAGTTTGAAGTTGGTACTTATTCTTAACCCTCACTTTTCCTTTTTTTCCTCTCCCTCATGGGTTGTATTCTCTAACACTGAGGCATCTGATGGTTTCCCAGTGCAACGTTTACTTCATTTTGCCCTAGTTGCTAGGTGACTTTGTTTCTGCCAGACGGTGAGAGGGCAAAGCTGCAGAGAGACTGCCCAGGTTTTTTTGGATTGAAGAGCCAGATCTTGTTAATGAAAACATAGCGAGGGAGAAGAGGCTCAGAGACAATATATTCCCCGAGAGAAGCCAGAGGAGCAAGTCACACAATGGGGCTCTCTCACAACACAAAGGCCCATATTGGTTTTTGAGGCGATGAGTCTGTTTTGTGACTGATGCGTTTAGAGGAGCAGGAGGATCTGTATAGTACTGCATTACCCGCCTGCTGTTTGTTGGAAATTGCACAATCTTTAGCCATATTTTGCCTCTTTCCGTGGTTTGCATTGGCGGTAAATTGAAGTTGAGCTTGTTTGTGGGCACATATCACAAATTAGGGAAATGCTCAAATGCAACCCTGAAAAAATATGTGATATTTTTGCACATGAAACTTGAGCTACATTGAGTATGAAAGTTCATTTTTGATCTTGAAACAGCAGTTTAGGGGAAAAAAATTAAACAAGGATATAAATCATGAGTCAAGATCTATTTAGTGTATTTTTTCCAGAGCTTCTGAATGCATCTCATTGTCTTTCTCAATGCATGGAATTTGCTTAGTTAGCTCAGATGATAGCTCAGTTGTCATCACGTGCACTAAGCCTGGAAAGATTGTCATGTGACAACAGGTGGTTGTACGTGAGGAGAAGTGAGATGCAACTGAAAGATACAATTGGAAAAAGCTGCTCAGTTGACCTTGACAGATTGGAAATAATGTAGACCTTTTGACAACAGAAAACTGAACTCAAGGCCCACTTGCTAGCGTTTTAGTCTGACCTTTTGTCACGTTATAGAAGTTGGTCATCAGTAGAGAGGAGACGATGAAATGTGAGTGAAAGCCCTTTTTTTTTTTGGTTGTCCAAACAATACATTGTGTGCAGTGGTTTCAAACTAAATTGGAGAAAAGCATACCAGTTAAATTCACAATTGTTATCTTTATTTGTTTAGATTTCATCAGTCAGTGCAGAGAAATGAGCATTCAGTATCTGAGAGATAAGACAGAATGCTGAGACAGAACCTAGCACGTGATTAGCAGATTAGATAGAAGCGATCACCTCTATCTAATGTTACACTTTGCCATAGATTTAGATAATTCAGTCTTGACATCATAGCCTGCTCTCCACTGCCCCCCCCCCCACCCCTTTCTCTGCATGTCCTCCCCTCTCAGATCCCCTAGGCTGCCAGCTACCTCAACACCCTCTCCTTATCCTGTGGGAAGTTTCCACTTGTACCTGACCTGAGAGCAACTCTTAATATTTTACCAAGGCCATGATAATGACTAACCTGCTCTACCTTCAGTCCTGCATGTACTCTACTTTATGGCCTCATTTGTGAATATTCACAGAAGATTAGCACGAACACGAGCCCTTGCGGGTTCATTAAGCTGAGATTATGATCTCTGGCTGTGGAGCGTCACATTATGCTGCGACATATCTCGGCCATTCCCGTGGCTAAACCTCACCTATCACCCACCCCCGCCCTGGTGCAGCATCTGCATGCGTTTGTTGCTAAGGCAGGTGCAGCAGGTTTACTGTGGGCTGGTGCCAGGCCGTAATCATCACCCTCCTCCCGTTTCTGAACCTTAGGTGTAGCCATCTGCGGTTTCACTGTTGCCTTAGAGTTGTTCCTGGTTCTGGTTTATTTCCACAAAACCCATGTGTCTGTATCTCTTTCCTACCCTTGTTCCTGACCCAACCCTCTGTCTCTCCTTGTGTCTCTCTCCTTCCCCCACTGTGCTGACAAGCAGCCCGGAGCTATGGCCGCAGAAGAGGTAACGTGTGGCATTTTATCTGGGGTTCTGTTTGCCATGCCGGCCGCGTCTCTCTCCGAGGCTGAGGGGGGTCTCAGTGTGGTGTCACTATCTGCTTTTCATCTGTGCTGTGATTGAATGAAATCATATTAATTTTGACACGCAGTTTTCCATGTTGTGCATTTAATCAACATGGGGCAAGGGTCCACCAAATCTACCTATATGAATCTTGTTTTGCTTGATGGTGAGAGGAAAAAAAATCTGTCTGCCAATTTTCTTTTCTCTATTCTGAGTCAGCGTTCTACCTGCAATAGTTTTAATATGAAAAATATATTAAAAATATTGCAAATAAGGGATGCCATCTTGCAAATGCATCAACTGTTACAAAGAAGCAGTTCTAAAAACATGTGATCTGTTTGCAATATCTGGTTCAACAGGGATGGACTCCGTTGCTCCAGTCCACGGCAGCGTGACTGCGCCGCCAAACCAAACACTAAACCCTTTCAACTGTTATTGCATGTTTAGTTGGAGTGCTTCCAAACTGAATCTCGTGGGTTTCATGAAGCTGACTCAGAAGCGATTCATCATCTGAATGGCAAAGATGGGTGCTTCCAACATGGATCATCTCTGATTTGATGTGCTTTTCGACTAATTCTGCTCTCTTCAGCAAGGAGGGAAGCTGCTGTGACATTTGTGAGGTCACTGCAATACTGGGTTGGGGTTGTATGTCATAGTTGTAGCATCGTGAAGCTGGCCAAGTGCAGTGAGTAATGTCTGAATCAGAGTGCTTTTGATTCACAAGGTGTTCACACGGTGCTGAGGTGAACACAAGGGGAGGCAGAAAGTGCAGTATTCCTTAGTATGTACAGATTTGATTGCTAACCACAAAAAGTCAAATGTGGTTCTACTGCATAGAACATAAGTATTGGACAAGCAACTCCACAATCATAAAATAGACTAAAATATTGCTATGACATCACTAGCAGTGGAAACCTCTGAGTGTAATTAAATAGTCCAACTAGCAGAAAGCATCATAACCATGTTCATTACTGACTGATCAACAGTCCTCCATTCTCATTGTGTGCTGCAATTCAGCATTATGCCAAGTACTCAGGAAGGATGACACTGAAATGAGGATTAGGAGCGGGAGTCACCAGGAAGTTCCCAAGACTGCATTATCATGATTCTAATTTGCTGTACACTACGGCCAAAAGTATGCGGACTTCTGGACATTACACCCCATGTACTGTATGATTGGTCAACATTTTCTTTCCATAAGACTTTGGAACCTGGGAAACATTGTGTCTTCAGGTGTGTCCACATACTTTTGGCCACATGGTGTTTTTTTTTTTTTTTCCGTCTTGTTTTGTTTTTTTGTTCCTTTTCAAATCGTGACAGAATGTCCCACAGTAGGGAAAGCTAAGACATTTTCAAGAGTTTAGTCAGTATTGTGATGATAATCCCAGGATCCAAACTGATCCTGGTACAGTAATAGTTTCCAGATGTGATTAATTCACTCTATCTCTCACACCCTCCCTCCCTTTTTACATCACACTCTTGTACCTCTCTATCTTCCCCTGTTATTCCTGTCTCCCTTCCCGGCGTCCTTCTCTTTTCCTCTCCTCCCAGGTCGCTCCTGTCTTTTTCCCTTTGAGGATGGTTTCCTCGACGACGGCCACGGTGACCCCTCCTTGACCCCGGGCCTGAACTCGCCAACCCGCTGTCAGAACGGAGAGAGGATGGAGCGCTACTCCAGGAAGGTCTTTGTCGGAGGCCTCCCCCCTGACATAGATGAAGGTAAACACAGGGTTGTTTTTCATTTACACATTTGGAGAAAGGTTTTCACTGACCTTCAGGCTCAGCACTGCCCTGCTGCAGACTTATACTGATACATAGAGTACTTTATAGTGTGTACTCTACTGGAAGCCTCCCTGAACTGCCTGTCTTTGGCTGTTTGCCACTAATAGTTACACTGAAGTATTTAAACCTTGCTTAAGTTCACCTTGACACTCTTGTTGAAGATGTTCATTTAACACACTATTCAGCCACTGTAAACTTCAGGTAAACTAAAATCCTGGGTTTGCTGTGCAGTTTGAAGCTTTTACACTAATGACCAAGAAACAAACAACAGATTTTTGACAGTTTATCAAAATAAAGAAATAGTTCAGGCTACCACCAGCAGCTTGTCAGCCTAGCTTAGCACAAAGACTGGAAAGAAGGAAAGACAGCCCCCAAAAAATAGTTTGGCACATGACTACAAAGCCACAAGGTGTTGTTTTTATGGTTATATGGATTAAATTAAAAAAGAGATACTTTATTTTTAACCTTTGGAAAAAGCCAGGCTAGCTGTTTTCCCTGTTTCCAGTTTGTATGCTAAGCTAAGCTAACTAGCTGCTGACGTTTACTGTACAGACATGAGAGAGGTATCCATCTTCAAGTGTAATGACCAAAACGTCACAGTTTTCTTTTACAGAGTCCTCGTTGGTGATCAATTTGACCTACAGTTTAGCTAACTCCTGTTAATATATCACTCTGTTTGCTGTACATTTTGTACAGCAATGAGTTGTAACCAAAAAATACTTTTTACAGTTAATCAAAGTCAAAGACCAGCACCAAAGAATCGCAGTAGTTTCTGCTTTTACATGCCTCAGAGAAATGTTGAATGCATTGTATGTAAAAAAAAAAAACCAAAAACATTTTTTTTAAGCTCAGACCAGTTACGTCATGAACTTGTAATTGTTTCCACTGACTCTGGAGCATGCCAAGGAGTTTAACATTAATATGGAATGTTTCCTTTCATATGTGTCCACAACGTTGAACAAGCGCATGTACGACGGAGCTGATGCACAATGTGTGCCCTTAGCTGGTTGAAAAATTAATGAGTTTCCACAGCACGAGTCAGCCCAGTGCAGACTGGATGTGCCCGGCCTGTGTTCCTGTTTAATGCAGCGGCTACTACTGCAGCAGGAACAGGGCAAAAAATAGAAACTGTGCCTGTCTCATCACTGAGTGTGGCTCTGCATAGTCCTCCACATGCATATTACATGAACAGCAATGAATGTTGTCTCAAAATGTCATGAAAACAACATTCAAGTCTACTTTGTCTTCTATTTTCTTAATCTTTACAGATGAAATCACCAACAGTTTCCGACGCTATGGGCACCTGGTGGTGGACTGGCCCCACAAAGCTGAGAGCAAATCCTACTTTCCACCTAAAGGTAACGACGGCTTCTCAGAGCGCAATCTGTGTTTTCCCATCAGACATCAAAGTCTACACCAATAAATATCACCTCAGGTGCATCGCCATTGTAGAGTTTTATAAAGAATCGTGTTACAGAGAATCCATGGCTCATGCTGTGTGAGCATGGAGGTGTCTGTTTATCTGAGTTAGCCCCTGTAGTCATCTTGCAGAAAGGCTCATACAGTATACAGTGACTCCATAACTGTTTTGACCCAAGACGTGTTTGCTTGAACAAGTACCTGAGGAGTGTGAAAGTTGTTCTCCTTTCTGAGCAGCCGCTCTCTCGGGTGTCATTTTCAGGCAGGTGATCAGAGTAACACCACCCTCTCCCAAGCCTCTACATCACTCCCTCTGGCCCGGGAGCTGCCGTGTGTCATATTAGGAAAGCTATTAAAGACGCTCTGGAAATAACTAACATTCCATCGGCAGATGGTAATACGCTGCATCTGGAGGACCTGCGAAAATCACTGCCAGTTTCTCCCCCTCTCTCATTTTTCAACATCCCCTTTTTTTTTAGCCTGCGAGGATTATTTTGAATAGGCTTGGTTCTACTAATATCCAGAGCCAGGAGGGAAAATGCAGCATCCTTTTAGGGGAATGAATGAGCTTACAGCAGCGAGAGGACGCTGCCGCCATGTAAGGGGAGGAGACATATGGGACTAGTGATCTGTGTAGAAATCATCTTTCACTCTAATTTAACCCCCCCCCCCACTCCAGAATTCCAAAGGAAACTGCTAAAATACCCTGTTTATGTCACACTCTCCATATTAATATGAAGTCTGGTGACAGAGTTCTTCTTAGCACTAATAGCTTCAGAATTGAGATCAAGTGTACATCTGCATGTGTGTGTGTGAGTGTGTCGCACGCTCGTGTGGACCTCTGTAACGGCTGATTTACAGATGTCGGATTCGCATCAAGAGGTCATCGGTCCCTCCTCGTGTTAAGTGTCCTTCCAAGCTTGACCGAATGGAAGATAGCTGTCACTTTCCGAGCTGCTTCACATTAAACTGCCGGCGATGTGTGCTGTACAGTTATTAAAGTGTTTTGGTCAAGGGATGACTCATAATGTGGCGCAGTCCGACTTCAGGGACAGGCTAGGACTCATTGGGTACTTGGAGAAAACTGGCGACTTGGAGAGGAAGTAGGAACAGGGATCAACAAACTGCTCAATGGTTTTATGTTTTCACAGCTCCAATATTGTAACTTCTCCCACATTTTTTATTCAATTCAGATTCCTGTATAACTTTTTTTTGCAATAACGATATAAATGTGATACAATTTATGTGTTTTTTGCTAAAAGGAGATTAGTTAATTTTTGGAGGGGAGGGTAGAGGATAGTCTTTTCTCTTGTTTTTTTCTTGTTTGAGGTGAATTTTATTACATTCTTTGTTGTAGAGAAAAAAGATTAAATAGTCACATCAATGGCACCAATTTTGCTCATGCAGTGACTGAACTGCAGTAGATAAAGTGTTCAGTCAACAAGATATACCATTTTGTTATGTTGGCCATGGATTTGGGTCAAACTGTAGATCCCTTAAAATCTTCAGAGCCTTTTAGCCTCTTTTAGCTTGTTGTTTTGGTTTAATGGCCCAATGAATGCACTGTGCATACCTGCCCAGCACCAGCAGACAAAGTCAGAGACTAGCTGGTGATTACGGTGAAGCATTTAGCTGCTACAGAGCCAGACATTTACCTCAGGAGTTAATAGGAACCAAAACACTGCTAAAAGGAGGTTAGTATCATTTACAGCTTGTTATGCTGCTCTCCAGTGGTCAAAAAGTCAGTCGATGCTGCTGTAAAATTGCACAATGTGATATTTGACACTGCTTTCCTGGTCATCTCACACATAAAAAAAGTGTGACCAATAAGCTGTGATCGCCATGGTGCTGTCACTCACGCCCCCTCCTATCGCCCAACACTGTCGTCACTGTTGTTGGCAATAAGCTCGAAATGTTAGGGAGCTATTTCTGTCTCTGATTGGGGAAAGAAGAAGGAGGAGGAGGAGGAGGTGACGCTCTCTGTATGCTGGAAGCCGGAGCGCTGGGGGCAATAAACTGCTACAAATGCTAATGCTCACGTCATACTGCAATTGTGTCAGACTTGTTCGAAAGGTTACAACAGAAGTGTGCTTTGAGCCACAGCCGTGCAGTCATTATCAGCTTTTTTATGCTGTCGTGAGGCAAATTGGACATTGAAAAACAGAAATCTGTGTTTTCTCTGTATTCATACAACGTGAATGCAGCAAGGCTCAAATAATGGCAGCAGATGCTGCAAATGCTGCAGTGGTAACAGTCGCAGTGTTACATTGCACTGCATTACGCAGGCCTTGATTTCTCTTTTTGCCCTCGTGTAGGGATTATATCCAGTGAGTGACTTCTTCAAATTGAGATCATTAGCGACGCTTGATTTCACCCCTCCACCACTCTATCACTGACTGCTCTCCAACTGCTCCAAAGCTTCAGGGCGCGTGTTTGTTTTTAGGAGAGCAGATGTTTGGGTCTCCCTCCGTCCATGCTGCCAAACCTTCTCCTTCTCCTCCTTCTCTTTGTTCTTCTTTCTTCTCTCCTCCTCCTCGTTGTGTAAGCTGCTCTCAGCAGTCGGTCTGTGTACATTTTGTGGCAGAGCTACAGCAGATTTCTCTCTCTCTCTCTTTCTCATGGGATAGAAAGCATAGATGGAAGGTTGGCATCATCCATACTTTCACACAAAACTGCCTCCAGACTTTTGGAACAGGGCGACGTGTGTGTCTGCAGCTAGGAAAGAATTTTTCCGCAGGTTTGCTCTCTTGCTCGTGTTTCTTCTGATAGTGCGTGGCTGGTTCTCGGTCCCTCTGGTCACTGGGACAGAGCGCGTCAGTGCCCTCGCCTACGTGAAATGTATCTGTTGACTCATGTCTGTTGCAGAGTATGAAAAGATAAGCCTGGATTTAAATGTCACGATTAAAGCCAGACAGATGCACATTGTGACCACGCTCACAGCATTTATCTAGTCCTCATGGATTGGATTTCAGCAAAGTCAACACAAGTTTGAGTTGATGAGGTAATGGAGGGAATAGGATGGCAAGGTGGGACTTTGATATAGCTGTGGAAAGATGTTTGTGTACTACTTAGTGAGTGATCACACCGTATCGGTTTCATTGTGGTATGTGGATAATGTTAAGTATAAGCTAGCGCCAGCTAGCAATGCAATATTTCACTCAGAGGTGTATTTTCAGACCATTAATCTGGGTTCGGTACTCAACGATGATTGAGATATTAGCATTAGCATGTAGCACGTTGCTTTGCCTTGAACTCTGACACATTCTATATGATTTTCATGCTAAAGTGCTGAAAGGAATTATTTGACATTTTGGAAAAGACGCTTATTCACTTTTTTGTCAATACTTAGACGAGACATTCAGTACTATCTTATACCCAAGTAAAGCCTAGCCGAACGCTCTTTCTTTGTAGCAGATTGCTGGTGAAGTGGCACAGATTGTCATCAGGTTGCTGTTCAGGTTTCTCACCCCATGAGTCACACTGCTGGCCTCTGTTACAGTAAAGACTGTCCGGCATGAGGTCATTGGTTAGTCTGCGCAACCCGCAAGGCAGTCTGCCTATTGTTTGTCTGTAAACAGCGCTCTTTAGGCTGGAAAATGCTGCGGGTGGACATATTCCGTTCCTCCCTGGACAGTGCTGGGAGCTCAGCAGCAAAGCTCTATAAATCTCAGGCACGAGCCACTGCAGATCTGCGCTCTCCTCTGTGGTGTAAGCCTCTGCACTGCGCAAGGCTGATGGAAAAAGACAGATCCTCAGCACCATTCAGACTAAATATCAGAGCATTAAAGTGGCATACAGCCCTATGGAATCTGCTAAAGGCTGCTTTATTGGGAGGCCTGAAGTGTTGATGCAGCGTAGTGCTAAGCTGTGCCGTATTCATTCAGCTTCGTACGCACTGACCAAATCGAGTCTCCCTATTATATTGTCCAAAATTGAACTGTAATGTGGCCTGATTGCATGAATTAGGGCTGTTAAAAGTGTGCAGGATAATAATAGACAGATGCCAGCAGAGAGACCTACTTAAGGCTGTAAAAGTTGGTGTTTTTCTTTCTTTCTTGTTGAGTGCTTAGTTTTGTTCTACTAATAACACTGACTTCTATTAAAGACCTGAAGTTTGCCTGGAAGTTAGGTGTCCTCACTTGTAAATTTGGTTTTGCCCTGACAGGTAATTGAAGTCAGCACCAGGGTTTTACAGGACTGTCAGTGTGAAATTGAGTGGAGCACATGGAAGAGGTTGTCTGTCTCGCTTTCCAGGGCTCTTGCATCAGTTTTTGTAACTTTCTAACAGGGTCCTTGAAAGTAGGCAGCAGCTTTATAAGCCCCATGTTCCTCCTGCTCTCCGTGCCCTCCCATGTCTTTTCTAACTCTCTGTTTGTATGGCAGTCACTCATGCTGCTTCTCTCCCTACCTTTTCTCACTTTTCCCCTCTCGTTCCATCTGCCTCGCTCCTCTCCCCCTCCCTCTCTTCTCTCCCTCTCTGTCTCTCTCTCCTGCCCTGGGTCATGGAACATGTTGTTCCCTCCTTCAGACTGTATGAGCTGCTGGCTAGCTCTGCCTTTTCATGCTGTTTTTCTTTCTTTTTTTCTGTGCAAGACTGCAGTTGTTTTTTCTCCAAGGGGGGATGTCAGTGCTAAACCACATGATTTCTCCCAATGACAAACCCCTTTATGTAACCCAGCAACACAGAGACAGGGGTCTTATGTCGGGTGATGACGAGGCACGTGGAGAAAGATGACAATGCAAAAAAATGTCAAGTCTGATTGTGTTTTGGGTTTTTTTTTGGTTGGTCTGGAGAGAAGTCTGCTCTGTGTCAAGCAATAAAAAGACAACAATTAGCTGGCCACTCAAAGCAAGTGATTGCAATTGTGAATACTTGAGTTTTGCCCACGATGGTTCAGCTTGTTGTTAGAGAAAACATTATAGTCCCACTGAGGTTGGTAGCTTGTCACTTGACTCTACACAGCTCATAATAACAACCACTAAAAACTGTAAATTCATAAGAGCCTGTGTGGTTACTTTGCATAATACTAGATGCATACAATCACACACCGTGTATGTTAATGTTTTAGCATGGAGCAAAGTCTGGTGCTCATCCAAAAGGGACACATAATATAATCATAATAATTACAGTGTCTGTGTTGTCATCACTTAATGATTATGTTGCAGTTCTCTAGAGGACACACAGACCTGTTTCTCCACACTCACTGTTTTTTCTTATTGTCACTGCTGCCATTAGTATAATACTTTTTTCTGCTGTTGGCAGAAGGTAAACAATACCTTGGAGTCCTCATGAAGTACGTAGCAGCCTATTAAAAGAGGGATGGATTTTTTTGGTTTGTTTGCTTTAGACTGTAAATGTTTTTTTCTTAATCTAATTTCCAAGTGTTGCCAGTATAAAGTCATCATCACGGTATCAGTGCTCAGCAACAATATGATTTATGTTGGCAGCATTAACACTTTATAAAATCAATATTAATAGCAGACCATTGAATGCGTTTCAAAGTGGAGGTGCAGGACAAGGATGTCCATTTTCTCCTGTCTTTGCTAACAGAATTCCATTAACTGTAATTGGGAAATAAGGAAATTGCCTATTATGATTTCCCTGAGCCCAAAGTGATGTATTCAGATTATTTTTTTTTTTTTAGTTTGAGGCTCAAAGATACTCAGTTTATGGTCATATATGATGAAGAAAAGCACCAAATCCTCAGAAGTGAGAAGCTGGAACCTGCACATGTTTTAGCTCCAATTCAGTTACGTTTACCATGAAAATGCTGTTTTTGGATCTTATTTAACGTTTGACCTCTAATCTGTGCACATCCTTTTCTCACATTCATCATCAGATTGTAACACCGACACCTCTTACGCCACACGGGGATCTACAGAGTCCTCTGCTGATATAGACACAAATGTCAGAAAGTCACAACTGCCGTGACTGCTCTAAGCAGGACAGTGTCACGTCACTGACAGGGGACACGTCACATGCGTCAGGACACACGTCACACACAGACAAAGGTCGCTGTCTGAACAGCAGCAGTTTCAGACCTCACAAGGACATGCACGCCTGCTTACGCACCTGCTTTTTCCATTCCACCTTTCATGCTCGCTGCCTTTTCTTTCTCGTCTTGTTTTTACTCCCCCCTGCCTCCCCCCCCCAAACTACAGCACACACTCACGCCCTTCCTCCTCCCTCCCTGTCCTGATACACAATTTCTCTTGGACCTACCCACATACCACAGTTGACTGGGTCTGCCGAGTCAGGCTTTATTCCTCCTTTCCCTTCATCTCATCTGCAGCAGCTCCACTCAGGAATGTTCAAAGTGAAACATGACAGTTACACATTCCTCTCCCTCGCCATTTTCACCCATGCATTTGTCTGCATAAGTGCATTGTCTGAATTTGTGTGCGTGTATAAGGCTGATACTGAGAGGCGGTTTATAAAAGCAGACTTCTTAAGAGATGCGGAAACATGTGACTTCTGTAGTAGTCTCGTGGGACACCACAGATGGAGTGATTGGCAGCTGGAGACGGAGTGTACTCCAGTAGGAACTAGTCTCTGGGTGTGCATGTGTGACCGTGTGCACTTGTTCATATCTTCCCATCCCAGTTGCTCCACTCAGACAGCAGCTCATATTCCCCTGACTCATGGGTGCCACAGGTGGTGGCGGACGTCTGCTAACTTAATCAGAGCAATATAGTAATAATTTACAACCCGTTCAGAGGCGACTGTGTGCTCCAACATCTGCTCCTTTTTGAAGGTATTGCAAATATATTCACTCATGCCAAGTATATTTGGCTGTCAGAAAGTGGCTCTGGGCTCTCAGCTTGCTTCTTTGTTCATTCTTAGTATAAATCTGATCCATTTTGCTCGCAGACCCCTGTAGCATCGTGTGATGGGTGCACCTTATTGAGTTGGCTTTCTGTCCCTCCCCAAACGGCTTAATAGCTCTGACCTTGGATGAGGTCTCTGCTCTCTGTGCTAAATAATTCAATAGTACAGAGTGACTGTCTGAACTGCTCTTTTCTTTCCGCCTCGCACAGACATCACCAAACTCTCTCTACCTGAACCAATTCTCAGGGAAGATCTGCAGTGGGTTAGGCTGATCAATTTTGCATGGTTCCTTTAGGAGTGGAGCACTCTCAGCCATTTAATGTGAAGCGGTGCAAGCAGCAAGGTGCCGGGGGTAGAGCTTCTTATGGAGGCAGGCGAGGCAAAAGAGGACAGAAGAACAGGCTGCAAGGTCATGCGCCTGTGTGGACACGCAGTTGTCTGAAACTATGAATAATTACAAGGGAAAATGGGCCTTAGTCATGGGATTGTGACAATGTAGACATTGTAGAAAATACTCAGATGTGTATGAACTGTTGCCCAGAGGACAGAGTAAAGCATTATGGTCACAAGGGTATGACTGTTACATGCAACAGATGTAGTTTTTGTCTTTTTTCCTAAAGTTTCTGCTTTTCTTTTCTTTCCAGGCTACGCCTTCCTGCTCTTCCAGGAAGAGACTTCTGTTCAGGCCTTGATTGACGCCTGCATCGAGGAGGATGGCAAACTCTACCTGTGTGTATCCAGTCCCACCATCAAAGACAAACCGGTAAGAGGCAGACATTCAGTTAAATAGCTTTTAAGGTGATTTATGTCTTTGCTTGTCCGCCTTCTTCCCCCATCTGTCCTAAGCTACAACTTTTTGTTAGGTCACAAAATGCCTGCTTCAAATAAGCAGAATCCAGTAAACTGTACATAAAAAATAGGAACAGAGTTGATACTTATAAGAAAACAAAAATGAGAGTCTGCAGCCATTCTTGCAGCTCTGTGAGGCTGTACGTTAGCACAGCGATGCTATGGGTTAGATACTGGGTCAATATGCTAAGATGCTTGCAAGAATAATGCTAGCGTTTTTTATGTTTAGCAGGTAATATTTTTACTATGATACCAATGTTAGTTTAGCATGTTAGCATGCTAATAATTAGCACCAAACAAAAAGTACAGTTGAGGCTGACGTCTTCAGTTTTGCAAACCAAAGTAATTGACAAATTGAAATTTTGACCTTATGATGGGGTTAGGGAATCACCAAGGTCATTAGCATACCTCCTCTGGGGACCATGAATCAGCCTCCATATAGCCACGCTTGCTAGCATGGCTAATAAATGTACAAGGAGCATACCAGACATTTTTTCCCTATTGGTTGCACAGGTCCAGATCCGTCCCTGGAACCTGAGCGACAGTGATTTTGTCATGGACGGCTCCCAGCCTCTGGACCCCCGCAAGACCATCTTTGTTGGGGGGGTGCCACGGCCCCTGCGTGCAGGTAAGCAACTAATATGAATGGAATATCTTTTTTGCGATCCCCCAGAAGCCTCTAAATTGGTTTCATAATGTTGGCTGGCATGGAGCTTGTTGCCTGGAGGCTGTAATGAAAGTTCTCCCTCTGAGAAAGCAATCCTCTACTTGGGTTTCCAGGAAGCGGGCCAAGTGGTCGTCATGTTAAGAATTCATGGTGTAATGGAAGGCTCAGTCCTTCTGTTCTTGGGATAAACATCACTGCCTTGTCTGCAATGTGACCCCTACTAATTATACCAGCAGTTTGAGACTGCTGCTCTGATGAATAGTGGAGTAGGATAGATTTTTACATGGGGTAATAAAAGCGTCAGTCACAAAAGTCCAAGTTAAACCTTTTGCTTAGTTTTTTAAGAAAGCTTGAGCACTTTCAATTTGAGGGCGAAAGAAATGCCAAACTTGGACTTTAACTCAAGAAAAAAAAACCTCCTAAGAAGCCTGGCTGGAGCACTAATCACTCTCTCCCTTGTCTTTTCTTGACTTGTCTCCAGTGGAGCTGGCTATGATCATGGACCGGCTGTACGGAGGGGTTTGCTACGCTGGCATCGACACTGACCCCGAGCTCAAATACCCGAAGGGGGCTGGCCGCGTGGCCTTCTCCAATCAGCAGAGCTACATTGCTGCCATCAGCGCTCGCTTCGTTCAGCTGCAGCACAATGACATCGACAAAAGGGTGAGTGAGTTTGTGCGCTCCATTCACAATATCCCCACTCTCCACCACAGCTGAGGTTTTCACAGTCATTCCTAAGGCATGCTGCAGAGCTGAACTCTGCTTGAGCCCTCTCCCATGTATCAGAGCTTTCATTATAGCCGGGTTTGCAGCCAACTGCACAGCACAGCCTACAATAACGGAAGGCCAGGCCCGGCTGTGCAATCACTACGGCCTTTGGCTGCCGGAGTCCCGACAGATGTTTCAAGTTGCAGACACACAGGGTTGGTTTAATTATAGTAGTTCCCTATACATGTATATCCACTGGGGCTCTGCTGCAGCCTGGTTATTTTAGGCATGTCGGCCAAATGCAGCGGGACAGATCGTGACCAAGAGAGACTGGTTGTCAGCCAGGAAGCCGAGCCTCCGCAGGGCGGGGCACTCCACCCCACCTCGCAAATCACCATCGATCTTCAGTGGGGGGTTAGGGTGTCATTATTATGACTGGAACTGGGTGGAATGCAAATGATGTTCAAAACCAATTCAAGAAAACAGCATTCAGGAAAGCAGGCAAGGATTTTTTCATTTTAAGCTGTAAATCACATCATGGTCTTTGACTATAAAAATGATTCCTGCTGACAGGAAGAAGGAGGTGAAGAGTCTGGATCCTCTGCAGAAAGTGGGCCACATGCTTGACAATCACTGTTTGAGTTTAGAGTTGTGGTGTGGAACAAAGGTGCCTCTTTCTTCCACTTTTCTTTCTCATTTTCTCTTTCCTTGCCTTCAGCGTCCACAGTTCCATTAACTGTAAATGGCTCCCAATGATAGGACAAAGAAGCTCATTACCCCCCAGTCAGCTTCATGTCCGTTCAGGTCATATTGGTGTTTAACAGCATGGCAGTGTCGCCGTTTCGGCGTGGTCTCGTTTGTCTTGTGGATATTGTGCTGCAGTTGCTGCAGAGTCTAACTAAGAGGGACGGTCTCATGCCTGCAGTTGAAGGACTTGATAACCTTTCATTTTGTGGCCACGACATAGCAAGGTTAGCATCCACCCCTGCCTGCTCGTGAAGCGTCTCCATGGCAACTGAGCGCTCATTTCTTGTCTCCCGTCTTCGTGGTCAAACTCATTTCACTGGTGGACGGGAGGATACCTGCCTCGGTTTGATTTTAGAAGATTGCCTTGCGTGGGGGTGGAGGGTGGCTTGAAGGAGCGAACACACCTGGATCAACAGAGCTGTTAGTTTAGCTGCATGCTGTTTGTGTTGGTTTCAAAGTGTAGTTGTCCAGGATGAAGAGCAGGAAGATACCAGTTAAATAATGTACCTTTTTCACCTGTCCTATAGGAATCATTTCACTTGTTTCGAGAGAATAAGATCATTTTACGGGTGATCATGAGACTCCAATAAGACTCCACCATAACTGCGCTCCGTCTTGCATGCAGGCCAACCAGCATCTGGGAGAGCTTCTGCCTATCTTAATGCCCGTTCAGGGGGGCGACTAACTATGCTGCAGCTGCAGATGAGAATAAACTAAATGCCACCTCTCCTTCTCCGTCTCTCCAGGTGGAGGTGAAGCCGTACGTCCTGGATGACCAGATGTGTGACGAGTGCCAGGGGGCGCGCTGCGGGGGGAAGTTCGCCCCCTTCTTCTGTGCCAACGTCACCTGCCTGCAGTACTACTGCGAGTACTGCTGGGCCAGCATCCACTCGCGAGCCGGCCGAGAGTTTCACAAGCCACTGGTGAAGGAGGGGGGCGACCGCCCTCGACACGTGTCCTTCCGCTGGAGCTGAGGGGGGTTGCGAGTCAGCCCTGCCCCGGTGAAGCCACCCCCCCACCCACCCCTGAAAAGCTCCTACCCAACAGGCCGGGACAGCGCTGCAACCCCCTCCCCCCCAGCCACCCCACCTACTCCACCCTGCTCCCCACAAACACCTCATGAAAAAAGCAAAAAGCATACCGTCAAATCCATGGGACTGTCTTCATACCACATGGCTCTGAACTCATTGTCTAGTGTTCCCCTCTGATGAAGCATTGCGGGGAAATGAAATGCGAAAGTCTATCAGCTTAGAATTTGCACTTTGGCACAAAATGTCACTAAACACACACTCACACACACACACACAGACAGGATGGTATGTTAGATGCCTGGCTACTTTCAGTTCCCCGTTCTGTTGACTGGGTGGTGTGGTACGTCCTGTTGGACCCCCCCTTACTGAGACAGAGGTGGGACCATACAAATATTTAAAAAGTATATTTTTTTTTTTTTTTTTTTTACCTATCTATACATAAATAGATAATTTAAATTTTATGTAAAAGGAGCATGCACTTATTTTCAAAAGCTGTAGTTATATTGCCCCGAGTAAAAAAAAAAGTCATTACCAAAGGCAAATGAAATTAATGCATACAGAAAAGCTAAACTAGGTGGCATAAGATGTAGCAAGATGTAACAACTATCCAGTAGTGTGGGCCGTGTCGCCCAGAGTAAAAATAACACCGGCTATATTCGCTCTCAATTTTGACTCTGAAAATATTAATACCTCATATGCGCAATCGGATTAGTTTGCTTTGGATTTCTAGGTCTTTATTTTTATAATAACATTATTTTTTAGTGTTATGTAAATGTAATGCTGCAATAGCTTTGCTGCTAAATCCATGGTATAAACAGATACCATAAGTACTTTATTCAGGCTAGGGTGTAAAATAATAACTAACAGATCTAGAGAAATGACGAGCTATCGTAGGGGGAGGGGGGCGCCCCTAGACAATGATGGTTACCTTTTGTGGGGGGTCAGGGTGGGTCGCCCCTAACTGCATGTTTATTTCAATCAGGTTGCTGCATGCAATAGACTTTTCAGTATCATGTCTACTATTCGATTCTGCCCATGTTTGCACAACACACTACAGACGTACGCTCGACTCGCACGAAACTGGACAGAAACAGGGAAGGCTGGTCCGAGGAATGACGACGGCACCGTGCCGCCGACGGGCCGACAGGGCCGCGCCACAGGGCGGCCAGAGCAGACGGTTCCTGCGCTAAACGGGCAGCGAACGCATCCAGATGACAGGGGGAAAAAAACAAACCTTAATAATCACAAATCAAATTAAATGTAGGAGTACCATTTAAAAGTGTCTATGATAGGTGAAGTACTTTTTTGCAGTGATTGTTGATATAATTGTGCAATTTTTTATACCGTATGTAGTTAGGTCTGAGTATGCCTAGAACTGTGATTCGCTTTAACTGTCGTCATTGTCCGACATAGAAGTCCTGTGAAACTTCATAACTAGTGTATGCACACGTATATATGTTCTCTTGTACACACACTTGCACCAGTCTACACAGAAGCCTCTCGACACACCTGAACACACACACACACACACGGACGGCTGTCTTTTCTTAACGCACACAAACAGGCCTACAAACACAAGAGTCTGATCCGAAGAGAAGACGCAACGACGTGAGCTTAAACAGAGAACTGAGCTCTTTGTTTTGGTTTTCTTTTTCATTCGTTCCACCGTTGACAAAAGCGCACGTTTACGTCCCAGAACGCAACCAAAGAGCTCACGTGTTCGACTTTTGGCAGACCACCTGACAGGCGGAGGGAACAGCCACCTGCTCGTACGGCCTGCAGCGGTGCGCTCGATTAGATGAGGAGAGAGGGCAGGTGGGAAGAAGAATTGGGGGGTGGGGTGGGGTGGGGTGGTCGATAAGATGAAACATTGAAGCTACTGGAGACTTGAGGTTGATAAACTGAGCTCTGCACATGCTCTCACTACATGGCTGGGGTGGGCCGGGGTGGGCTGGGGTGGGAACATTGCCTGAAGATGCAGATGTGCAAGCTGGGGTAACCATATTTATCCAGATGTTTTTTTTTTCCTGCAAAGCTTGAAGTAATGGACCTGCTAAAAAAAATGGTGGACATATATATCTTTTAGTTATCAAAAGGTTATAGTGCAAACAGGATTGGGTGGGTGGGGAAGGGGGGGCGCGTTTAGTAGTTATGAATGCAATGCATAGAAACTAATCGGCTGCTGGAGACAGGGCGGCTCTGGTTTGGGGGGGTAAGGGGTGGGGGGCCTAGTTACACTGGTTTTAGCAGTTTTGTGGACAATCCGAACGGGATCCTGCATCATTGCAAGTTAATGTGTGTCATCCCCCTTTTCTTTCTCTGTCCGTGAGTTGTGATTGGCGCCCCGCAGACCCTCTCCTCTTTCTCATTTTAGTCGCAAACTGTTTTTTTTTTTTTTTTTTGCTTTAGGGTAGATGTTTTTGTTGTCCAAGAAAAAAAAAACGGATTGAAACAAAGCAGAAGATACTTTTTTACTGATAGAAAAAAAGACTTAAAAAATATAAGAGGCTAACCATGAGTAATAATAAGTATCCCTATGAAAGTGAATTCTGGGTGTTTTTGTGACATTTCTTTCCCCACCCGGACAGGTTTTCTATGTTTGTTCCTTCTCTATGATAGATATTTGTTATGCACTACTCTTTGTATCTGAACAGTTTTCGACGGTCAGCAGTTCTTTTTGTTAAAAGACAAAAAAAAAGACGACAAAGCGTGCTTTCTGACTGACAAGATCTTTTGCAATACCTCAATTTTGAAATATATTAGGAGAGAAACTGATATTTTCTAAGTAAGTTTATTCAGATGAAAAAAATATATATTAATTTAATTCTTCGAGAGAAATGATTTAACAGATGGTTGATTTTTTTATTTTTATCATGCTTATTTGCTTTTATTTTAAGAATTTATTTTTTTGAAAAAGACAACAACTGAAGGAGTTAGAGCTTTATAACTAATATAATGATGTAGTTAGTGAGAGTACAGTCTACTTTATTACAGTGGAAGCGAGGGTGAGTGTCCCACTGGTCAAATTGGTCAAAACACCAGAGAAGCTAGGAAAAAAAAAAATCTATCAGGTGCTCAGAGAGAAAACTGAACATATTTCCCACGTTTTTGTATATTTATAATCAATCATTTACTATGCTGACCAGAGTTGTGAATGAGATCTTCTGTTCATTATTTTTTTAAGAGAAGTTTTTTATGTTTCCTAAAAGCATGTGCTCCCTTTTGTTTTGTAAAAAAAAAGAAAAAAAAAAGGTGACCCTGATTTGTTAGCCTGACGCCGTCGGGAGGAAAAAATTAAGGAGGCTTGCGAGAGTCACTGAACAGCTGGAGGCAGAGAGACGAGAATGTTATTTTTAACACAAACAGACACAAGTGTTTTCACCTGTAACTTGACCGAGAGCCCCCAAGGTGCATCAATTGACTGGTGGCCTTCTATATTCACGCAAGACTTGAATTAGTCCCATTTTTTAAGGCTAAGAACCTTGATTCTTTGTTGTAATGTGCAATACTGTTTGTACTGTTTGTAGAAAAGAAGAAAACAAGAAAAAGAGGCATAAATCTTTATTGCAGAATTATTTTCATTGCAAGCATTGTGATTCACTAAAATCATTTTCTACTGTGTATTTACCTACTCTACCTGCTAGTACCTTCCAGTAGTAATGTAGCCTTTGTACTGAGAAATTTTCATTATTTTTAGAAAGTTTTGCTAAAAAAGAAAAGAATTTAAACATATTTACATAGTTTCATTTTTATTTCGTATTTTTTCTTTACAGACTTATTTCTCAACCATTAATAGTTATTTCTGGGGGAGACTTTCATATCTGGTCAATGTCATTAATATTATTTTGTATTTTTACTTGGAATAAATTAATTTTATGATGCTAATTCTTTAAAAGTTTATTTTTTTTGTTTGTTCACTTTTTTCCTTTTGAAGCTGAAAAAAAAAACAACAAACCTTTGTAATATTGTTACTAAAGTGTCTCGATTCTTGAATTGCTAAGCTTTATGTGTTAACTCGCTGATGTTGCTTACATTAGTGTGAAAATGATCTACAGAGAAAAAAAAAATACTACTCACAAACAACAGATTTGGTGGTTGGTGATGTTTAAGTGATTCGCAATGTAAACAAATGAATGGGCAATAAAATAAAAATGGCAGAATGGAGCGTACATGCAGTATGTTGTGATGTAATTGTGGAAGATGGACAACACTGCTGACCACTTCCACTGCTTCTGCTACGCCAGTACTGCTATTACCACTAACTCGACAGTAACCCTTCGTCACTTTGTGCAGTGGAGAGCGACATGTCCTCACATATGAAATACCTGACAGCTCCTCCTGAAGAAACAGCCGATGTCACACTCCTCCTCTTCCCCGTAGGTTCAGCCCCTGCAGAGCGCACCAGTGTGATTGTATTTAAGTATGAATGTAAATGTAGAGATGTGTTCATGTGCTGCGTTTGGGAAGAGCGTGTGTCACTGTGGTGTTGGAACTATTTGTAGGAGATGAAGGCTTAAAGTGTTTTCTTCCCCAACTTTTGGTTTGTTTCTATATTAGATTTTTAAATTTCTGCAAAATCCTTCATTTTCTGCCTTGAAAGACTGGTTTGACCTTCTGGGAAATGCCTGACATTGCTGTGTCATACATGTGATGCTGAGACAGTGAATGAGCATATTTCCCAAAATGTCCAACAGGTCTTTTAATTGAGGCTGAAGTTGCGTTTTGAGGTGTTTTTGACACCTCGTCCTCGACTGTCTTCATCCAAAACGAGACTCCGACGTCCACGTGAGAATGTTATTTCTGGCTGGTCTTTTTTTTTTTTACCAGTTTATTCAGCTGATGCCGATACCACACAGTCCCACACTCTCTCTCTCTCTCTCCCAGAGCTCAGTATTATTCACCACCATACCACCAAGTGTTTATCTCCTGGCCTTTTTTCTTTCTTAAGTTTCTCACTTAAAACAATTTATACCTGAACTATAACACAAAGTGTATGTGCAAATGAAAAAGATCATGATTTGGATGATGGAAATCATTTTATATATTCCTCTCTATAGATATCCGTATGTATTTCATGTAACTAGACTTGGGTAGTAAACTGTATATTCACTTCTGCTTCATGGGCGTTCTCTGGGTAGGTAAACGCTGTCGGTCTCGTCATGTGATCTCAAAATAGTTGAAAAAAAAAAAAAGATTGGTAGTGTGCTTTTTTCACAATCATCCCACCACTTTTGAACTGTACCTTTGTTTTTGTTTTTTCTTCCGTAAGGCGTCTGTGCTTTTGTTTTCTAGGTTTTTATTTCCTGACTTGAACACTGGGTCTATCTTGGCGAGGCTTTTTGAGATTGTTGACTTTGGTCTGAACTTTTTGCAGTATTAACTGTGATTTGAAAACATGGAGCTCAATGCTGCTAATGCTTACTACTGCTTCAGAGTTTGTAGTTCCCACCTTAATTTCTCCTTTTTCTGTACTAATAAGCAAATCTTATTAAACGTAGTTGTATGACGCTGTGAAGCCTTGTGGTCTTTGGCATGGCATCCTCTCCCTCTGTCATCTCTGTCCCCTGTTAATGCACCAGATGAAAAAGCTGACCAGTACTAACTTGCACCATGCCCATGGCAACTTACTGTCTTTACATTCACACATCTGTCCTGTCAGTACGACGGGCTCATGCTCCACACCTCAGGTGAGGCAGACAAAGCATCCACAATGAGCCGTTTCTACATTTGATGATCAGAGGCCAGTTGCGAGCTGCTCCGGAGCTTTCCATCAGATCACACCAGCTTCACGCAATTGTAGATGCTCAGATTCTGTGGAAGCAAAGAAAGGCCGTGAGGAAAACCCATCTGTCTCAATCTGTGTGGTTTCAGTTTGAATTGATATCACTCTGAAATGTACAAGTATGTACATTTATCAAGCTGCAATGAAATTCACACCAAAATTCCAGATGAACCGCTCACACTTACACATCTGGACCTCAGATGATAATCAATGCAGACCTGTGCTGTCAGGTCCGTTCTGTCAGTCACATGATCCAAGAAAGGTGGGCGCAGAAACAGGAAAAGGCCAAAACTGCATTCTTGACTGTTCAACCTGGAACTGTGAGCTTCAGCAAAGAATTCAAAAGTTGGTTTCTGTTCAGTAATATTTAAACTTCAGCATTAAACAGTTGTGATTCCACATGGAGATATTCAGGTGCTTATAGAATGAAAAATTACTTTAGCCTTTATTTGCTTCCGTAAAATGTTCATTTTCAGGACTTCTCGTCCCTGTTGGCTTAAAAGTTGAGATTGAAACTTCATTCCTGACCTTGGAAACAGAAGTAGGCAAAACAGTCTCACCACAGGGTCCATTTGGCAGCTTCACTGGGTCAACAATGAACCCTGACCACGACTTTAAGGCCGACAGACAGGAACTCCTTAAAGTGTCACCTGCTGCTGCTGCTGCATCCTTTTTAAAGGTTTTCCTTTGCAGTGTGTCTGCAATAAGCACTAAATGATGCTTAAATACAGCTTGTGTCAGAATAATATTCCAGGTTCGTTCAGTTCCAGTCTTAGCAGCATTATTTCTCTTGGATGTACAACCACACCATCTACTGGCCATCACTGTCCACACACACAGAAAACAAGACATGTAGTTCAAAGGTCTGCAGAATTTATTACAATTCCACAATCAAAAACCAAAAGCAGCAATTACAGAAATATGTACAAGTCTTATTTTTTTCTAAAATACTTGTGGCATGTTCTCAGGTACCAGTTTCAGCTTGGCCCCGTGCTCAGTCTCTGTAATTCTGTGTCAAGTGCAGTGCTTTCCCAGCTCATTGCTGCTCCACTGCTGGAGGAACCGGACACAACACAGACCATGTCTCCACAAAGCCTCAGGTCATGTGAACAGGCTCTCCCCAGGGCCAGCAGAAACGATCGCCACCTGGAGGCTGGGAGTCGTCTCGTCGGAACACAAACAGCTCCTGAGCTCAGCAGTCACCGGTGTGCTATAAAAAGCCAGTACAGCGTGTTGACATCCTGTGGTTTCTCCAGCGAGCTCGTCGCTATGGGCCCGTTTCCCTTTGTTGTACAAAAACATGTTTGTATCCATCAGTCAGAAAGGCGCTGACAGGTGTGGCTGGGTATCGCAGTGCTTTTAAGACCTTGTGATGGGGGGGGGGGGGGGGGCAGATAGGAGGGAGGTGCAACTGGGTAATGGTGCTTAAAGCAGTTAACACTGTATACTCTTAACAATGCAGTGTGGGAGGAGGGCAGTGGGCTGTAAAAGTAGCACCTGGTGCTGAAACTATAAAGGATTACTGTGATACACTGTATGCTTGAGAGACTACGCAGTGGAGGTGCTGCTGTAAATGGATGTAAACGGATACTGGAGATGTTTTGGTGCATCATCGTCATCATACCATAATATTCTCTTAGTGGTTTTGTAGAGGGTTTGCTTTTAAATAGAGATTATGGGAAACATTGGAAGAAACTGTTTTAACGTTGTTGTGGTGTGCTGTCGATCCGACAGCGCTGAGAAATAGATGGAGTTCTTATTTTGGCTGTTTCACTTATTGCTTTGGGATGTGTACTGTAACTATTCACTAACAGTGACTCCTTACAGTTATCTCGTGGAAGGTGTGGGGGTGGGCTTGGGAGTGGGGCAGGTCATTGCAGCAGCGGGGCTCTCCTCGGGCTCTGACCAGCAGATGGAGGCTGCGTAGGAGTCATACAGTGCTACTGCAGGGAGTGCATGAAGTTGTCCAGGTCGTACTCTGTGTCGTACTGCTGCTGGTCCCATAACTCTCCCAGGCCGTCCAGCACGGACTTCATGGAGGCCTTCCCTGAGGTTGACGCCGACTGCTCATCCTTCTCACCCCTCTCGCCCTGAAACACATTCACACACTGACTGTTCAGCCAAACGTGATGCATGTTCCGCAGGTACAGCAGCACAATGTGCAAGAATAGGTGTGTCTGTTGGGAATACACAGGAATGCGAGCTAGCAGGCTTTTGTCAGACGTTTCTTTCAAAGCAGACTGAAGTTCAGACATGACAAACATTCTGCTCTCATAAAAATAGTGCAGACACTACCTGAGTTTCTACACCTGGTGCCACATCAACAAACATTCAGATATTAGATGATGGGTTAAACAGCAGTCCCAATCATTAAATGTCATTAACTGTGTGACTTAGCGACTCCGCCCTATTGCTCTGAACTTACGTGTTCTACTCCTTAAAAGTGTTAACTCTTTTGTCTGACATCTGCTGTAGCAGTCTAGGCTCAGGTGACACAGTGTGTATGCAGTGCTGTAATAAGCTGAGTGACTCTGGCCTCATTTACCTGCTATTAACATCTGTATCTGTATCTGGATAATGACATCTGATCCTCGGCCTTTGCTTGTACACCTGGTATTAATAAGCCCTCCTGACATCTTGATTCTGGCCTCACTGTGATTGGATCTCTATATGCAAATTATTCAGGCAGGCCTGGCATGACGAGGCAGTCAGGTGACCTTTCAGCTTGCTCTGTGGAGAGGACGGGTGTCTCACCTTGTCTAGAGTGAAGAGGTTGAGGAGCTGGTCTGTGCCCATGCTCTGCAGGCTGGCGTTGTCTTGGCTGATGACCGTGTTGGCGATGCTCATCTTGAATTTCTGCAGACCCATGATCTTCTCCTCCAGTGTGCCTCGTGTGATCAGCCTGTACACGTTCACGACCCGTTTCTGCCCAACACAAGCACAATGAGAAGAGTTAACTGACTGTATTAGATGTGTAGCATGGCGCCTCCCTGCCAATTTCATTTCACTTCATTCTGCATCACTGGTTTTACATAAGAGCAGCAGTGTCACACAATCCAAGGCTGTTCAACAGCCATAATTAATAATGCATTAAGGAAACACTGATGAACAAATGACATCCTGCTGTGGGAGTCATAGAGGCACCTTGAATTCAGCATCATCTGAATGACAATCTAAATGTTAGTGGGATACTCAGCCTGGGACGTGGTCCATACTGTTTACTCTGTCCAGTGATGTACGCTGAGTGTACAGTACCTGTCCTATCCTATGGGCGCGATCCATGGCCTGCAGGTCCCTCATGGGGTTCCAGTCATGCTCCACAAACACCACAGTGTCTGCACCGGTCAGGTTCAGACCCAGACCCCCAACATGGGTGGTCAGCAGCAGCACATCAATGGAGGGGTCATTGTTAAATCTGAGAATTGGTGAGATGAAAGCCAGGGAGGAAAAATGGACTTTAGTGGCAGCTCACATTCACATGAAGAGCCAGCACCAGACAGAGATCTGAACTGATTTTAAAATAATAAGAAATCAATCCACTGACCTGGACACGATGGAGTGGCGCAGGCCCGCCTGCACGCTGCCGTCCAGCCGCAGGTAGGTGACGGAGGGCAGTTTGGGTTTTAGCAGGTCGTGCTCCACAATATCCAGCATGCTCTTTAACTGACAGAAAATGAGCACACGATGCTGTGCCACCACTGCCTCGGTGCCCCCCTCTGATCCTCCACCACCACCGAGACCACAGTCCAACAGCAGCTGGAGGACACAAAACACAGTGTCAGTGTGAGACAGTGGACAGGTCAACGAGACAGTCCAGTTCTGCAAAAGGCTGAGAGGCGGAATATCTGTGGTTCCACTAAAACAATCTGACTGGTCAGAAATGCATTCTCATGGGTCAAGTTAAACAATATTTGACTATTTAAAGAAACAGAAGGCGTATGTAGTTCCTTTCTTTGTTCATCTCCTTTCTTATGCAACCATATTACTTTCATGACAATTTAAATTGTACAGATGATTTTGGATTATGTGGTGAAATGATGTGGGTCCGTTTAATTTAAAAAGCTGTCTCACAGCACAGTACCTGTTTGAGAGCGGAGAGTTTGGGCGCATGCTGAATGTCCCGCAGGCTCGAATTTTGACTCGTCAGCTGCTCAGTGATGCGTTTGTACTCTGGATGCTGTGGGGTCAAGACCAAGCTCGGGTGGTTACACAGCTTCCTCAGGTACTGCAGCGCCTGAACGACGGAGAAGGAAGGGAAATGTTACTGTGCGGTCAGAACGAGATGCATGTGCAAAAGATAAACGCATAACAAATAATACTTTCACTCCTCTAAGCCTCTGATCTGTGACTCTAAAGTTTTATCGAAATTCAAACTGCATTCGATGAAATACTCCCATCACCGACACACGTGACGTGATACATAGCAATCAACAGGTGGCGCTAATGCACTTAAGTATACAAACAAAGGTAGGAAAGGCTGCTAACAAGCTAACAGGGATGTAAATGAGGTTGGTTTCAAAATTGGAAAGAAAATTGAATTTGAAAATGTTTTATGAAGAAGAAAATGCATTCAACACTTTTATCAAGGATGTGTTTTGATGAAAAACACAAATGTGCTAACATAAACTTCTCCATGGGGCATTTTTAAGTATTGTTGCAGGCAGGTTGACAGTTGGTGCCTGCATGAATCAAATATGTGGGAATAAATCTGCACCTGGAAGACATGGCCTGTGGCCTTCAGTTTGGGCTTTTCCTCCTCGTCTGCAGACGGTGTGCAGATGCTGTCCTCCACGCTGGCCTTGGCTCTAGACTTTGCAAAGTCTTCATATAGCTGAACCTGCAGGTAATGAGAAAGCATGGCAGGTTGTTACACTGAGGCCATTTTCCTGTGCAAAACAGTCACATTACTTCTAACCTAAAATGATGTGAGCATTCAACCCATTTACTATGCATTAAACTTTCGTTGAAGGCCTTTAGCTGGCCTGTGATATCATTAGCTACTTTTAGTCAATAGAAGAAGACCGGTTTATTATCCCAGATTATGATCCAAAGGCAAGAAAAATGAAGAGAAAGTCTTTTCAATATTAGCAGAGACAGAATAACTGGCAGCCTGTGGGTCCTGGAATTGCACATTAGGTAACTGTTAGGGGCCATGGGTACCTGTAGAGGACTCAGGTTGCAGTAATAGTCCTGAATTATTTTAGGAGGAAGGTCCTGGAGGACATCCTCCTTCATCCTCCTCAGGAGGAAGGGTAGCACCTGTCTATGTAGGGCCTCCATCGCCAAGACCCCTGAAGGAAGGAGACACCGATATTAAGCACAGTTAATGTCCTATTTTTAATAAGCCTCTTCATAGAAATGGGATGTTAGGAAAGGTAATGCACAGAGCTGACTCACCTGCCTCCTGCTCCCGTGAGGAACTTTTGGCATCACGGCTGGCCAGGATTGGTTTTCCGTAGCGAGCAGCAAACTGGCGTTCTGTTCCAAGGAAGCCCGGCATGAGGAAGTCAAACAATGACCACAGCTCCAGGACATTGTTCTGGGGGCAGAATGGGAAAATATTCATACTCTGACTAGTAAAGAGTGAAGAATTTCAAGGGCCAATCTGGTGGCCAAAGCTGACATCTCACCTGAATGGGCGTTCCTGACAAGATGACTCGGAAGTTGGCAGCCAATTGTTTAATGGCTTTGGAAAGTTTGGTTTTCCCGTTCTTGATGACATGACCCTCATCAAGGATGCAGTAATTAAATTTTATATGTCTAAAAAATAAGAAAGAAATTCAAAAAGTTCAAAACTGAGCAGCTAAAACACAGAGATATTAAGTGTGAGAATGACACTCACCTAAAAAAGTCGATGTCATTCCTTACAACATCGTAAGAGGCTACTATGAGATTGTGTTTTTTCACTTGGTGTTGCAACCTGGAAAAGTAAACGTTTGTTTAGGTTTAGGATGAAAATGAGACAGACCACAAGCATTTGTGTAAAACTCTGTATACCAGCATATATCATCTAATAACCACTTCAAGCCAACACTAAAAAAAGGCCTTGTTCCACTGTGCTCATTCAGTTCAGGAAATCCAAAGACCCTTCGGACGAGGACATAAATCATCCTCTGCATGCTGACTGGCTTTTCGCCTTGCAATAAGCCTGACTAAGATTTACCGCATTCGTTCTGTAGGAGGCCCAGTGTAGTGCAGCGGGTTGAGGTACTCTTTGGTGCAGAACTTGCCAACTTCATCCACCCAGTGACCAGTCAGTGTGGGCGGACACACCACCAGAGAGGGCATGGGGCTGCAGTCTGCAGCCTTGGTCTTGGCATATTCCTGTGCCCTGAATAGACATCAAACATACAAGTTGACTTAACCAGCACTTCAAACATAAAAAGTGTTTTGAAGAACAAGGATCAAAAGTGCATCAACACGAGGACAAACCACTGTTGTCACACCTTCCCTCTCCTGTTGCAGTTATAAATAAAAATCATCTTACACAAGATCTTTTTATTACTTTTATGAGGAAAGAGCAAGCCTGAAGCCTTGACAAGTATTTCAATCCTTTCTGTGATTCAGTAGTAGCATTTTAATATCTGACGTCGATTACATACACAAGCGTATAAACAAGTGATAAAATGGATAATATATTTGTGCATATTTTTTACTATTTGATTGTAAATGCTTTTTACAGGTCATGCAGATGTCAAGTTGCTATAAAGGGAATAACCATGTGAGTGATGTTGCTTCTGAATGATACAATATATGGTGTTAAGTGACAGAGGAGGGGGGAGTCACTGTGCCAATGCTGCAGAGCTTAAAGTCACACCACAACATCAGTAATGGTGCTGTCTGGACTCACCTGAGGTAGTGATCTCCTGCCAGAATGCAGATGGACTGCAGCGTCTTGCCGAGGCCCATGTCATCGCACAGGATGCCGTGCAGCTTGTATTTGTTCAGGAAGGACAGCCAGTTCACCCCGTCCTGGAAGATAACACAGAGACACACACTGAAAATACCAACACTACAGTCTGCTCACTAGCTGACATTTTTCCACCTCAGTCAGTTATGGTTGAGTGGTTACTACCATTAGTAGTAATAATGGTAGTAGCCTTTAGACTGGATTTCTGCACTGCTTCATTAAACAGATAGATGGCAGTTCTCAGCAGACCTGCCAGCGTAACCATATTTCTAGAAGGAACCTGCACATATATCCCATCTCCATTCGACAGCTTTAAATTTAGTGTCAGGAAAACCATTTTTTGTCAGTGTCTGTTTTTTACAGCCCATAGCATTTAAGCAAAACATCATTCCTGAATGTGGTAGATATATGATCAGACTCCAGGCGAAGAGGCAGCTCAGGCAGAAGACACTGAAGTGCTCAAAGAGTTGTTTAAATGTGTCAGACACAGGTTGGGCACCCTTTGCAGAGGTGCAGTGGACCCTGACAACTGATACCTGCTGGTACTTCCTGAGCTCAGCCTTAATGGGCACTGGAATCTTGTA
Source organism: Chaetodon trifasciatus (assembly GCA_037975065.1). Lineage (NCBI taxonomy): Eukaryota > Metazoa > Chordata > Actinopteri > Chaetodontiformes > Chaetodontidae > Chaetodon > Chaetodon trifasciatus. Next base: position 10,664,097 of record JBBMOE010000013.1, read on the forward strand.
GTTCTCCAGTTTTCGGCCATCAAGTAGCTGCTCCAGGAAGTGGCGCTCTCTGGCCTTCTGGCGGATCAGGTCAGCAGACATGGCTGGAGGGTCTGGTATACCTGCCTGGTAGACAGGAGGAAAACTTTAAAAAACAAAACACTGCATAATCACACTGTGTTATCAGTGCAATAACAAGTAATTTAATTGATTTGCAGAGATCCTCAACTTTGCATCACAACATTTTGACCTTTTTGTTAGTGTCCTCCTACCTCGAGAGGCAACAGGCGGATGAGTGTGGCAAAGCACTGTGTGGCCATGAAACGAATGCTATCACTGGGGTCACTCATACGGCCCAGCACTGGTACTACAAGCAGAACAATGTATGGTACAATGTCCACATCCAGCTGCTCCATGACACCTGCAGGAGGTTTGTCAAGGACAGTACTGCACCGAAATAACAGTAATAACTACAAGGTCCATGCTTTAATCCTGAACATGTTAGACACAACATCATCAAATATCATCTTTGCAAATCTGTTATGACATGTATGTATATTGTGCCCAGTAAAAATATTCAATGTACAGTTATGCGTGTGTGAAGGATACAGGCCAAAGCCTCGATGGCGCCCTCCTGCTTGGTGCAGTCATCAATAGCAGCTAACCAGGGGAGTACAGACTCTAGGAAACTGTTCATGGTCTCCAGCATGGCTATCTTACTGAGCACGCCCACACAGCGTGCTGCCATGTGACGCACCGCTGTGTACGGGTGCTGCAGGCACGTGAACAAATGGTTTAGGTGCTCCAGTAGCTAGAGAACACACACACAAAACAATCAAGAGAAATTAACTTTTTGAGACAAACCCTTTGATGTCCAAAGAACAATTAGAGTTATGGTCAGGGATTAGACTTTAGGAGTCAGTGGTATAAAAGTAAAGTCAAGCACTCAGTCTTACCAAAGGTTTGAGTTCAGCAGCCATGGATCCAGCCATGATTTCCAGCACTTGTAGAGAATTGACCAGTTCCTGTGCTGCACTGTCCCCCCTCTCCAGCTGGACCTGCCTATCTAGAACACACGTGAGACCCACAGTGATTCAGAGTACCGAAACGTGAAGTCCTGGATGATACTGAGTGGTTACCAACATCAATCAAACATTAAAATGTGATCAACCCAGTCGACATACCAATGCACTGCTTTTCAGTCACCGCTGTTCTCAGGGGTCCCACTGTGTTCTCCCACAGGTATGGCAGAGACTTGGTGAGGTCTGCACCAAAGTGCCTGGAAATCGTTGTTAGGGAGAACTCTGCCCCTCGTCTCTGAATAAGAAATGGCTTCTTGCTCTAAGAGTGAACAAATCATATAAAAGGGTAAACACAAATTGCTGTCACTGTAAACTAAATGTGAGGGAAATGTACTTTAGTAGCTCTCTGTACCTCATCATTATCAGTACTGATGGTGCTGCCAGGAGGAAGCTCTGTGGTGGGGGGTTTTGGGGCTTTCGGGGCTGGCCCCCTCTTACTGGTGATGGCAAACGCTGCCCTTTGGTGACGGTACAGGGTGATGATGCCTCGGGTTTTGTTGACCATGTGATGCATACCATCCTTCTCCACCCCACTGCCTAAATGGCATGTGAAATAACAGAGAAATCTGGTTAATAGCATGTTAGCGAGCACTTCTTCAGTGTCCATGCATGATTATTGAAGGGCTGCTGTTCTACTTTTCATTCTACAAATTCAGAAAAACAAAGACACTAAGCTGTGGAACCTTTGGCATTTTCCTGTGTGGGGGGAACAGGGCAAGCAGATGAGGGCGTGGCCATAGAGTCCACACAGGCTGAGGCACAGAGGTTTTTGATGATCTTGGGGTTGGGGCATGGTGAGCGTACGGCACACTGCTGCAGCAGCTTGGCTATAAAAGAAGCAGCATATCCCTGGATCAGGGTGTTCTCCTCCCGCTTGATGGCTTCCATCAGAGGCCTGACCAGTGGGTTGAGCTTGTCAGGAAGTGCCTGCAGGTTAATCACTGCACAGGCTGTGAACATGTGGACACGCAGATGCAGCTGCTGCCATTCTGTGCTGGTCTCCATCACTGTTGCTTGAGCCTGCTGTCGTTTACTGTCCAGTGCCTGCCACTGTTTGGACTTCCTGTTCAGATCCGTCGTTGACTCTGTAAAGATGGAGGTTACCTAGGGAACAAGCAGGGGGGAGAATGTGGGTGACTGGAAAAAACGGCCATGACAATAGAGGCCAAATGCCTTCCAAGTCTTAAAGGGAATAATAATGAAGAACCATCGCAGTAAGTTACTGACGGGGTCGCTCATTACAAGATGCAATTTGTGGGTTAACATGATATCTTCATCTTGATTTATTTAGATTAGCTTCATTCAGATTACAGTAGGTGGTGAAAATTTTTCTGCCAGATATGTGAGGCTGAACCTACCAGTTCGCTGGCTTGATCAATGGTGAAAACGCTACAATTGAGGCGGTCTTGCAGGTCTATGTTGGAGTCAGCTAGCAGTGCAATGAGCTGCTTGCACTCGTTCTGCATGCGTGTGAAGGGGATGGCAATCTCATCATAGTACAAATGCTCTGACAGAATGGCCAGAAGCCGGGGATGCACCATGTTCGACACCACCTGACAATCCTGGAAGAGACAGACTGAAAAGTGAATTGATGTATTCGGCCACTACATCCGAAAAAGTGTCTGATCTTAACAATTCCACAACAGGAAAAAACTCTTTGTCTGAGCTTTTCACCTTCTGCAGTGCAGCCCACTCGCAGAGCACCAGAGCCACAGCTATGCGTTGCAGGGCGGATTTGGAGTTGAGGTGGAAGAGCAACAGCTGACCTAAAGACTCAGCTGGTCGGATCTCCTGAGATGCGGCGTTGAGCTGAGGGTCACAGATACACCTACACAGAGCCCCCAGCAATCTGGATCACAGAGACACAAAGAGAGCAGGGAAGCTGTCAGAAATGTTGGCATTTTTATCAGCTATTTATTGACAATTTATCTTTCACTTCTCCTTTTTTTATTTCTTGAGCAACAGTATCAAGTCTCAAGATCAAGACTGCTAACTTTTTTCTTCTAATGCAACAATCAAAACTTACCTGGCAGCCATGAGGCGAGCACGAACCACTACATAGTCTCTTGTCATTGGGTCGTCTGTCACTGTCTCTGCACCTGCTATATACTCCTGGACCGTTTCCTTCACCTGATTGGTCCCTTGACGTGCCTTTGTACCAGCCTTATCCTGTTGCATCAACACAACATTAATTGTTACAGTACAAATGAATTAATAAAGAAAACAACTCCACATGAATTTCATGCTGCATCATAAATGTCACTGTGGGTGTGCAATGTAACAGCAGCTTGTAGCCATCATTGAATTACAACATTTGCCTCTTTCTCTGCTTCAAATACATGCTGAATCAATTTGCTGTACGCAAAGTGAAGCTGCTCCCATTTCTAACTTGCATTCACTCTCACTCAGTGTTGAGCCACATTTCATTAAACGCGCTGTTGTTAAGTTAGTTATTGAGTTGAATGCAGCTTCTCTATTTCCTTCTCCAGACTGCTCAGGTTGCCAAAGCTCCTCTGGCTCTAACACAGCAGCCAGGACTGCAAGATTCATTTGTTATCTTCACCCTGTGTGTTAGTCTGTCGCCTAGCAACCTCAGTGAGGCTCTCTGTTTTGTGAAGTCTTGAGGGCACTTGCATCATTTGCATGAACTTGTCGATGTAATTTGCAAAAGAAACAACCATCCTGAGTCATTTCATACAGAACTTTAAGATTTCTCAAGTTATTTGATATTTTGTGTTCTATCAGATGTGTTGCACAGTATATAACATATATAGCTATTTATACATTTGGAAAATAAAAACTGACCTTGAAATTAGTTTTCCAGATCACTGGCTAAAATTGCTACCAACTAGCAGCTCAGTTTTCATTTGAGAAAACAACTACACAGCTGAGAACAGAATAATGTAGGCTTTCTTATTCTTCAGTCTTGTTTAGTTCTGAATTAAGTGTACAACCTTGGAGCGGGCTTTCACTTCTAGCAGCATGTTCAGGTCTATGGGAATGTGTGAGGCCTGCATCATGAGACAGAGCCAGGCACCCATCCATGGACAGCTGGCTGCTACCACGTACTGCTGAGGGGCCTGAGACAGCAGCTCCATCCACACCTGCACAGTGACACACATCAACAAATCAAGGCCAAATCCAAAAGCTCATTTGTACACAAGGAAAGATACGTTAGGTTTATCCAACTAAAATAAATACATATGATGGGAACTGGAAGAAATGAGTATTATTTCACTCCCATCTTAGCACTGTGGGTCATGCAACAAACCTTTTGGATCAAGTCAAGGATTTCCTCATTGCTCTCAAGTATGCAGGACTGGAAGATGTGCCGGAGCATATCTTGTAGGATGGGGTTAATCCACATTGCACAGCTCTGAAGAACAAAAAACACACTGCCTGACTGGGCGCCATATGTTAGCCAGCATTTAAGCCGGGGACTAAAAAAAGGTTGTGTTATCCAATTCCTCTTAGACAAATTTACCTGGTCAGCTTTAGACAGCAGTGTGAAAAGGGTTTCCAGTGCGGCCCGTCTTACTGATGATATAGTGTGTCTCAAGAACGGCCAAACCCGAGGGACCAGGACTGTTAACGACTGCTGCATGCTAGAGCAGAAAAGAGTGTGGGTCAATATAAATACACAGGAAAGGGCAATGCAAGAGTACAAAAAATACAATAATATCTTATTACAATGTTATACATTGTATTGTCTCTTCTACATATGCTGTGCTGAGAGTCAGCTAAATTTGTTCACCAATGTTACGGTATGATAGGATAGAAATTCACAGCACATTGTCTCCGTCTGTCTGTCTGTCTGTCTGTCTGTCTGTCTGACATAAGGCTCCCCGAGACTGACCTGCACTGTCGAACCTGCGGGTAGGTGAGCAGTGAGGAAAGTAATGTCATGATGCTGTTGGTGGAAGCAGTGAGGTCATCGAGGTCCAAAAGAGCATCCCATAGTGTGTTCACAATGAAGGGAACCTGGGAGACACACACAGAGTGTAGTCTCAAACAACTAAATGTAGACCACCAAAATGAGGACAATGTGAAAAATGACATGGTTTGTGTTGAAGTGACAGACTTTGAGACAAATTAAGACTCAATCAGGATACATTGTTAAAAGCAGTACTACTGCCTCTCTAACCTTGCTGGGCAGTAGCTGTACCAAGCCCTCCACCACAGGAATGAGGGCTGAGGCTGCCACGGCCCTGACATCATCATCTAGGTCCTGCAGGCCTACAGTGACAGCAGGGAGCACCCGGGGCAGAAGAACAGAGATCAGGTCCTGGGACACAGAGGAAAAAGACAGGTGAAGGTGAGCATAGACGTATGGGCATCACAAAGAATGGCCTTTGCAGTGACGTCTCTCCACAAGCAGCACATTGCATATGCTTGCAGACCCCAAACTGTCCATGCATATATCCTCCCAACCTCACAACTTATGTTCATGAGCATATGGCACTCAAATTGAATACACTGTAGAGCCATGCTATGCTTATTTAAGAGCTCATTGTACACACACAGAACAGGTGGTACCTGTCGGACAGCCAGGGCGTACTTGATCCCGAGCAGGCCTCCATGACGAGCCTCCCACTGGTCTTCTTTCAGCAGCTTCAGCAGGACATCGACTGTCATGGAAACACCAGTTTCATTCATGTGGCGAAGGGCCACACCAAGTGTCTGGGCACACGTCTCCCTGACAGGAGCCACCACCTGTCAAAGGGGGAGGATATAGAGTAAGTGCAAAAACACAAAGGGAAAACAACAGTCAAGCATTCAAACCAACACAAGGTCAATTGAGATTAGTTCCTCCTCTCTGGTTGACCTTAATTCCTAAAGCTGAAGGCTGTGTTGTCTTACATTATTCTGGTTGATGTTTATTTTGTCACGCCTTACATGTGGCAAGAAGTAGAGCCAATGATTCACAAGGAAATGTAACACACCAAAGACTTAGAGAGGATTTTTTCAACTCACTGCTATTCTACAGTGTCGCCACACTGATGGAGGAAAAACCCAAAGCCACTTTAGTAAGCATCAGAACAGTCAACACACAATTGTTATATTTAGGAGAGGCAAGTGTGAAGGCCAAAACCCACAGATTTACACAAATATACTGTAGGATCCTTTTATTTAGGCCCTATAAAAAAATGCCACTGAGGCTGCATGTACCTGCACATATAAATATAGCTGAGACATTGAACAGTAAAAACATTACGAGGCCAGTTACATGTTTTCTTAATAAATAACCACATGAACAAAGTAAACCAGCATCATTTCTTACATGACCCACAAGCATCTCAACCCTAAAGTCGGTCAGTTAACTTTTAGTGCCTTTAAACATTCTGTTCAGTAACCAACAAAAAAAAAAAAAACCTACCTCATCAGATACAAAATCTCCAAAGCGGTCAAGAGCAAAGACACAGAGCAGCCGGATGACCAGGTCCTCTATCCATTCCTGATGCTGCCGCAACATCTAATCCAAGACGTCAGACAGTTTGGGTCATGTTCCATTCTCACAGAAATGTTTTTCTTTTAAAAAACAAACAAAACAGAAGACAAGGCTATGATGTACCTGTTCAGCAGTGCTTCCCACCAGCTTCCCACCTCCAGCACCATGGGACTTGAGTATTTCTCTAAGACCTGTGCCTGCACCATGACGAACCTGTAAACAACCACATACGATATTATTATATTTTCTCACAGTTATTTCAGTAACAGTAGGATGCCCTTGCCTTCCAGTATTGATGGGGTTTCTGGGTCTGAAAATATTCCTGAGCATTAAATGGACATTTTGACTGTTGAGAGTGAGGAGCTGTATGTTGCTGATGTTACCAATAATGATGGTGTGATTATTTGACCTGGTGAAGTGTGTTATGCCATTGAGAAATTGGTAGAGCATGTGGCAAATAACAGCAGACCATCTGAAGTATGCCTGTTTTTCTGGATTCTTAATGTATGGCATCCTGCCTGACTTTATGCTCTCCGTCTTGTCAGTGCCAGTAAAATATTCAGCATTGAAAATTACAGCCCATTTGCTTTGGCTAGCATACTTTCCAAAGCATTAGAACAAATTCTCTTGGCCCAATGGGGTCTGACAATGTGGGATACTATCACCTGTTCTCTTCAGTCTGTGTATGGATGATGTTTAGGATATGATAAAAAAAAAAAGTAAGACTGGGTGTATGGAGGGGTCTTATTAACCATCTGATTTGTGCTGATGACTTTCTTGTCTCCTTACAGTGCTAATTTACAGCAACTGCTCAGAGTCTGCTCAAATTACAGTGTAACATTAAATTTGACTCTAAAAAGAAGAGTTGTCATGATTGCTAAAAAAGAAGGATGAGAAACAAAATCAATGATGTGCAGTCAGTGTTGTAAACAGTATGCACAAGCAAATACGCTGACAGGCAAATTTCGTATGTGTACAGATTATCTTAAAACAGCCCTTTCAGAGCCCACGGTACTCCATTCTTCTCAGCCCACTTGTGGAGCAGATACAGTAATGCACAAACGGAAATGCTTCAGGTGCCATTTAATAATGCATTTATAGTCTTGTTCAAGCTCCCAAGATGGATGAAGTGTGAGCCATACATTTGTGACTAACAATGTCCCCACCTTTCACGTCGTGTTGAGGAATATTACGAACAAATTTACGTGTCAATTAACGGATTCCAAAAATGAAAATACTAGCCTTAACTGAGCCGACACAAAGTGCTCTCCATGTATTATTATTATCATTGCTATTATAATGCACTGATCATATACAAAAGTGTTAAATGGGAGTTTATTGTAAGCATGCATTTACCCTTTTTAACTTAATTTAAAAAAGGCTCCATAAATCGTTTGTTTGACCAGATCACTGTATATCAAAAGGTCTGTCAATCCATTTGAGAGTGATAGGTTGCAATCCTGAAATTCTCTTGATGTCAGCAACTATTTGCTTACAAACAGATCACAGTACACCTGTAGTCAGCCCACCCCCTCATAATGTGTAGTATCAGCTAAAGCATGTCATTTAAAAAAACCTTTGTTTTTACCTCCCATGAAGGGTTGAAGAGGTCATTGCACAGCTCCTCACAGAAGCTCTCCAGAGGCCACTCGTGTGTCTAAAGACAAAGCAATGAGAAATCGTTTGCATCATAAACAAACGTGAACTGTTTCTAATATTGTTATTTAAACCATTTACAGTAATTAAATGGTTCAGGACTTGAAATCAATGACTTATTAAACTGGATGATTGATTCCTTACCTCCTCTAAAAGACTGGCGTTATCTGGAACGTTGTCAATTAAGACTTTATGGTCTGTTGCCGGTTGGTCAATAACTACATTGGTGGTTTTCCTTCGCTTCTCTTCAGGTTCACCCTCAAAACTGTCATTACTAAAGGGTGGAGAGATTACAAAGCGAATCACTTTGTCATCACAACCAATCAAAACTTTACATATAAAGGCTAAGATCTGTCAAGATGACATCTGTGAAATCCATGAAAATATGTATAATTTTGGTAAAGACATTTCTACTTGGGTTGAAATAACAGCCATGATCTTCTGGGCATGTTGCAGGTTCACAATATACGTAATAATCTTACCTCTTTTCATTTGGATCCATGTCTCTGGACCTTTGTTTGGCCACTAGCTTTGCCATCCTCTTAGCCTTATTCTTCTGGCGACTGCTCATGCCCGGCCGGAACTCTGAGTCAATCAACTCAGCAGCCTGAATGGCCTGAAAACAAAGCAGTGGAGCTGATCATTCATTTAGACGATGAACTGAACACATACATGATCAGCTGATTACTGAATGAATCATTGAACAAATTCTCTTGTTCAAAGCATTATGAATCTCCAACAGCTGCATGCTGCTTTAAGGATATCTAACCTCCTATTCCAACAGCGGTTCTCCAAGGTTAACAGCATTCTCCCTGTCTATTCATACACAAGTCCTGTTCATTGTTTTATACTGTGTAGGAACTCCAGCAGGAATAGACCATCAGTGAATGGAGCCCCATACTCCATACTACCAGTTCAATAGCAGCTTCCAATGCAACAACAAACATGACCATCATGTCATGTCATATCATATCATTCTTAAATACAGATCTGGGAGAAATACAAAAGCGTGTTTATTATACTGCATTTCAACACAGACAATACAGATATTCCCTGTCTTCAACTAACTTGAAATATGTACCGCACCTCACACTAGATAAGACACACAGGCTTGGAAGATATGAAGATCAGACAGCATTACCCAACACTAAAACTGGAAACACAGGAAAAATTAAGGTGTGATTCATAAGAAGCAAAGAAAGACAAAAGAATGATTCACAAGAAGCTTGTCAAGACAGAGAGGACAGCTGAATGTGTATGAAGGTATTAAAACCTTCTGAGCAGATATCCTGTTTAGACAAGCTTTCCTGCGGCAATGCAAAGAAGTGTGATGACAAAAAGGACAACATGGTAAGGCACTGCTCAGCTTCACAGCAGCAGCAGCAGCCTGTTACTGTGAAACAAGTTATAGCCCATCTGCCTTCCTTCACTTCATTCAACTTAGCCAGGTAAGTCAGACCATGACCTTAAGACACAGAATCTCAACACTGGGCAACAACTCAACTGCTGACAGAAGCAGTGAAAACAGGTGCCCACTTCCTCGTGCTTCTGATTATCTTCAAACTCTTTTTCAACTTTATAGTTCATCCAAGACTACAACCTACAGTAAGAGCCTTGGTGAACCAAAGGACCCAAAGTGCATGCTCAAAAGGTCAGCTCAATCAAAGCTAAGAGGCTAAAAATGAGACCCACCACATGGTTGCGGGAGCTGGATCCAGCCGTGGCTTTGCTTCCATGGGCTCGAAGTCCACTGGTTTGGCAGGTATAGTCTAGGTCCTCGTCGTTGAACAGCTCCTCTGTGTCCATGCCGATAGCAGCACCCATGTCCAGACCCAACTTCTTCTGAAGAAGCTTTCTCTGACGGGCCAGGCGTTCCTTTGGGTCCATCTCACCTGACAACAAGTGACAGGAAGTCGGGGGAAAACTTAAGATTGCCTATAGGGCAAGTGCATTGTATCTGTGCGAGGAATATTGATTATGTGTATGTAAACAACAGGATATCATTTTGGAGCTAAATGCAGCTAGACTGCAAAATGACTAGTGCTTGGGCCACAAAGACCGGAATGGTATCAAAAATATTTCAGAAAGTAACCAAGATTTTTTTAATTTAACAAAGCTCAGCCGTACAGGGGACTTTGTATGAGAAGTGAAATCAGATCACAGAGAAGCAACAACTGATATAACAACTGACTGACAGGAAGTTGAAATTCAAATGACCATCAAAATATAATGACGAGCAGTTTTCCCTATTCAAATAGCATTCAAATTCATGGAAAAGTAGCCACGCTGCTAGTGTGGCATTTGTATTAGCATCAGAATTGACCAGACCAGTGGTGATGTTGCAGTCCTCCAGTTTCAGTAATAACCATTTTTCACAACACAAGTGAATTAACACAATGCAACAATGTATAATTCCCCATCTGTGTGTAGGTAGGAAGTAACAGTGTGGAGGTTACAGAAACTATATATAAATATAAAATCTAAAAAAAACCTGTTTTGTCATCCTGCAGCTCAAACTCGGCACCAGCAGATCCCAGCAGGGAGGCCCCGTGTTTGAGCAGGCGGGAGATGTCAAAGTGGTAGAAAGTCAACCGGTCACAAGAGGAGTCCTCTGGAGACAAGTCTTCACAAGACTCTACAGGAAACACACAAAGAGTTTCATCACTGCACATTTGTCCCTCTAACTACTTAATGAATGTGAGGTAATGCAATGCACACACTAATGACTTACATCAAGAACAAGCCCATCTTTCCCACCCTTTAAAACAGTTTGTAGTCTGAGGTCTTACATTACATTACAAAATGCTGATTTGTTCAATGTAGCAGCCCAAAGTTGACAGCAAGCTACAACTTGGTTAACAGAGCAGTTATGAGCCATAATTAAATCACTATTTCATAATCCTACAGTCAAGTGACAAACACTAATAAAAACATGTCACCTATAAATTGTGTGTTTGTGTGTTAAGTGACCATGGCAAGTGCACAAGGCAACATAGCAAGGTTTAACATGCTGAGATAAAGGAGTAACTGGCCTATGCCTTGCAAAAGGTGCATTATTACAACATTTATGTGATGGCTGTAAAGGTTCATTTTATTGTTTGTAAATCACAGGAGAGAACACTGACAATTTTCCAATTGCTCTGGTGTACTCCTCTCAGGGTGACCTGAGTCTGAACAAGTAAACCTGCATGTTATCAGGTAGCACTGTATAAAAACTAAGGCTGATCTTTCAAAGATTTTGTGCCACTTAATGAACACCAAAGTTCCCTGTAACATCTATTAACTGTCAGGTAAGGCAGAGTTTGTAATGCGAGTAGCACTAATGAATCACATTTGAGCCGGCTTCGGTTGCATGCATTTTAACAGTCCATGTGGGCAGTAAAAGAGGCGGAGCACATTGATCGAAATGCAATCTCGGCAAACATCAGCTATAGTCTGACAATGACTCCACTTTGTATATTTTTTTTTCTTTAATTTATCTGCATTCATATGCAGATACCACTTTTAAGAGATTGGCCAAAATGTCAAGTTGCTGTTAACTTTGAAAGCCAAGTTGCTAATCGGACTGTAAACAACGACCAGTGCACAGAAGTAGTAGTCTTGGCCCAGATATCCATTATTCATTATCCAAAATCCACTGGCTACATCGGAAGCCCCGAAACATTGGTTGTTGTGCCCAGAGGCTCAACGGTCATCAGACAATAGTCGAAAGGTTCCCAGATTGGATAAACAATGATGCTGAAGTGCTCAACAAAGTTGGAGATCATTTCACAAAAACAACTGCAAATGCAGTGTTTCATGAGGCACACATGCCTCCACTTATCATTATTATTTTAATGAACAAGCTGAAACGCTCACCTTCTTTAGGCTTGGGGGTTGGGTCCCACTCAGGAATATTCTTCACAATGGCCTCTACAGCTTGGCCTGCTGCTATTCGAGTGTCCCAGTTGGGACTCCTTAGGTAGTTCAAGACCTTGTCATTGACAAAATAGATTTAATTTACTACACATACACATTAAATTCAAACTGTCTGACATACAAATCAACTTAAAGCAACGGGTAAAATGACCAACATGGAACAGAATATGTGCCCTTGCATTCTGCCCCTTTGTCATGCCATTAAAGTGGTTTGTTACAGACGCAAGGTCACATACAAAATTAAATCCAGGAGCTAATGTGGGAAAGACAGCTCTGACTTTAGAGCAAGATTTACCAAATTGACACTAGTCTTTCATGGGCTTCCGTTAAATGTTGAGCTATCAAACACACCTTTGAGAGGAGATTATTGAGTTCATGTGGGTGGAGTTTCACCACTTCTCCAAGCTGCTGGGCTGCTGCTTTCCTGGTTACTGGTGTTGTTCCAGTGTCAAGCAGGATAAACAAACGGTCAAGTCTAAAGACGAGTTAGAAAAACAAAACAAGGTCAACACAAATATTGCAGATTACGCACAGCAGTAAACAAACAACATTCTGGTTCCTCTAGTCCAGTTTTTGGTGCTTTACAGCATAAGGACCACCTCTAAGCTCTAAGTACCACTACCTTACATGAAGACCAGAATATATCAGCTAAAGCTTTGTTTGTATACATTAATGATTTTTGCGATTTTTCATTGAAGTGTATAAAAACTATAAGATGTTTCACAATGTCACTCATTACAGCAAATGCTCTGAAGGCACGACACTGACATTTATTTGAATGGATAAAAACCATTGTGTATTATCAATCTGCACCAAGGTAACCTTTAATGATCCTGGTCCTTCACTGATGTCATTAACAGTCTATTAATAAAGCAGAGAGGATAGGATAAGTACGGGGCGTGACCACAGGTACCACTAATACTTCAGCTGAACTGCAGAGTCTAGTTTGCCATGCAACAGGGGACCAGTGGCACCACGTGGAATTATCATAACAATCACAAGGGAGAGCACTAAGTACACCTCAAAACAACCTTAGCACAATACTATCGCATTTTTAAAGTGATGTTAAAGATGACAGGCTGCAAACTCTTAAATCTGACAAGCTTGACTGTTGACATTTGCACTGACTAAACGGTGTCACTAACCAGTGCCCTATTCGTGACGCAAAAAATAATAACGTTAGCTGACAAGTTGCCAATGGTGGCATGTCGTGTTTGCAAACTGTTTGTTCTGACACAACTTCACCATCACTCAAGTTCACCTTTAACGTTAAATTACTTAATGGTCCAGCATCAGCAGGGGACTGTGAAAGACCAAAACGTCAGTTTCATTTGAACTGGTGTTTCGCACCTGCAGTGAACATCTGTCCACACTGAGTTATGAGTCCATTCCGACGCCGGCCTACAAAGCTTTACCACGAACAGTGACTTACACCATAACGTTACACTGTGTTAGCTTGCAGGCTAACGTTGGTCGGCCGACGCCATGCCATTCTTTGCCAAATCAAAAGCTAGGAGGTGTTAGCTGGTTAGCTAGCTATTTGTTAAGGAAAATATAAAACAGTAACGGTGAGGATAAGCCAGTCTTACCTTGATACAGCCATGGTCAATTACTGTATGACCTTTCACGTCCCACATTCAACAGGCAACAAGTAATTTGTGTCTTTTCCCTCTCTGCTGGTAAACGTTTCCAATGCGGCAGATAACAGTAGATGAAGTCATTAGCTAGTTAGCAGCTAAGGCTAGCTAGCTGAGGCCCAGGCTGTGCGCTCCTGACCACCCCAACTCTGTCTACCGAAGAGAGTGAGTTCACGACCAATTCATGGCTTCAAAGTTGTCCCTCTTGTCTCTTCAGTATCTTCTCTCACAAAATATCGCCAAGTATCACACGCATATCAATCTGTAGCTAAAGTTACCCTTCAGAACTCTCTGCGGATAAATATTTTAACCTGGTCAGATGTAAAGAGTTATTTTGTTGCACGCTGAGGGGAAGCCAGACGACTGTTTTTATATGAGGAGCCATCTTGCATTTATTCCTTCCTCCATAGCAGGCGGGGGCTGATTGGTTAGGAGCATTGGGGAGAGCCAATCAAAATGCACGTTAAAAGAGGATGCGCAAGGAAAGGAAAAAAAACGAACATGTCAATTTTTTTTCCTCATTTTTAGCTACATGGTTGCATCCTACGTGGCTGCACTTTATCTAAAACATAAAAAAATACCACTAACAGATGTGTGTGTGAGTGTGTACGCACACACGCACATATATAAATGCAAGCCAGATATTATTTAACTGAATTTGCTTTGAACACTTGTGAAGGCAATTTCTGAAGAGACTGATATTAATCTGCATTTCTCACTTTAAAAGTTGAATAAAACCCATAGTGAATGAAACATGTGGAATATATTAAGGTTTGTTGAAAAGATGACATTAGGATGCAGGCTGCATTTAATTTGTATGAAAAAGTAGCTGAAAGACTATTAAAGGTTGGAACAGTGGGAAAGAGTCTGAAGAGTATGAATGGGATTTAAAAGATGAATAAAACCCATAATGTATGAAAGATATGGCACATTATAAGGTTTCATTGGAGTTTCAGCCTTGAAGTGAGCTATGAATGGAAGTTCATACGAGTATGAACAGTTGGGAAAATGGGAAAGGAAGGACAAAAAGCACTTTTGTTAAATGTGATAATAATAATAATGATAATAATATAAAATGTGTGTCACAATGGATGCCCATGTCTACTGCAAACTAAATCTGTTAAGAGGTACAAATAAAGTTACCTGAAGCTGAAGCTGCAGAAGCAGGTGGAGGAGTATAAGAAATGGCTGGTAGCTAAACTGCACTGCTGGCTTTAATTTGCATGAAGAAACAGCTGAAGGAGTATGAATAGTTGAAAAAGCAGGAAAGAGTCTAATTAGTATGAATAGAAGTGAAAAGTTGTGTAAATCTCAGAATGTGTGAAATATGAGGAACATTACAAGGTTTGAATTAAGTTTCTGTTTTTAAGTATGAAGTATTTAAGGCTTGGAAAATGCTTGAAATGGTGAAAATGTGTAAGATCTGTACTTGTGTATAAGTGTGTGTGTATGTGTGTGTGTGTGTGTGTGTGTGTGTGAGTGGCCATATATTACTCAAGTTATGGGGACATAAATCTGTTCCACAATCACATTGTGGGGACTCGCCTTCCTTATGGGGACAAAACGCAAGTCCCCACAATGTAAATATCATTAAATTTCAGGGTGAAGATGGGTTAAAGTTAGGCTAAGGTTAGGTTGAGGTTAAAGTTAGGGTAAGGGTTAGGGTTAGGCAGGTAGTGGTTATTGTTATGATGAGGGTAAGTCTCCAGGAAATGAATATAAGTCTAATGTAATGTAATGTAACCAAAAATGATTGAAACACAACTCTGTGTGTGTACACATGTCAAAATGATAGCAAATGCATATCAGCTGCGTTTCCTCAGCTAATTAAAGGCTGCCATGATGATGGTAACTACCATTTGGCTTGTGGCTCATTGAAGAGATTTTAGCTGAGGCTCACTTGTCATACTCCTGCTTTAATCTCAAAGAGAGCAACTACATAACAGGAGAACATGTTGAGCACACAGTGTGTGTAATCCAGTGTTTGGTAAAGTTACTTTTAAAAGAAATCTGTTACATTACGAGATTACTGTCATAAAAAGTAACTTATTATGTTACAGAATTACAAACTGAGAAAAGTAACTTGTTGGAGTAAATTTGTGTTCCCAGAAATTCCTTGCACATATCATTTTTTTGTCCAGAGGGTGCGTAACCTACTTTTCGTTGCCCTTTGTTTGATTATATTGCCAATGCATAGGCTAATAGCAGGAATAAAAGGCAGTATCCCCTTTGCAGCTCTTATTAATGATTATGTTTGATGACAAGTAAACACAAAAATCAACTGCAGTGAGAAATTGATTGATATTTGAAGAACATGAAATACCTTGTACCTGCTTCTTCAAATTCAAGCTAGAGCTCGTCACAGCTGACAGACTCTTAACACCAAGGCACAATTTGCATTTCATTGTGATGTTCTTGTCTTTTCAACCCACAAATTCAAAATAATGCAAATATTTCGTAGACATAATGGCTGTCCTTCTCACTAGCTGAGCTATTCACTCACACTGACACAACTGTACAATGGGATACAATGGTGCTCCTGAAGCAGGTGGAGGAGTATGAGAAATGGCTGGTAGCTAAACTGCACTGATGGCTTTAATTTGTATGAAGAAACAGCTGAAGGAGTATGAATAGTTGGAAAAGCAGGGAAGAGTCTAATTAGTATGAATAGAACTGAAAAGTAAAAAGACAATTCAGTGAATAACAGGTATAACTGGCATCTCGTAGTTCAGGTATTTGCAATATAATATTTAAATGTATGTTTTATTGAACTTTATTGAACTGGTGCACCTATCAGACACAATCACACACACCTTACAACTATTTTAATAGTTAATCAGATCTTATATACTTAATGTACCTCTGATCTTTTCCTATTAGCATGAATTACCTGAGTGGTCAGCATATGATGTGACTGTAGAGGGTCTCATCTATATACTTACTATTTAGATAAGACATATTGCATTTGAATGTATTAAAAAAAAAGAGAATGACAGTCACACACATCCGGAAAAAAAAACTACTTTGACACTGAATATTCATACGATATATTGATATTCAATTCAATATTTTACTGATTGTTGTCATGCCAAGTCCCACTGAATGTTGTTGGTGCTACTGACCTCTTCACAACATCCCTCCTCTTTCGTCATCACAGTGGTATATGGCATCTTTTTCACAGGCTCCAGGAGAAAAAGAAAAAGGTAGACACTCTGGTAACACTTAGTTTTGAACATTTAGCATAGTATGCAAGGCAGAGGGGGAAAGGAAGCATGATTTTATGGGTGACCTTTCTCCCATCTGTCCCGTCTGTCCTCATAATATTTAATGGTCTCTTAAATTGGGAAACATTCATACCGCAGCCTTTATTTCTTTCTCATAAGTTTAAGCACCCTGAAGGAAGAGCTCTATTTTTCTGCTGTACACATGATGGCTGAATATTACAAGTGCAGGCTGACCTCTATTATTTGAAGGTTTGGTCTTTCTCTTCCAGTAATGCGATAAAAAAGCCTAAACCAAAACCTTTCCAATATCCAGCGTGTTCTTGAAGCGCTGCCATATAAATTATTTGTATTTGTTTGACTCACAGGTTGAGGATGCTCGAAAAAGTGAAGGTTTTCAGGTCTGTAAAAGATCCTGCATAATAATTTTGATATTGATGAAAACATAAGAAAAACCATACAAACAACCTGCAGCTCTTATAAGAAGGACAAAGACCTGCATGCATGGAATCCACCTCATGTTCTGCAGCGGCTGAACAGCAAAAGAGAAACTTGACTTAAAGAAGAGATCAGCTTTTGAGATGACTGAGTCGTGTCTAATATCTTTTTCATTGTGGCATGAAAGTGTCACTGCACAGAGCAGCTGCATAGAATTTGAATTCAAAATGATCTTATCACATAATGAGCATCCTGCCTGTTTTTAGAATTTTGGTTATGAAACATTGTTATGCAATGGCTAAAATAAGCACTGGGCAGTGCGGTTTGGAGTGCTACGTGTGCTCACATTTACATTACAGCTTAACCTGTTTTATCTTTTCGTGGGATGTAAAGTGTACAAGTGAAATAGGTTACAATGCACTGTCAAAATCATTTTGACTGTAGTCTTATCAAACGATCAATATGTCTACATATGAATAACACTTTTTTGTTTCTTTTATTAATTTCATTGTGTATATTTAAAGCTAACAAATACCTGACAGAGAAACATGTCCATGACCCAGATGTGACTTAAATGTATTTGCCATTTTTGAGACCCCCTGGCCTGACTGCTGTGTACATAAAGGTTAATTTCTTGATGGAAATTTAGATTTCTGTGTTGAGTATTACAAGTAATACTGTAGTATATTAGCATAGAGCATGTATGTGCTCAGTACAACATCAGAGTATTGGACAAAACGAGCAAAGCTGTCAGATATCAGGTGCAGCTGAAGGCTTGCAGCACAAGCTTTATGACAGTCATACTGAGCACATTTATTTTAGAACTGGCGATGATTCACATTGTGTTTCGAAATAAATCTTTTCACCTACTGATGTAAATATGGCTGCAGAACCTAGGAACAGCTAAAAAAAAGATGCAGAATCAAAATAATAACACTGGACGTAAGTTTTTTAGCCGAAGCACATTTTCAACAGGAATGCCTGAAGTGAACTGGAAGAAAGAGAGAAGCAGACAGGTCTTATGAAAAACATTACTGGGAGCTGATCATAAAACATTGCGATACCTGGCAAATTAAATCTGCAAAGGTCTCTACAGTCACAAACTGACACGCAAGACCTCTTCATCTCCCTTTAATACACTGCTGGGATCTCAGTGACATATTCATGCGAGCTGGTGTCTGTACCATCTGCCCTCTGAGCAGTGAAGGCAAATCAATCATCCAAACTGAACAGAAAGGAGAGATCATCATGCAGCGATAGAAGATATATTTTCAAAACTTTCAATACAACCTATCATCTGAATGCATCTTGTTCAAACAAGATAATAACTTGTTGGCACAAGATAAAAAAAAAATGATATTGGATATAAAACTTATTTAATTAGAGACTTTATTTCAAAATAACTGTTTTCACGTTTGCTTTGATTTCACATTTGTATTTTTCACTATCACACATTGCATGTCATTTTCCTTTCTTCATAAAATCACTTTTCAAATTGACACATTTAATTTCATCACTTGTTAGCGTGTCAGTAGTCACCTCCCCATCATCTTTCAGCCAATCAGGTGTCCTGTTCCTCTCTTAAGCTTGCAAGCTCAACCACTGCTACCAACCAGTTAGCTCCAGTTAGCACCAGAGCAGGGGTGTCAAACTCATTTTCACCTGGGGCTACATCAGCATTATGGTGGCTTTCAAAGGGCCGGGTGTAACTGTAAGACTCTAAATATAACTACTCCTCAATATATTGTTAAATAACTGCATTTGATCATTATTTATTCAAGTGTACAAATATTGTACATGCATTTACATAAATGTAAAAGTAGATGGAAGCATGTTGCTCTGTGTCATCATAAAATGAGTCCCTTTAATTTATCAGGTTAAGCATGGTGGAACAGCGGTAACACTGTCGCCTCACAGCTAGAAGGTCCCGGGTTCAATTCCCACCTGGGATGCTGTGGGCGCTGGGGGCGTGTCTTTGGTGCCTGCTGCTCAAGGAAAGGGGCCTTTCTGTGTGGAGTTTGCATGTTTTCCCCATGTTCACCTCTATAAAACCCCCCACTAAAAACATGCAAGAAGATCACCACCTGACCATTGGTGACAAAAAGGAACTGGGTCCCCGGGTGCCGGTCAGCTGGCAGCCCACCTCTCCTGGTCTGCCGTGGAGGAAGGACTGACCAAGGATGGGTCAAAAGTGGAGAAGAATTTCACCAAGCATGGTGTGTGTGTGTGTGTGTGTGTTTATGTACTGTATGGTGTGACAAATAAAGGAAGTCTTTCTTCTTTCTTCTAAGAAACCCACATAAATTGTATTCCTTCATCACTGACACATCCTCGTAACACAGAAGACATACAGGTCCTTGAAGCACAAACATGTACTCGCTTTCCTATCTTTAATTAGATTGCCTTCCCTCTGCATCAATTTTTCTCTTCTCTGGCAATTTGGGATTATTTGTAGATCTTTTTCAGCTCCATCACTTGTTAGGAAACCTGTGGTTAAACGGCGAAATGGATACACTGCAATCTAGCAGCAGGATGCCATCATTTCGCGGGTCACAAAATCGACATGCATTGCGGGAGATGTAGTTTATGGTCAGCAGCGTAGACTTTTATTTTAAGACAATCATTGTGCCTTTTAAGCTCTCGCAGATCACATAAAATGAGGTGGCAGGCCAGATTCGGCCTGCGGGCCTTGAGTTTGACACATGCTCTAGAGTATCAAAAATGTTAAACTTAGCCTGAATCAAGCAACTGGGGGCTGTGGCTGTAAATAAGCACAGACACACTAACAACTGTTAAGCCTCTCTGGCTTTTCAGCTTTAGCTTAACAAGGCTACTAATGCTACCTACCTTGTGAGCTTGAAGTACAGTATTATTCAGCATCAAACTGAAAAGCCAGTGTTAGCATTGTTAGCTTGTTGGCTACAGTGCCTGTCTTTTTGCTCTCCACAGGCTTTTGTGTCTTTTTCTGAGGAATGTCTTTCGATTGAAAATACAGGAGAAATTAACCAGCAAACATTAGCTGCAGCTGCTAACACTGTCTTTTCATGTTGACGCTGAGTGATAAAACAACTCACAACCCGGCCTGTGAGTTAGCCACATGGGTACGTAGCATATGTAGCCTTGTGAAGCCAAATAATAAAAGGAGATTTTAAATTCTGCGTCCGTCTGCTGTGTTTATTTGCTGGAAGATAGTTGACATCTAATGAGCAAATCAACTGCAGTTATCTGCTGAATTCTTCCACTGTTTCTTTCCTGAACCTTGAACTCAAACTCGTTTTGTTCTTGTCATCTTTATAATTACCTTTCTAGATGTGACAGTGTTTTTTGGGCCTAGCAACATGGAACACAGTAACGTACCAAAGTGTGCCTTGGAGCAGTCCTCACACCAATCCCCCCTTGTTGATGTCTTGTGAACACAGACACAGAGAAATATGAGTTTTCGTCTGCATGGCCTGAAGGAGCCGTTTGGCTTCACAGCAGAGGAGGTGATGCTGCTTTCAGCATTTGAAGTTTAGGAGCTCTGACTGAACAAAGCCAGTTTCTCTCTGAGAGAAAGAGTTACTGTATAACCCAAACTTTGCTCTTGTTGCTTATTCTTTTGATACTTCCGTTTCTCTGCTTTCATCCTCTTTGCTTACTGACTTTTAACCAGTCACTTACCAGATTTAGCCAAACCAGTCCAGTCAGACATTCCTTCCTCCTTCTTAAAAGAGTTATTTGGCACTGTTGGTTCTGCTGTTTTGACTGTGATAAATAATTCTCTGTGGATTATCTCTGTTTCTGTTTTAAGCATGCCTTTGTCTAGAACTCAAAGAGACAAAGCCTCGATTCCCTTGACTTGATTTTGATGACGGGCCAGTAACCATGTTTATCTTCTGTTTCTGAAGTGCTATAAAATGTGGTTTCCTCTAAGCTGTAGCTGTATATTTGACAAATCTCAGTCTCTTTGCAGACAACTCCAACATACTGAGACAGCTGAAATCACTAATTCCCTACTCAAATTTAACTTTGATCCTATGGGCTTGCATGCAGTGTTCAGTACTGTGGACCATACTTTTCTGTCCAATTACTATAAACAAGGCATCTTAAAGGATAGGTCACTGTCTTGCTCATATTGTATTGTATAGTAAAAAGTTCCCTCTTTGTGTGACTTTCCCTCCGCTGGAGTTTAAGGAAACACTGTCTGGGGAAACACAAAGAAGGAATTTCATACTTAATGACTTTGGAAGAGCCCCATTTGATTTGACTAACTCAGACTGCCAGGTGTCCAGAATTTCTCAGAGGCTTCAGCCAAACTTTTGGAATACATTTTTGTACAGAGCGAGGGCTGTGGACATCACTTACATTGGACTTGCGCTATGAGTAGATCTCTTCATGAGTAAGGATGGGAGTGTACAGTAAGCACCAGCATGTGAGTATTATATTAAGACAAACTCTGAAGCAGTCTTTAAATGGTGTAGCTCTGCTGCATTTTCAGTTTTTAAATATAACTCTATACATTGTCCTCTTTGCATATATCTTCATGCAGGCCTATCTGGCAGCATCCCACAAGGACCAGTGTGGGGCCTGTTTCTTTTCTGATTTACATGTTTTTCTAGGACAATAATATTCACAAAAATAATGTCTCCTAGTTGCTTTATGTCTGGCTCAAAATCTCTGACACTAACAGCACAGATGTTCTCATGGTGTGTCAGTCAATGTCAAATAAAATGCAACAAAATGTTCCACTGTTGAACATACATAAATCAGATTTAGAAATTTACACTGTGCATTTCATGACCTTCTGTTCTGTTATTTTTGTAAAAACAAATTACTTATGTGTAATTATTCTTCAGCAAGTAATGTGTTAAGTGATATATTATCGACCTTATGCTTGGAAAAACAACTATATCTCTTATTTGGTTCTATAAAATTCTACCTTCAAAGTATTAATCACTGATCATAATGGACACAGGAGGACCAACATTTTAGTGATCTCATGCTAGTTCGAACATGCTCCTAGCTGGGTTTGTGCTGTTTTGCTTGTACCTTGTGTACTTGATTTAAACTGATGACAGGGAAAAAAGTGGATGGGCAGTAAAATAAGGTGAGGAAGGAATTCATAAAGACAGTCAGTTCAAATGTCTTTGAAAAGCACTGTAAACTTCATGAATTCAATTGTCAGCTTGAAGCTGTGTGTGCAGTAAGACTAAACTGTGTAAAACCTCTTGATATCTATCTGTTTGCCCCCACATAGAACGTTATATTTGAAAAATGAGTTCTCAGTATTAGAAGGTTCTATATACAAAGCATCTGTGCTAAAAGCCCCATTTAATGTGACTCAGAATGCCTTTAGGGTGCTTAATTATCCGACAAATAAAAGGGAACCTTGCTGTACAGTTTTGCTCTCAAGGATGTCAAAACCCTGTAGCTCAATATCTCAAAAGCACTCAGACTGCAGACAGAACTTTTTTCCATGGTCATGATGCTGAATTCAGAGGGGAAAACTGTGCTGTCATCAGGAGAAAATTCAAGGCGCATAGACCAAAGTACAAACGCCTCTCAATGTGACCAATTATATTACCAACTTTTCTTTTGCAACTTTTATGGATGGCCTGGATGTTTAATCGCTAGTGAAGGCTTTACTGTTGTTTTTTGTTCCCCTGGGAAAATTCATGCTCAACAGGCATGCTGTGCTATGAGCTGATCAATGGCACCAGGACAAACCACACAAGTTCTTTCCAAGGTCACTCTAATTATCAGAGGATTACATCACACTGATTATTACATGCATAAATGTACATTCTGAATATG
Source organism: Chaetodon trifasciatus (assembly GCA_037975065.1). Classification (NCBI taxonomy): domain Eukaryota; kingdom Metazoa; phylum Chordata; class Actinopteri; order Chaetodontiformes; family Chaetodontidae; genus Chaetodon; species Chaetodon trifasciatus. The sequence goes on from JBBMOE010000013.1 coordinate 10,687,270, forward strand.
GAAAATAGAAGTTGCTAAATCCTGTTAGTATGCATGGAGTAACAGATGGATGGGTGGGCGGACTGCTTTTTCACATGCAATATTTTAGCAACCACAGAAAAGCATGTGAAAGTCATTTAAGTCCTTTCTCCGACTGTTTGTCTGGACATTTAAAAACGATCATATAGAACCAAAAGTGCAGATTTCCAGTCTCACTGAGGAGAAGCTCAACCCATCTGCCGGATGGTATGACTTAACCAAGTTCGTTGTGGTTTTCCTGCATCATCCTGATCACACACTAAACACCTTTGTGAAGACTGACAAAAGGATCAACACTGAGCCACAATGTATTTTGAAAGGTGTGCGAGTTAGTGGCTACTCTACTGCTGGCCTGTACCCGGACACAATAGGAAACAGTGAATAAGTAGGCGGTTAAGAGAAAGCTTCCTGGATAGCTACATAAATCCACCTACTGGTTTGGCTGCTGAACAGTGAACAGCAGTGTTTGGGAGGGGGAGCAGTGAAGCCTAAACCAGGTTCATCAGTCTACTTCCTCCTCCACAGGAAGCTAGGCAGTGTATAACCCTAGAGTGGAAATGCTATTTCAGTAGGCCTGCCACATCGTGATATGTCGGAATCAGGAGTGTAGTAAAGGTTTAGCTGGAAGTTTTGTTTCCGTCAGACCTGACCACATTGTTTTAGAACAGGAACTAACTTTAATTAGAGTCTATCAAGACCATTTGGGGTTTCCTTAAAAATATAGTCACGATATCAGACGTGAATAAACAAAGTGAGTGGAATGGAAACAAATTGACTTGGATGTTATGTAACTTTAAGACTGGCTTTGTGTCTGATTCTGAACTTGCCCTTTTCCTTTGATGTCCAGGAGAGTGTGGGCGTGTGGTTCACCTCAGATGTATGCGATGTAAATGTAATAGAATAAATATTTAGGATATTCCTTTCCAAGCTTTGAATGACCAGTTAAATGACCCAACATTCAAAACCTTGAAAACAAGTGTGAAATGAGGTGGAATCTTTAGAGAAATGAGAATGAATGTAATACCATGATGAGGTATGACAGATGATCTGTGCACAACAGCTGACGTTTCTGTTCAACATCTTTTATCGCCAGAGAACAAAGGCTTCATAGAGTCTGTTCCCTGAAGACATTAGCAGCCTAAGATGAATGTTGGAGCACACAGACATGGCATGTCTTTTTTCAGTGCAGAATATGAGAGTATGAAAACTTGAAGCTTTTATTTCTTTATTTTTATTAATTTGTTTAGGAGAGACAGCCCACATGCAAGAATATAATAGAGCAGTGAATCCACTGAGATGAAAATCATCTACAGAGATGTGGCACATACTGCCCTCTGCAGACGGTGGATTGCCACTGGAAATAAACTGGCTGGCATTGTGTGACTCAAATACTGCAGATAGAGAGTCATACATTACTGAACATATTTGCTCTCAACAAAGACTTACTGCTGTTGTGAAAAATTCAAATGAAGGTATGGAAACAAAGTCAAAAATTGAATGAATATGTGCAGGAACATGATGAATGGAGGTGCTTTCATACCAGGTCAACAAATGGTTTGATGAGTGTGAAAATGATGTGAACAGTTAAGAACAACATTGGGAGATTTTGGAGGTTTTGGACAGTGTTGCACCATCATCAAAATGCCAAATGAGGGAATATTTTCAAGAAGATTGGTGTTCATTGTTCATACACTAGCTCAGTTCTTTTCTTTCAGTTATTGTTTATGACAGTGTTTCCAACCTTTTTGAGTCATGACACATATTTTACATTAGAAAAATCACAAGGCACACCATCAAACAAAAATGTCACAGAAAGTATATTTATTGAAATTTAATGAAAATCTAGTCTCAATTTACTCAATTAACTTACTCACTGTGAAATCTGGGCCTGTTTAGTTGAACATAAAGCTGATATTCTTGCAGGAATTGAAGAAAGACACACAGGAAGATTTCACCTGATTGGTGCTCTAAGTCTTAGAGCACCAATCAGGTGAAATTGGATAATCTTCCATGGCACACCTGATGATTTCCCACAGCACACTTACGTGCCACAGCACAGTGGTTTGGAAACACTGGTTTATGATGCATTACTTTCACTGTTTCTGGGTGTTTTATGCTTTTATTAGACAGTGAAACATAGAGAGATAACATGGAATGAGGGGAGAGAGAAGGAGATGGGGCATGACATTCAATAAAGGCACCTTAAACTCTAGGGCACCCTTAGTTTCACAATTCTGAACAACATTCAGCAGGAAATTGCATTTTTTATTAATTGACTGTTCTTCCTGCTGGCTCCAAGACCCCATAAGTCCCTGTCACTTTCTCACCTGCAGAACTGGTAGAATGTGCTTACTACCACACCAAAAACACCAGCAGGGATTTTGCAAGTCATTTGACAAGAACCTGGAAAATTGAAAACAGTACAAAGAGAGTAAATATCTGCTTATTCTGAATTTGATTCAGCAACACGTTTCAAACACGTTGGGACAGGAGCAACTAAAGACTGGGAAAGTTCCAAAAGGAACACAGAAAGAGAGACGTACCTTATTAATCACTCCACACGTGCTTATGTAAAATGAATTCCTCCGCGTTTGACCCATCCTGGTCGCCCTTCCTCTGTGGCAGACCAGGAGCAGTGGGCTGCTAGCCGACAGCGGTGCCCGGGGACCCAGTTCCTTCCTGTCACTGTTGGTCAGGTGGTGATCTTCTTGCATGTTTTTAGTGGGGGTATTTTTAAGGAGGATACCCCAGGTGAACATGGGGAGAACATGCAAACTCCACACAGAAAGGCCCCTTTCCATACCCGTAAGTATGGTGGAAAACACGCCCCCAGCGCCCCAGGTGGGAATCAAACCCTGGACCTTCTAGCTGTGAGGCGACAGTGTTTCCCCTGTTCCACCGTGCCACCGAAACACCAAGTATTATGATTATGATAGTATCATGATTGGGTATGAAAGGGGCATGGTATAACAATTTGTTCACGAATGATTGCATTCTGTTTCTACTGACATTTTACACAACACCCCAGCATTTTTGGAATTGGGGTTGTACATTCCAATGCAATGCAAACAGCTCTGCCATAACATCTATCCTTATGAAGCTCAAAATCAGTTTTTAGGGACATTGGCAGTAATGTGTAAAGCTGACTTTGTTCCTTACTGAGGAAAATAATGATGATGCTGTGCTGGGCTACATTATATTTAGAGGTATTTCTATTTTTTTGGTCCTTTCCATTTACATACATGAGTGGGACAGAATATTAGAAACACCTCTGAATGTAATGCAGTCCAGAACACCATCAACTATGAGTCAGTAAAACTGTGCAAGTCTTGTGTCTTTTGTGTCACCAACCTCTGGCATGTTCTTCGGTAAAATTGAAGTTGGCTGGTTTTGCTGCATTTCTCTCATTGTACATAAGTGGAAATACAACTACATGCTGTCATTGTTGGGGTCTTTTGACCACACGGTCAAAAATCAGCTTCAGGTATTTTGTTTCAGCTACAGTGCATGTTTGCTTACTGCTGCACATCCAGTTTTCTCACTCAGACACTAAAACTAATTGATGACGAATTGATTTCAGTATGCAATTATATGACACTGTTTTAAAGCAGAACTATCATTTTCAGGCAATATCAAAGAAGTCAACAGGACAAAAATCTCAGTTCAACAAACAGATTTATATTTTATTTAAAACATTCATTGTAGAAGTGCACAGCACTGACTGAAATCCTCTGTGTGCAGAAGAGCAACAATCTCTCTCTGCAAAGACACTGTGGCATCCGTGTTCTTTCTTAGTTTTACGAATGACACTCATCAAACAAAAAGCAAAAACAGAACACCAACACAAACTGTGCTCTCTTATCTCAACCACAGAGTCCCTTTTTGTGACTGCCCTTAGCACAGTAACAGTGATTAAAGGCTACGGTCACGAGGTATTTTTGTGTTCAATACTTCTGAGGTAATTTGGCTCAAATTAACTCATTACTTTTGGTCTGTAGCTAAATTATACAGTTACACTCGGTCGGTAAAGAGGTGCAAACTCTGCCTCTAGCCACCCCATTACAACATTCATATTTGAGATCTCAAACAAACAAACAAACAAACAAAAAAAATCCTCATGCTGGCTCTCCACAGAAACTTACAGCAGAGTATCCATATTGCACATTGCGTACGCTTCAAAGTGCTGTACCAATCTCATCAAGTCTATTCAAATTAAAAACACTACTTTTTCTTCAGTGTATTGCTATGTTCAAGAGAAAACACATCACATCCCTTACTTCCCAAAAATGACTACATCCTGAAAATCCCTCATCTGTCAAAGTACGGAGCGGAGCAGGTGTAGTGCATGCTGACTTGGTAAGCCCTGCTGGGAATGTTGGACTTTGGATCCAGTGAGGTAGTGATGGCCTGGGTGTTTCCGTGCTGGGGGCCGTTAGGAGCCTGCAGGCTGGTGGTGGAGTGGTTGAGGTAGGAGGCTGGCCTGTGGTTAGGGGCCAGGCCTGACTGCGGAGCATGCTGGGGATACTGCACGCCGGGCTGGTGCAGGTACTGGGCCACAGTGGCTGTCTGGCCTGAACTGTGGTACACTGTCTGGCCCTGCTGCTGCTGCTGCTGCTGCTGCTGCTGCTGCTGACACTTCTGCTTGCCAGCCTCTTTAACATCACTGTCATGTGCACTGGAGAAATAGAACAAAATTTGTGTGTCAGCATGTACTGTAAGTTGTCAGTGTCCCTCTGCATCACTGACACCGATATGAATTCCTGTATGTTTAACCTGTCTTTGGTGACTACAGTCATTTCAACTGTCATGATAATTTACACACAGATACACACATAAGTAGTTTCTCTGCACATGGGACTAGGTTCTCCCATGTGTAGCCAGTCCGGCGCTGCAGTCGGGGTGGCCATGTAGGGGACAGGTGGAGAATGAGGCGGGAGGTGGCCACACATGCAGCTGCCACCAGTGAGGGGGCAAAACACAAATACACATGATCTGAGGGATGAAAGAAAACAGCAATGCATGAGCACAAGCAGCGATGGATTCTTCATTGGTCCAAACAGACTGAAGGCCAGAATCTAGCTAACTTCATCGGTTTGTTTTACCTGAGAAAATGTTATCATGCCATACACATTTGTGTGAAAACAGCACAGAAACTCTGCAGTAACTACAAAACAGGTGGAGCAGTCATTTACTCAGGTTCAGTCATTTGCGGGCTGTCGAAGCTGCCATCACACTTACTGCCAATGAGACAGCTAGCTACTGAGACACAGCTAGCCTTAGCTCAAGCTAAATCTACATCTACTTATTGATTTCTAGCTATTTTGAGCCATTGTGATGAACAGACATCCTGCTATTTCAGTTTGTTCTTCCACATAACACGTCAACTCTACTAAAATCAAACAATGACAGAGAATACCAAGCTATACTCCTGCTAAAGCTAACTAGCTTAGCAGAGCAGTGGTAACCACAGCATACAACATCAGCCTAAAGAGCCATAAAGTGGAGGCATTTTGGATCTGAGCTGCTTGCTGGCCAGCTTGAAAACTTTCAACTCTTCTTAGCTTGACAGCTTCTGCTTTTAGTGCTCTCTTCCTATGTAGGGCAGTGTATTATTAGAGTAACTCATCTGTTTGATTTCATCACAGTATGTTGGGATGTGAGTGGTGAGACTTAAATCTATGTCATTTGTATATGTTCTTGTAACTGAACTTTTCTCTAAGTTTGGGACCCGTCTAAACTCCTTCAAGGACCCCTGTAGTTGTTCTGATGACACACTGAGGGCCATCTCTAAGACTAAGAAGTTTAAACATCTTATGAAATGCAACTTACCTTGCAAGGAAACCTCCAGGAAGTAATCAACATATTTGGCCATGTATAGTTTGGTCTTCTCCAGGCTGGTCATAGGCCAGCCATCGCGGAGGTCTCCCTCATGGACAGCAATAGACAGGCAGTAGTCTATGAAATGAGCGGCTGTGGGGAGGTACAGGTTCCACTGGAAGGTTTCCAGCAGCAGCAGCTCCATGTCAAGTAAGACCTGCTTGGTCAGGACTAGGTTCATGGAGCTCATGCAGCCCAGGCTGTTCAGGGTCTCCAGCTTGGGGACCCGGTCCTCCCTTTCCTCAAACTTGCCTGCAATGAGGAGCAAAACATGACACCGTGCAGAGGCGGAACAGCCACGTGCTGGAGTGTGAGGTCAGCTCCAAACTTACTGGCCAAAAGAAGACATGAGAGTGAGACCATGTGAAGCTGCTGCACTGTGAGGTCATAGCGGTCCATGAAGAGGTCCAGCAGGTAGACAGCCAGGTGTCTGGCTGCTGGACACAGCCTGAAGTGGTTGCTGACGATGGCTATGAGGTCCGCAAAGTATTGCCTCAAGTTGAGCTGAGGGGACTGGCCTTTGTAGGAAGGCAGCTTGAGCTCCTGTTAGACAACATGTTGTTTGAGATCCCAGAGCACACAGACCTGATGGTCACTAAAGAGTAGTTTTATTTGATTCTGCTTTCATGCATACACAACATACTTGCAAAAATAGACACAATACCCACACACTCTATGGCCAGATAAATTGTTCTGGTATGATATAAACTCATCACAGATACTGATCATGGCATGTGTTGGTTGGTAAGTATGAAGACGCTAAAGCATAGAAAGAGCAGAAAGCAGAGATGTGCCTGACATCATTCAGAAAGAGTTTCCCTGACATACTTTTGTCCCTCAGAGAGCAAACAGTAGTTCATTTTTAACTGCAGTATCTTTCTCATTACATATCATGGGCACAATACTGAAAGAATAGCCTAAATAAAAAGTGTTGCCATTATCAAAAATGTTCATGTTATGCATTGATTTTAAAACTGACCAATACTTCATCAGATTTTTAATCGACTTAATTGGCATCAGCCTAAAAATCTGGCCTCAGTCGCTCTAACACACATGTACGCGCTCACACACACACGAAGACACACGTATTCGCTACAAAGAACACAGACTGAACAATGGCACATGTAAATAAATACAAACAAAGAGAGCATGAAACAAAGATAAGAGGTTATGCATGAAGCTGAAGCATGACACAAGACAGAAACAGTTAAAGGTCTCTTATTGATGTTCCACTTAGAAATAGTGGCTGAAGTTACTGTGTCTCACTCACTTTGTATCGGAGCGACTGGTAAATATCTGCAGCGAGTTGTCCTTTCCACCATTGGTCCTCCAGCTCCATTTAACACGATGCTTTGAAAACCTCTGAAAGGTAAATCATGTGAGAAGCAAACCATTAGCTCATACTTAAAGCTGAAGATGTTTTGGACAAGGAAAAAAAGTATCAGATGCACGACCACACTTTGAAACTCGCTTCAGTGTCTACAGATCGGGGGAGGACACCGCCATCAGTCGCCTGTCGCTCATTGTATTTTTCTACAGTAGGAAATAAAAGATGTGAATGGTTCAAGAGTGTAGACTCACCCGATGAGCACATGTAGTGAAGGGACAGCTTCACCTAAGTCAACTTCTATTCAAACGAGCCGGACACACTCGCTCACACTCATTGTTGTAATCAGAGGCTCTTTGGTTCAGCACGAGTTCAGCGAACGCTGCTGCTGCCTTCAAATGCTTCCGGAAACACGAACCCCTAGTTAAGAGCGCACACACAACCAACGTAAATGAAGCCGCGAGAGCCAAAAGGCGATTTTGAGCGAAGAAAAACAAAACATTGGTAGTAAAATAGTGGTAGTAAAGACATGCCACATTTTTGCTATAAGGCCACATTATTTGAAACATCGTATGTTTTATCTTGCCTAAATCCCTAAAAAACAAACGTCTAAACACACGCTCAATTTATTGTTGACCTAACCTTCTAAACGTTGGTGAAAGTGACTCTGAATAAGGAATATTCAAGTATGAATTTATTCTGTCTACCAGAGCGATTTTCTGACGTATGAGGGAAATTTCCGATTAGCGCTTGAAAGCATCAATCCATTTTAAAGAGCGCGCACGGTCTGGGATCAAGCGCGTGCAGCAGCGCAAAGGCAACGGGTGAGGCTGTTGATGAAGGATGTCATACTTGTTTGAGTAAAACAATGTTATGTTCATATAAACATATGAACTGACCGTAAACAACAACAACAACAACAATAATAATGCAACGCAGTACAAGTAGGTCGACTCACGTACAGGTACAAATCAGAAAAGGTTCTGGCATTAAGTGGCTGTGGGGGAGGATAGAAATAGATCATAGTCATTTTAAACACAGCTACGTTAGCCAGTGTCAGCTGCTGTTTATTATGTTTCTAATACAAACACAACCTGTTTTACATCATCACATTATTATTATTATTATTATTATTATTAGACTACAAGTCTATCCCCAATAGACTATAGTGCAAATTTAACGTGTCCATATCAAGACATGACAGACACTTCATGATTGAACCATGGTCTTAGCTTAATGCGGAAAATATGCATAATATTAATTCCCAAATAGCGCCATAGTTACTTGCGATTGGCGGCGTCACGCAGGTCAGGTGTTCCGCCTGACCTGCGCGGTACAGGCACATGCGTACAACACATGCGGTATGAGTGTAAAGTTTTGCATCAAGTATATTCAGTAAAAAAGACACAAGAGACACGTGGAACTGGAGTTGATTATTCTTGCACTTTCTGTGAACTAGAAGCAGGAGCGGGGCGTGCGGACAGGCAAGCCAGGCAGTTGCTTGGAGCCCCCGGCCACTAGAGGGGCCCCAGCCACTTATTTACAACAATGATTATTGATAGGCCTGGGCTTTCAAGGACCTCTGTTGGTCCCTGGACCTCACTTGAGAACCACTAATCTATTTTTTCAGTATTCCTCTCAAATGTCCTGGAAATTGTGCATTTATGTGTGCAAAAACCACGTTTTTACAGCATGCATGGGGTGGGGTGGGGGCCCAGGGATTTCTTGCTTGGAGCCCCAACAGACCCTAGCAACGCCACTGACTAGACGAATCTATTTCTGTTTTATAGCTGTATGTATGGCAGAATATTTTGGATTCAGCATTACAGAAGGACAACGGAGCAAAGAACTCATTTTCAGGAAAAGACCTTTTTATGTGTTGAAGGCAATGAAAAGGAAATAGACATGATTTTTGTTTTGTTTTTATTAGTGGAAAAATTCCACGTTCAGAAGAAGATTTTTTTTTAATTTTTGTCAAGAACTGCAGCAATGTGACACCAGTTGTGTTTTTCCATTCATTCTTATGCACCAGAGAGACATTATTTAGACTTCATATGACTTTTCCTTGTATTTCTCTGGTAACTTCATATATGCATCTCTGGTGTGAACAGATTTTTGAGTACATACTGTTCATGAACATGTGTTCTCAAATTAAAGAAGAAAAACACCCCACTTCTTTCACATTGTCGACAAAATTATCAATATAAAGTTGTAAATAACTTTCTTTATATACCTTTCTTTGAATTTGGTGAGGCTGGCCTTGGCTGTGATTAAAAACTTATATTGAAGTCTCAGTTACCAGCAATATTTTTATACATCTGCTCTGCATGCTTCATCCTGGTGCTGCATAGCATTGCAATGACACACAATGATACAGTCATCCAGGCAAGAATGACACAGGTGTTTACATGAGGCTGCGCAATAGCAGGCAGTAAACTGAGGGAAGCCTACTCTAACCTACTGTGCTGAAGATAAGAAAAGATAATCCTTGATCCCCAGAGGGGAAAATGTGGGTGTTAAAGCAGCACAAAGACAGAAATGCAAATAAATAAACTTGCAAATAAATAATAGGTATGTAAAATAAAAATAAAATACAAAAAAAAAACTATACAAAAGCAGCTCAATTCAAATGACAGCTAATAGCATTAGTACTCACACAGCAGCTGTAACATTAAATAAATATATTCTAAACACAGTATTTCTTTGCAAGACACAAAAATAAGAACTGATGCGTTCTAAGAGTTAACTCTTATCTGCCATTTACTTTTTGATCATGCTGAGATGAACCAGATCAACTTGACCCGGGAAGTTTAGGGGCTTAGAATGTGGAAATACAAACTATGGAAAATTACTTAACATATACTCTCTTTAATTTATTTCCATGTCATGCAGTATATAATGACAGCCATTTACCCAAAGCTAGACTGCACTTGAGATGAAAGTGCTAATCATCGTCTTTGATAAATAACCACTCTCGTTAATACCTGGATTGTTCATTGACGGTTATCCTGAAAATAAACCGAGACTGGGGCTTCATGTATTAGACTATAGATATCCAATTTGTTTTGAGCCGATATTTTCTGACAGTATATGACATTTAGAGATGCCCATCTGCTCTGTTGTTCATTTTTCATAGTACGAATTGAAAATGGGTCACTTTGCCCCAGCAGCACACACAAGTCAATCTGACCCAGATAGGTTAAAACAACATCATTGTTACATTGCATCCCTCTATCAGCGTCAGAGGACCTAATCATCACGCACTGTCTCCGTTTACCTGAAGACCTCAATGGTAGTGATGATGCAGAGTGAAACTGATTATATACATATATCATTACAGACCTCAGCTGATGTATTACTCAGGCTTTGTACACTGAAGCAGCATGGGAGATTTTAGCTGGAGCTATGGAGGGATGTCTACCGCGTTGAGCTGACTGTCCCAAGAAAAACTGAGATTTCATTCATGGAGCCAGCATGATCCAACTGTGTTATAACTATCTATTGTCAGGAAACGTATCCTGAACAGTGGAGTTTTCACAACCCCACCCCCCAAAAGAACTGCCATAAATAACTGAAAATATAACATTGGATCACATACTAAAATCCAGGAACCATATATATATAATATTGTGTTTTCTGCTAATTAAATATCATCATGTTAGCAGTTATACTGTGCTGGAAGCAAACTTATATTCTTTTTAAGAATAAATTTTCTTTATTCATTCTGTAGGGAGCCCTGGTGCAAATTCAATAAAAATTAACTAAAAAAGACCTCATGGTGGTTCCATTTTGTGCTTAAGTCATTAAAAACGAGCAGTCCAGAGATTGTAGTCATGAGCAGGGGGTGAGGCTTAAGAGGACTGGTAATGCTCGCTGCTCTGTGGTAGAAGCTGTTGAGGTGGTTCTTAATGGACTGCATCTGTCTCCCACAGGAAACAAATGGTGCCCTGGGTGGAGGGAGCCGGTGGCCATGCTTCCTCTGCTTGTCTTCGCCCCCGTATCATGCAGGGCCAAGCTGGAGGGCAGCTGACATCCACTGACCTGTGAACAGCTCACTGCTGCTCTTTTTTCCTAACAGCCAGACAAAGATACCAAAGTAGAGGATGTAAGCGGTCAGATATTGATCAGTACCAGCTGTGCGCTTCCTCAGAGGGGACGTCATGTTTTGGGTGCCTCACATATTCTGCTCAGGGGGAGTCACCAAAGATCTTGTATGACTCACAAGGTTTCTAAATCTGAACCATTGATTTTTGCTGTACTTCAGACATTCTTTGGTAGAACAAATGCTCTTTGCCCAGTCTCTGTTCAGGAAGGGCTCTGTTCCAAGTTGTTGGCAGCCCAAAGGTCAATCTGCCGCGATGATTCAATGACAAACCAACAAGTCATATGAGAATGATGGTGTGCATATGTGCAGTCATTTCTGACTAAGGTCACAATTTAAGTCAAAAGGTTACATATAATGGCTACTTTAGGGCCACAGTGATGTGCTTATTCTGAACTAAATGGTCACACATTAAATTGACTTGCTCCATGGCTCTAAAACAAGCGTTAAGTGAATATACAGCATATACATTTTACACATTCATGTTAAAGAATCCCATACAAGATCACTCAAAGGTCACTGGTGTGAATTAATCTCCAGTCTGTCATCTAATTGCTCTAAAGTGGGCCACATTTACCAAACTTGGACCCTGTGGGCTATTTTCACTGCTGTTACTGAACCGTGAGGAGCAGCTCTTCATTGTGGTTTGTGAACAACTGGCCAGACCCAAATGATGCCCTGCTTCAGTCAGAAGTAACCTACAGCCATGAGTGCATTGAAAGATAATGGGCATTACATTAATGCTAGGGCACATACTGCACTGAAGCACAAGCCAGCTGACCGTCAGCTGGCACACCGAAAGAAAAATGAGTCATGGATGACCTCCATGACGTCAGGTTTCTGTGAGATCATGCTCTTATTGCTCACTTGTTGAACTAATTATAGGAACTGATATCATTTATTGTCATGAATTTAGTATCAAAATATTTGCATGTTTAATACTGCTTTTTTATATTTAGATAAAACTAGAATAAGAGCAGAACACTGATGAGATACTGGTCAACTTTTATTAACTTTCAGTCATGCACACACTGCAGTTCATCTCACTAGCTGTGCTGCACAGACGCCTTTGACCACCAAAGTCCTTGAACATTTCAATGTATTTTCAGACTGTTGCAGCTAAAGATGTCATAGCTGACCTACAAACTGCGTGCCGGCAGCCTTTATTTACAAGGACACGTTGTATAAGTGCTTAATGAGTTGTCAATGACACGTATGAACATTTCGGCCTAATTATTTCACGTGTCCATGCTGCACCGTCAGTGTCCTGCACAGGAGCGGAGTGCAGTTTTCAGTGCAAACAAACGCAGCTGACGGGTGTAGCTACCAGCTGAGGGTGCTTTGGGTGGAGAAAGTGCTTCATTAACGCTCGCCCGAAATGTTTTTACAGCTTTACGGGGCTGTTTTTGCCAAGTACGCCGACAGAAGCGAACTATCCCCACATGAATTAAACGCCCCATGAAAGCCCGGGGAGCGACATTTGCATGAGGCAGCTCGGTGTCAGTGTGGAGCGGCAGGCCCGGGACAGGAGGAACCAGGCTAAAGGCTAAAGCAGCTCACAGGCTGTAATCCCCGTATGAAACCATCATGGCTGCCACTCGCTGAGCTGTCAAGCTCTCCACAAAAGAAAAGGTAAAAACCGAGACAACTCCGCACACAACTTGAGCTTTAGCAGTCTCCTCCAGCACCCGCTGGGTTTATCTGCAGATTTCAGTCGACGTGAGCTTAAAAACTGCTTTGGCGTAACTTTGTTGCCACGTTTTTTAGTCTTCAAGTTTTGTCTTTGTAAGCTCTCGTCGCGTCGCGTTAATTCAAATCACCCAAACGCCGTTTCAGAAAGCGTTTCAACAGTTAGCCCACATGCTAAACTGTACCGTGTATTTGCACACGAAAGGACATCGACTCTGATTGTTTCTCGGTGGGAGAGTTTTATCGTAACTTAGCAATTCCCGAGGCGGTCGCTGCCTGCTACAAAGGCAGGCTCATCACTTTGTTGTGGTCAAGTCAAAGTGCACAATGGCAGCAGGATTCACCGATTAATATGCGACTAAGACGCGCTCCCTCAAGCTAATGTAGTCTTTTTATTGGTGCATTTGTTAGTTTTGGGAGGTTTTTCGTTGCACCTCCCATCGTAGCGCCTTTCTTCGTGTTTTAAGCGGAGCGTGAAGTTCAGAACTACTGTGAGCAGGTGAGCACAGTTTCCTTCACCTGGTGGGTGGTTCGGATTGAAGTTCGTGCTTTTACTCCTTACTCCACTCCATATCCGTGCAGAGGCTTTCTGCAGCACAGCCAGCAACAGGTGGACTTTGTGAAGTCACATGCAGAGCAGGACCGTGAATGCAGCGTTTTCTTATGGGTTTTCTGTAACGTTATGAAACATCAGTCCACACACACACACACACACACACACACACACACACACACACAAGCTGCTTCTTTTCATAACAACAGCACACACATGTCAGAAAACACTCCTGGATTTATAAGCATGTGACCTGAAGCTGAAGCTGTGATGTGTATCTGTTGACTCTTTTCTGCACTTTCAGGAACCTGTGAAACCATGGATTCAGTGGATAGTAGCGCAGTTGCCTCCTCAGGAGGCAATAAACAGCGTGTCAACAAGAAGAATAGAGATTGGTGCAAACGGCTCCACCTCAGGAAGACTGCCGTTCAGCCCCCAACTATGCAGACTGAAGATAAGCAAGGACCAAAGAAGATAGCGGAGGAGTGGGAGCAAAGCACAATGTGGCCTTCGTCAAAGAAGCCCCCCCAGGAAGCACAGCAGAGTCCGCAGAGGACAGATGACGGTGGAAATACACTCAGGTTCACGTGCTCTCAATGTAGAGACAATGTGGAATATGTTCCCAAAGACTTAGTGAGACACTTTGAGGAAAAACACAGAGGGAGCCCACCAGTCTTTTCCTGTCGAGTGTGCACTTTTAGCACCCATGAGTTCTCCTACTTTCAGGTTCATCTATTAAGCCACAAGGACACTTTTTCTAGTTGCAGCATTTGTGATGACAATGTTCAGCGCACATGGCCTGAATTCAGTACACACCTGACTATGTGTCACTGCCACAATGGCAAATATTCATGTGAAGTGTGTCAGAAATTCTCCACAGGTGACGTTATTGTATTTTTAGAGCACACGTTCGCACACAGTTTGGGCCTGGAAAGAGCGAACGATGATCTGCCGCCGCATGCAAAGTACACGAATAAGCTCGGCCCGAAAGCGACCACTCAGACTTTGCATTGTCAGCACTGTGGCTATGAGGCGTCCCAGAAACTGTTGATTACTAAGCACATTAAAGCTGTCCACGTTTGCCCCAATGGGAATCAGAGGAAGAAGAAGAAGAAGGAGGTTCATTCCATAGCAATGAAACCAAATGACCCAATCCCGAAAATCAAACCTAGATTAACGAGAAGTGCAGTTAGGGAAATGTGTTGGCTGACTCAGGACTGCCTTTCTCTGCCAGGCAGAGAGTTCCTGGACAAATACTGCCATCTGTCAGATCCACAAACAACACTAGAGGAGACGCAGCAGTTTTTGATGAAATCTGTTTCCGGGGAAAGCGGCGATCAGAAATGGACCAAGGCTCTTAAAACTGTCCTGTCAAACGTCCCTCAAGATATGAATCTCCATCCGAAGTCCGAGAACGGCATCATGTCGAACACATCGGATCTGACTGTCCTGACGGTCAAGAACAAGATAACTGTCGCTCAGAACGGCGCCACATACGCTAAAAAGCTGAAAATGATGACATCGTCAGATAAGGAAAGTGTTTTCCCAGAAAGTGCTGCTGATGATGCTCGTTGTGCAGCCGACCAAAATGCGTGTCAGTCTAATCTGAATGATCACACACTTGCCCCACAGACCGAAACCAAACTGAATAACGACGTCTCGATGCCATCCCAGAACGAGCCGTCTGAGTGCGCTCAAATGCAGGAAAACCGAGAGAATCAGGAAATAACAACCGATCAGGAACTCGAGGAACATGGTAAACACCATGAGGAACCTATGCATGATGATGGGATTGATATCTCCAGCGAGCTGAAAGTGACAAATGAGAGCGAAGAGCAGACAACCATCCATAAAGTAGCACCAAAAAAGAGGAGACAAAAAAGAAAGGCCAGATCTAAAAATGCGGATAAGAGGTCAGCAGGAGTGGCTTTAAAGATAGTGTTGAAGAAGAATCCAGTGAAGGAGAAGCAGTGGGTGTCACAAAGCTCTCTATCAGGAGGTGGTCCGACGGATGAATGTCATGGACTGCCAAGCCCTCATACGACACTGGAGGAGACGGCGCCGATTCTCCAGAGCACGCTGCTAACAGACGACCACCAGAAGAAATGGACCAAAGCTTCCAACACTGACCTGGACGACCCCTCTGAAGCCGTCGCTTCCATTCCGCATTCAGAGCCACGAGAAGAACCAACCCCCACTTGTTCTGCAGAGCCAGCGAGGTCTAAGAATACAGACAGGAACACACCTGTCACGCTCGAAGGCGTGCGGTCGGCGCATGAAGAAATGCAAGATGATGCAGAGAAGTCGCTGCCATTACTGGAAGCAGAAGTTAGCCCGAGCGCTTCAGCTGGGACGGCCCAGTCAGCTGCGGTGGTGACTGAAGTAGAAGCGTGCCTCGAGAATGCACAGCTCCAAACATCAGGCGGTGGCGTGGACCGCCATGTGTCAGACAATGGGATGAATTCAGCTGCTGACGGAGTGACTCCTCACAGCAGTTACACCGAGGCTTCCCCTGTTTCCCAACCTCTTATTACACCGCAGGGTAAGATGGCAAATTATAGTTCCTGCATAGGCATAATGGTTGAGTATTTAACATGCCGCAGAATTTTTTCTACATACATTTGAATGTTCAGTTTATGTTTACAATGCAGCAGAAGCAAACTCGCTGAAATGAGCATTTTCACCTTTTCTCTTGCAGGTAACATAAACTCTGAAGATTTAAGCCTCGCTCTCTCTTCAGAGCAGATTGTTAAAGGGGTGAGAGATGGAGAAGGTCCTGCAGACTGCACGGATCTCCTCAGCAACACCATCTCACCTGTGGTGAAAGCCATCCATCGGGAGTCCTCACCAGCCTCTGAGCATCAGTGGCAGCCAGTCCCAAAAAGCCTGGAGAGGACCCTCAAGTTAGTCGCCATAAATCCATCTCAGTTGGTAAAGCGTCCAGCGGGAGACCAGCCCGTTGTGGTGCTAAATCATCCAGACGCCGACATCCCGGAGGTCGCCAGGATCATGGAGGTCATCAACAGGTACAGAGGAGAGGTGCAGAAGGTCATACTGTCACGGAGAACTGCGATCGCACTCTCAGCCACGAACGGTCAGGCCCCGAAGACGAAAGACCCGACAGAAGCCCGACCTGCCTCCGCCGGGCATGCTAGAAACTCTGTGCAGGAGAGGTTCATGTTGAAACTGAAACTTCGAAGGTTGAGCAAGAAAAAGTACGAAGTGGTGGGCGCAGTCTCTCCCAGAAGGGACGCCGAGACGAAGTTTCGTTGCTGGTTTTGCGGCAGGGTCTTTGCCTGCGAGGAGTCGTGGATGACCCATCGGCAGCGACATCTGATTGAGTGGAAAAGGCCAAACTGTGAAAACTCTTAAATGTCTCACACACTGGATGAAAAAAAAAAAACAGTCTGGAAAAAACCGCTGACTTTGCAATACGACATAACAAGAATGGAAATGGTGATAGCCGGCCTCCCCAGCTGTTTTAGGTCTTAATTATGATTGGTTGGTGTTGAGGAGAATCACACGATTATCACGCTTCCTGGAGGGTTCACATTCTCAGGGTAACTGAAACATTTACCTGTTGTCTCTCTCCCAGTTTGAGTAGCTCGATACAGACTCTTTGTATATGATTTGTAAAGCCACAAGGACGTGGCGTCGATCATTCAGTTCTTTGTATAGTTTGTATTTTGTCTACGCGGTATAGCTTTATTTAAGGTGATTTAAGTACACTGTCGTATGGAATCTTTTATAGAACACTGTAATATGTATATTTGCCATACCATCTGAACTTCATGAATCAGTTTATGTACGGGTAGGCTATGTAGCATGGTAGCTATCATATTTATGTTTCTGGAATGGGATGCAGAGACCCACAAGTTACTCAGATATACCAAAACTGTGTGTTTAACAAAAAAGGACAATAAGCTGTTTTATTCAACATTTATTTATGACTTTTTTAGGTTTAGTCTTTATATGCTTTTCTGTATGCTTTTTGTTTTTTGGGCCGTCGGAAGAATCAGTTTGTTTGTGAAATGTTTGTATGAACTCCAAATTATGTTCAACGATAGTATTATCTGGAAGAGGTCTATTTTCATGCGTTCATTTAGTGGAGGCAGATATCCCAAGACATGGTTAATTTAAAAAAAAAAAAGTAAACCTGTGTTTGACAGTGAAATAATCATTTTTTAAAATCTGGATTCAAGAGGCCTAAATGATTTGATCATGTGGGTTTTCCCAATGAGATTCCTCTTTTGACTTGAAATGATAATCTTATCTTTTAATTGCACTATGAAAGGAGGATTTATATTTCCCGTTACCTCACCTTAGCAGGCCTAAGCCTTTGACAATCTCAGCCAGTGTCCTACTGCGGCTAAACATTTCCCTCTGCAGCCGTGATCCCTCAGTATTCTCAGCAAGGGAACAGTGGCTCCTGTGTGTGTGTGTGTGTGTGTGTGTGTGTGTGTGTGTGTGTGTGTGTGTGTGTGTGTGTGTGTGTGTGTGTGTGTGTGTGTGTGTGTGTGTGTGTGTGTGTGTGTGTGT
>JBBMOE010000013.1:10705474-10919660 GCA_037975065.1 Chaetodon trifasciatus
AAGGACCATTGGACAGATGCACCTGTCCTGTGTACTGATATTGTGCATGCATCCCTCTTTCTGGAGCCCGCACTTCAGTGTCACTGTGTATATCTACTTTTTTCATTTTAGATATGAGATTTGTAATTGTATATAGTCCAGATAGAGGTACTGTAAAATATTACCTGAGAATTTTCACCAAGTGCCTAGGAGTTTTTGTTATGCAACGAATGCGCATGAGTATATAGCATTACATGTTGACCACGAAATAAATGAACCAGCTGTCAGTTCCTGGTGGCGTTGTGTGATAACTGAAGATGTGAGCTGAGTTATGCAACACAAGAAAAGACTTTTATTGAAACAAAATATACAGCCTTGTTTTTTTGGCTCCCCAAAGTATTGTTGTCATAAACAAACTGTTTGTCTACCTGTTTCCTTCAACTACAGCGATGCTGTCACCCCTTTCATTTTAATTCACTGTTTACTGACTGAGCATTAAAAAAAACATCTTAATAAAACATGAGTTAAAAAGTCTTCTGAGTCAGTGCTACTTCAGCCCTGCATGGCCAGCTATGCAGGCGAGCGCAGCACGCGATCCCACTGACAGGACGTCAAGTTTAAAGTGAAGGGGAGAAGCATCACACAGTGACTTCTGTAAACAATAGTCTGACAGTAAAGGGCGAGTGGGAATGCATTAGTCCACTCCACTGTTTGCCATCAGTGAGGGTCTTCTAGGGCTGCATAGGGTAGCACAGCCTGGTGGCGTCCTTGGTGTTACTCTGGCTGTCAATCAACACCAGAGGATTCCTCTGGTGGTTCTCGATGATGTGGGAGACGCTGCTGAAATACTGAAACCGGGGAAAAAAGAAAACAAGGAGGCCATTAGGGTGAAAAGTTTAAATATGACATGATCTTGAAAGCTAGTTTACAGGATACAACCTTGTGATGTTCTGTAGAAATGGCTGAGGTGACTCAATGATAAATGTCAGCAGAATAATTAGTAAACAAAGCATCCCACTTCTGTTTCAACCTACCTGGTTACTAGTAATTCAACCTACCTGGTTACTAGTAATTCAACTGCAGAACTGNTACCTGGTTACTAGTAATTCAACCTACCTGGTTACTAGTAATTCAACTGCAGAACTGATTTTGTATACTTAGTACAAACACTGAATAATTTCCATCAGATTTCAGTATTCCTACAATCAGTGTTATACCTGTGTTCAATGTGTTAGGCACAAAAACTGCAAAATTTTCCATGAAAGTAGAATAAACACAAAATCCACTAATGAACAAAACAAATTAGAATTGTTCGCTTAGCGTGCTGTTCACCCTAACAACTCCAGCAGCCTGTCGGATATGAATTCACCGAAACAAATTGGATCCTGGCCTTTTGCAGACATGACATTTTGACATGCACAGCTGTAAATGACAGAATGAGTGATGAATTCCTTTTAGCTGCTTTGGCTTCAGAGTCCTGGTATTGGTCATGCTTACACTTATTTCATGGATATGAAAATTACCGCTGTGCAACTGTACAGCTTTGAGTGATGACACAACGTGCCCATGATTCATAAGTGTCCAGCCACAGTCACCCTGTCATAACTTACTGGGACGCTTAGATAGAACAGAGCCATCCTTAATGTAATCAGTAACACCTGTGCTGCTCCTGCTGTGAACAGGGTGTTAGCCAGTCAGTGTGTGATGCAGGTGACGACAGGATTACAGATGATCAAACATGCAGTAAAACCACCGTCAGCCTGTCTGAAGGGGGTCATAACATTGTAAAATGTAGATATTCAGTATGAGTTTTGGTGTCCTATGGTCGAGCTCACAGGTAAAAAATATTCTACTTTTTGAAGAATGTACTCAGTACACTTTGCACTATTTTTGTCATCCTTCAAGTATACTTAAATGTACTCATACATACTTGAGATTACTTGAAGTGTAAAAAGTTGCTAAATTGGCACAACCTTTTACAAACTAAGTGTACTGTATACTTCAATATACTTAAAATGAAGTGAAAATAAAGCACACTTTAATTAAGCATGCTAATAGTGTATTACAAAGTACTTGAGAATAAGTATATTTTTCATAAGTACACTTTATTACTATTAAAAGTATTGGTAATTTAGTGAACTTTTTGAAAGTACACTTAAGTACAACTTATAACATACTTAGACTAGTACACTTTTTATATATAAGTACTTTGAAATACCACTTATTGGAGAATTATTGGAGTATTGGAAAATTACCAAGTAAAAACTTAATAACATGTATTGAGAAGTACACTTTCTTAAAGTATATGTCAGACATACTTTCAGTCAAGCACAGTTTTAAGAGAAAATGGAAAGTCCTCCACTGTACCTCCTCCCCTTTCTTCTCTCTTCCCAGAGCGTACTGCTGAGTTGCAGGTATGAAGCGGATTGGGATGTTGTACACTCTGCCTTTATAAAACACCACTAATGTGTAGGGCTGCTGTGCATCGTGACCAGAGCTCTTCCTCACCAGAAACGCCCCGTCCTGAAACACACAGCGCTCACAGTCAAAGCCAGCAGGGGGTTATGGGATATGATCCACATGCTGCTCATTTGGATGACTGCGCTCTCACTTTGTTTGAGCGGACCAAGACGTCGTCAGCAGTCTTGCGGTCACATGCGCTGGCATACCAGGATTTATGATAGACTTCTGCGTCCTGAAGGAAAGCAAATGGAGAACAGAATGATTTCAAGCAAACACTGTGGATATACTGTATGAATATAGTTAATGTTAATCATTCATCTTCACAAAATAACATAAGAGCACACCTTATCTTGGTCTGTTGACCCATTTTCAGCAAAAAAGCTCCCTCTGTCAGCTGCTTCTGCACGTCACAGACACAAACATCACAATAATGCTGTTTTGTTCGATAATGTAGAGACATGTTCTTGAGCTTCTTTCACTTCATGCTGAAGTAATAAGTTATACGGGTGTTGATCTGCTGTGGGACATGTGCAGGAGCTGTACTTACTGAGGGAGGTAAACTGTGGAAGAGGAATTCTGCAGGAGAGACCACAGACAGAGCCGACCACAGTAAATACACAGCACAAAGCTGCGATTAAAGGCAATTTTCCTTCATTTGCAAAGCATTAAAAATGCGTGTGCTCAGTATAAATGCATAGCATAAAGCTGTATGTTGTTTCTTACTTTGGCCGCTTCAAGTCCAGTGAAAAAGCTTTTGGTGGAGGCGTCTGCTCAGTGTGCATCACAGGCAGCGTTCGGCCTGTATAAATCCAGACATATAGTAATCAGACTATGTTTGCTGCAAAGTAGTAAGTAGAAATTGACAACAAATCCACAAAATTAATATGTAAATAGGTTTTTCAATTGTACATCTTTAACCTGCTACATTCCTTTTGACTAGTATAGAAACCAGAAAACCTGTAATGACTTGTGTTTCAAATTAATCCTCCTCATCGTCACTGTGTACATGTGTGTGCAGCACATGCATGTAATTAGATCATCACAGGACACTGAGCCACGTCATTGCCTTCACATGGGCAATTCATTCACAGAAAACCCCGTGAGGAAATGAAATGTGGAGGCAACATTTCAGAGGCAGTAAACACTTACTTTCAAATTGCCTCGGTTTCAGATCTGGCCTCTGCAAAAGAGTCACATTTCATGATTTTCAGCGTCATAAGATAAGGCACATGCTGTAATGTGGACAAACATCAGTTGATCACACGATAAAGTGAAACACAGTAAAGTCATGATGATTTAATGTGTAATTAGGACCAAATATTCAGAGCACTTGTTTTTTCCATTCTTTGATGTTCCTACCGGCTTTAAAGGTGGCTTTGGTGACCTCCTGAGAAAAAAAATAAGGATCAGACAGTCAGTTACTCCCTTCTTAAAGCTTAAACAGGTTACAGTATATAAAATGATTGAAGTGATGCTTACTCTCTGGGCAAAGGTTTGGGTCGGAGTATAGGAGGACCCTCTGTGGGTTTCTCACTGGTACCTAGAGGAGCACACAATGCAATGATCCACCAGTTATTATGACTGTTGTTAGCTTTGGCAAATAGTCATGTGTTACGACTATGTTCATTTACTGTAGGGGAACATGTTTTTCCTCCTTCCGCTGGCCATCCTCTAGATGGCACAGCAATGGTTATAACACTCACTATTATCTGGATCACAAACTTCATATTCGTCGTCGTCTGTGGGCTCCTGGACCTGGAAAATTACAATACCAACACGTCAGTGTCCTCCTGACTGTGCAGCAAACATTTAATCTCTGCAAAACTCCTCTTTTAAATAACGTCTTGAACATTCGTCATCACTTACAGTCATAGGAGATCTCGACATATTCTGTCTGGGGAAGAAAAAAAATGTTTTGTTGTGATTGGAAAGCAATGCATTAATTCTTAACAGACAGAACTGCACTTAAGTTGCAAATAATGGTGAATCATTCAGGCCTCTAAATGACATGTTGGCAGTGATGTCAGTCCTACCTGGGGCTGGGTTTCGGCGGTAAAGAATGGGACTGTGTTGTGGGGATTGGACACGGCCTGCAAGGTAAATGCAAGGACATGATTTGTCTCAGGCTGTAGTCAATTTTCCTTTCTAAAATACTGTATATTGTATGTCTGTACAATTACATGAATAAGTCAAAGTCAAGACAATCTCAAACTGACCTGCTTGCTGGAAGAGATAATGAGTTCTCCTGTAAAGAGGCCATAAAAAGAAACCACAGTGAACTCCACATATAAATTTACCTCAAAAAATACTTGAAATTACTGTCACATGAGCCTACCTTTTGGTCTGGAACCTCATAAACATCTGAAAAAAAAAAAAAACAAAGGCAAAATGAGGCACACATGATCCTTGTTCCAGTGCTGGATTGCATTATCTTCATTACAGTGTCTTCAGTTTAGAACAGTCCCTGCCCTCGGGCATGTCTTTGTGTTTCTACTAACTGCTTTAGACTGTCTCCCATTGTAGTGCATTTACAAAGACTTCCCATGCACTGCTCTATCAGATCTTCATTCAATACTGCAGACATAATGGAGGCCTTCTTTTTTCCCTGTTTAGCCACACAGCAGCCTCTAATGTTGGTCAGTCCACCACTTTGGTCCCGACTGAGATATGTCAACAGCTATTGATGTATTGCCAATTAAGTTTCAACAGAGTGAGATTATGTACAGGCATTCATGCTCTTAAGCAGATAAATCCTAAAAATGATCCCTCAGCCAGTGAAATATCTCTAGATTGTGCTTCATGAGCCAAACAAAAATCTTTCCAGCCATTCATTCTTCCTATGATCCGAATGAATTTGATGACTTTTCAGCTATCACCTGCATTAGGTTAACGTTTGTGATTTTGAGGGAATATCCCCTTCAGGATGATTCGCACTAACATTGTTAATTCCTTAATTTTTCATGCAGGGCCTTCATCAAGTCAGAAGTTACAATACAAGTTCCACTGACAAAATAACAGCTCCACTCTCTCAGTATTGTGTTTCAAAATTATTTGTTTGTTAGACTTCAATATATGAACTCATCCAGTCTGAGTTCTTTCCCACAATGAAAGGTATTCTGCAAGGTTCAGTTCTGGGTCCTGTCTTCCTCACCATTTATATTGATGACATTGTCTCTTCATTGAATGGCTGTCAAGTCCATCTTTATGCTAATGACACCATTGTGTATCCTATTGCTGATTCTGTACAGCTAGCCATTGAGAACCTCCAACTTTCCTTTAACTCTCTACAGGATGTTTTTATTAATCTTAAATGGATTTTTATGCAAGTAAAGCTAAATTAATGCTGTTTACTAGAACCAGATATATTGATAATATACTGATCGGCAAACTGCAGCAAAACAATTGGCTTCTTTTACAGAAACAGAACTGGCTTCCCTGTGGTTAGTAGAAAGAGGATTGACTGAGGGAGGTCATGGGGATCATGGGGATGTAATTTATAGGAACCTCACCGTGAAACTCCTTCACACGGTCTATCATTCTGCCCTCTGATTTATTACTGATGATAGTTATGGTATGTATCATTGTATCCTGTATGTTAAGGTGGGTTGGACTTCTCTGGCAGAGAGCCATAGCAAACATTGGTATTTGTTTATCCATAAAGGCCTTGTTTGAAAGCTATCACCTTGCATCTCAGTGATGCTGGATTGGACCAATCAAACTCACTCAAATGCCCCCGAGCATGTTCTGAATTTGGAAAGTCAGCCTTTTCTTTTATTGATCAAATTGTTGCTCTTGAATGACCTTCAACACACACTGAAATTCAATACTCTACTGACCCATAAACAGCTTAAAATCATGATTGCAAACCTCCCTGCTGTTTTAATTGATTTCTTCTCATCTGTGTTTTGCCCTTTCTGTTTTTAAGAACAAGAACAAGAACAAGAACAAGTTTGACTCATGACATTCCCATCAGCCTCAGCTGCACCTTGTGTTTACTGCTAATTAGCAAATGTTACAGATCCACTGGTAGGGCTGTAGATGGTTTTATTTGTGACAGACTTCAAAATATATTGACACGATCACACTAACAAACTTTTCAGAAAAACAGACTGGTTTTAAACTAAGTGACAATGCATTTAGTTTTTCAAATAATGAATTTCATCTTATCTTTCAACATGGTACAGTGGACAGAGACAAATTGAGAACTAATTAAATCTAATCAAACAGGAAGTGGGTTCATCATGAACAGTCTCAGATGGTGTGTTTAACACAGGGTTTGACTGCAACAGAGTTGTGATGGGTACAGCTTCTTAGAGCCATAATTCTAGAGGTTGACTCCTTGTGAACTTGAGGTACAGCATGATAAATGTTGTTCAGAACCTACCAGGACTGGGTGGACACTCTGGTGAAGGTGTAGGCAACATGGGAAGGTCCCTCCCTGCTCTGTTCCGACCATGCATCACAGGATCTAAGGAGAGGCATGCAGATTATTATTATTAGATTTTTACAGTAGTAGTCCTCGCAGCACTGGTATCCATACTGCTGTCTTTGTCCTCTCTAATTTGACATGTATCTTACTTGGAGATGGGTTCTCTGCAGGCTCTACATAGTTGTCATCATCGTTACTGCCGTCTGGATTGATGTAGTCTTCCTACAAAACAACAAAGACAACATATGTATTGTGAAAAAGTGGTTATGTCAGCTGTCCACACTCATTGGAAGGTGTCTGGCAACACACAGGACATGGTGAAATGAAACAAGACCAAGTCTCAGCACCACACAGGCCTGCAGTACACTATTTATGAGTGTCTTTACCTCATCGCTCTCCACGGGGGAGGGTTCAGGTGGGAGTTGTTTGGAAGCTTTGCTTGGGCGGAGGGGCTTCCTGGGTGGCCGGTGGGGTCGGTTACGGCAGTTGTCTTGAAAGGAGAAGCAGAAACAGAAAGAGCACATCAGTATTTGCATGAAGCATCATTTTGCGGCGTTGGCTCAATAGTGTCTAATGAACCAGTGCAACTTCAGCACGAAGAGAGTGATCACTGCAAAGGAGAAGCTATATTTCTAACATATAGAAACTGTGTGTGACAAATGAATCAAAGCTCAGGTGAATCTTCAATTTCACCATCAGGAGAGCAAATGATGTTACCATAAAAATCAACACTCAGCCATTTATGGTGAAAAATAAAGTTCTGAGTTTATGTGCAGATATAAATAGTTCATGTCAAATGACTGCACTGACCAAGATACTCCCCCCTTGGGAAGGAAGCAGAGGGAGTTGTGGTGAAGACTCTGTGGCTAGGAGGAGGCTCATAGCTGTCATCCTGATCCTCACGTGGAGCCTCATACATGTCATTATCCTGGGAACAATGTACTTGCAATGTTTCCAACGAATAAAAAACAGCTGAAATCACTTTCAGTTCACATTTTTCACAACTTACGTAATCAGGTTCAGACAGTTGGTCATCATCTGTGAACGCACACATTGAAAGGGATTTCATTACAAAGAGGGCCTGAGACGGGCCCCCAGTATGTCAAGCAAACATTTAAACAGTGGATTTTATCAAGCTCAGATACATAAAGATATTAAATGCTAGTATTAAATTCATCTGAGCAGGTGTCAGAGTGCGTTTTCTAATTTAACAACATCAACTTGTGTTGAGGAACAGCGGAGTGTGCCTCCTCACCTCTTCAACTAATGAATAATCTCTGAACAAGTGCTTTAATCATTGTTTTTATGATGCAATTTGAAAAGCAGCTTCACATGATTAAGCACAGTGTGGTTCTCAAAACAACATCTGGAAAGAGGTGAAGTGATGTCTATTACACTACTGATTTTACTTTTGTACTTAAAGTATATGTTGCTTATGTGGGTAAAAGTGATTTGTCATCATTCAAGAGACTTCATCTTGTTAGATTTGGATAAAACAAGAGAAATGGGCAGACTCCCCAACCACAGTGACACTGTGAATATGCTGAGCTTTATCACCCACATTGGTAAAATATAATACTGTGACATAGAAAAATGATTGCACTTGTTATATATGTGCTGCTAAGTTGCAGTTTGACTGAGTGATAAAAACCCAAACTCCTCTGGACTCTCCTCTGACTCATATGTACACTCACAGAGTTGCAGGCAGGGGTGCACATAACTGGTACGCAGGTATGCATGCGTGACATAAATCAGAAATGCTTAATGTCAGTTCTTTGTGATGTGCCTTTGTACACAAATGTGGCACAAGCTATTGCTAACAAACAAGCTAGTCAAGCTGGAAAGGAATGGCTGCTTGCTACATGGTGAAACAAGTTGAATGAAGAATAATCAGAGCTCTACCAGGGACTGGGAGGTGCATCTTCATCATCTACTGTACAGGAAGCTGAAGTGGATGTTAAAAAGATTCCCTTCCTGCAGTAACACGAGTCCAGTGGAAGTGATGGGGGACAAAATCCACTGTTCTTGCTCAAAAATACATTCCAGAGTTGAACTGAAGTTAACGAGGTTTCACCAGTCTGATTTAGACAAATCAAATGAGCGTCTTCCTAACTCACACTGTACGTTTCCTGGATAGTAACACAAAGATGGAATTTTATAAAGACTGTAACTTTGGAAGATACCCACTTGATTTTGCTAACTCAAACTCAGGACACAGGACGCAGGACAACACTCACCTGTGTTTTCAGTATAATACACTGAAATAACTGAACAACCACCTGTCGCAGTGGCATCTACTGATAATGAGTCCATTCTTACCTCTGTAATCTCTCGCAGGTACTTTTGGAAGTGGTTTGCTTTTCAGTCTGCCATACAGAGAAATACTGACATCAACAGCGGGCATTCAATGACTTAACAGTGGTTTGACAGTGTGAACACATCCCCTTACTATTAATACAAGATAGGAATTGAGATTTGAATCACAAGTGGAATTGTTTGACTAATAATACTGTCTTGCTGCAGGACACCTGCGCTGTAGATCTGTGAAAGGTCTGTATTTACATGAGCACAGCAAGCAGACTGATGTGCATATTTACCAGACAGGATGAAAATAAATGGCTTCTGTAACGCCAGTCATTGTCATATTTATCCCTATGTGCCTGAAGACGTCTCAATTCAGGAAAGGAAAGTGAGAGAAGAGCCATCTGCTGAAGTTATTTTGGGTTTGTGGGTATCTCTCTTATTCCAACGGTTGTGAAAGAGGAATTGACCTTCTCCACTGATGCATATATTCACCAGAGACTTTTTACATCTCAACACTGTCTCCTACTTAATGATACATATCACTTTAGACTGATATAGTTCTACTGTGTTTTACATCTATAACATTAACACAAGTCAAAAAGTGCAGTCAAGATGTTGAAATTCTTGCGACTGACCTTCTCAGTTTATTCAGTAAGCTGTCGTCATTTTTCTTGATGTCTTGAACGATCTTCTGAAGCTGCCTGGAGAACACATGAAGTTTGCAGTTTCATGAGCTGAACTAAAGAGTAAATACTACTACTACTACTACTACTAAGAATAATAATAAATGCTTACAACATTATCATAAACATATTAACATAAAGGGACAACAATAACACACTTTATAGAAGAACCCTGTGTGCCACAACGATAAATGAGCCTTGTATGATGCCTTTACTGACACTATACAGCAAACATGTAAGAAATTGTGGTTTCAAGTATTTGCAAAAAGTGATATTGTGTCAACATCCGCTTCAAGTTCAAGTTCTTCATTTGTCATGTGCACAACAATCACACTGAAGGAGTCATTGGCAATGAAAGTCTTGTTCCTCGGGTCCCCTGAGGAAGGAGCAATGACGAAGAAGCAAAATGTCAAATGAAAATGAAGTTCTTACCGAATTTTTGCTGTAGCAGGAGCAGCGAGTTTACCTAACGTATCCATATTCATGTTTAATCCAAGAGTTTACATTTTTGGGCCTCACGCATTAAGTCCGTGCTGGCAGACTGTTGTCAGAAATGTAAATGAATGCTCTGTTTGGCACACGTCTTGTCTTTGTCACAGAGGGGAGGGAATTCATTCTAGCCAGCCGCTGCAAGAAAAATCACTTCTCTTTTCCACTCCCCGTCTCTCACACATGTACCCAAAAAACACATTTCAGTCAACACATTTTCAACAAACCTCTTGCGTCACATTTCCATTCCATTTCCACACTGCCATTTTAACTGCTGCTGACAGTAGATCACCTGAATGAGGTTGCTGGAGGAGGCCTTCAAGTGAGCGAGGGGCATGCTGGAGCAGTTTTTACTGAGCTCCACCATGTCAGCTTTAAAACAGGTCTGTGTGTAAGGTCATCCATGGTGTGTCATGGAAAGCACTGTGTTGTAATCCTAAGTGCCTTCTGCCTTCTTTTGGAGGGCAAATAAAAATGAGTGTACAGCCTTTTCTTGCCAGGCTGGAAGTCAACAATTAAAACAGTTTAGATACAGTTTGGGATTTGAAGGAGCCAACTGTGCATGGTTCATGATGAGAAAAAAAAGCCTTTAGTGAAGATCTGCTCAGATTTGAAATGAATGTGAAAGTACTTATATGCTCATGGGAAACTCCTGTCACCTCACTAAGTGTTTTCCAGTTCTCTACATGTGCCTGTGCTGGACATTCACGCTCTGTCACCGACTGTGTGAATGAGTGGCAGAAAGTTTGCTTTATTCCTGGCTATGTGAGACAGTAGAGAATCTGTTACTGTATATAATCACTGACCTACTGTATATGATTAACACACGTTTTTTTTTTTCAAATTTTTTTTGTCTACATTTTAGACAGTTTGACTCTCTATGAAGACCAGTGGATTTTGTCCATGTTGCAGCAATAACATGCCACTTTCTGGTTCAACAGGTAGACAGTTAACCACATAAAAACAGGAACTCAAAGGTCAAGTATGGAAGGCCAGGCTGCCAACAGCACATTGAAATGAAATTGAACTTTGACATATCTGTGCAGGGTATACATGCAAATTGATATTCAATTTTCACTTGCAACACTTTAGCACCATTAGTGCCAAAAATAAAAAAAATGTGAATCAAAATGATCCAGTTTGTTTTTTAATATAGATAAACAAAATAAAATATCTGTGTACATTAAGGAATATGCCAGTTTAGATGAAACTGAATTTTTGCATTGGCAGAGAATAGAATAGGTAGAGAATATGTTATCCTAAAAATTTATGTTAAATTGGGAGTTTGCCATTCAGTTTTGTAATGATTTAACACTTGTGTTTAATCATAAATGTAAGAGAGAAATTCAATATTTTTTTGTCCATAAAGGTTTCATTTTCAGTTAGCTTTTAGCAGTAACGCTGCATTTTCAAACACAAATATGTAAATGTGTTATTTCATTTCATATTTGTGCAATTTTTAATTATTAAAAATCTATAATTTACAAATATTAAATTAAAAGTAGAAATTAAAATTGGTAATTCAGTTTCAGTTTGCCCGACTGATTTCACTTCAATATTGTATGACATTTATTTATGCGACACACACACACACACGCACGCACGCGCACACACACACACACACACACACACACACACACACACACACACACACACACACACACACACATACACATGGGGATACATGAACAGGAACATAACTCACAAACAAGAACAAACACATGCAGACAAATATGCAGGTGCAGCCAGGCACACACACACACACACACACACACACAAACCACACACACACACACCTGCGAACACATACTCATATTAAGCATTTTACTTTTGAGGCATCCTCTTGTTTTCTTCTTTCTTTTTTTTTGTCTAAGTATGGAGCTTTTTAGATTTTGTCAAGCATAATACTACTATAAAAAATAAGAAGAAGAAGAAGAAGAAGAAGAAGAGGAAGAAGAGGAAAGGGAGGATGCTATTCTTTATGATTAACCACAGTGTTGCTGAAATTACTCTCATGACAGCAGTTAAAAAGGAGATCAGAGCAGCAAAGAACAGGAGGAGGGATGTAAAGTGGCACAAAAGGAGGGTAAGGTTGAGGTATGTGATGACAGCGGTGTAAAAGTGTTACTTACGGCTGGTGGATGAGACTAAACTTGCTCAATTCACTGTCAGACAGGTTCTGTGAAAGCATCAGAGAAATTAATTGTGAACACATGGCGACAAGTTAAGGAACACTTAGACACTACAGAGGTCACAAATGACTGATTCCTAATAGCAGAGATGATACTGTGAGTACGCCACCTTCACTTAACACATGCTTTTGAACAGTCATTGCACAAGGGCTGCAGCACAAATCCATGTATAGTCATGCATCACCTCTCGGCTAACAGGAGATGGCAGCATCTCACTAAAGGCCACTTCAACAGAGCATTTGGTTTCTCTCATGTAACCCTCATATTATTTCTAAGCTACACCAAAGAAGATGCAATATTACTTTCTTAGCACAAACACATGCGATGGCTGCTGCAGGGTCAGAGACAGTTACAAACAGCACATAAATGCATAATAACACCTGGAGTTGTCAGTTTTGCTGTTCATATGCTGAACTCCATGGAGAAGCTACCTTTGAGAGCTCAAATATAGTATCATGCTGAGGGATGGGTGATTAAAATGGAATAATTTTAATGATGTAGTGTGTAGAACACATTTACTGCTGCGGTGTAACCAACAGTGATTTCCAAACACCAACATCATGAAGGACACAGAACTGATGATGCCAGTAAAGATAAAACATAAAGCAAAGATAAGATATGCTAGTTTCCCTTTTTTTGTGAATTAACACTGGTGACCCTCAAGTCAAGAGTTCCCTCCTCTACGCACACAGCACTGTTATTGTAACCACACACCACTGCCGTCTTACACAATTACAGAAATGGTCAGACATTTGAAAAAGTTGATCTGGCTGCCCAATGCACTGTCATTTTTGGCTGCATCTAATGTCTGCTTTGCAGTGAGGCAATTGGGATTCGTAAATGAAAGGAAATGATTACCATAAAATATGCAACAAATCCAGCTAAATTATGTATTTCCCTCTTCATTCATAATTCATTGCTCCAGGTCGTTCCTTGCTCTGTCTCGTCTCTCTTTTATATTTGTTATAATGTAATGAAGATCCACGACAATAAATGTTTGTGAAAGTTGGGGTGCTGTGCATTTAAGTTTAGAAGACATGTCAAATGAACAAACAGCGAGAGGCTTGTGATAAGAGGTTAATGTGTGAGGTATGAGTCTAATATGGCTGGTTAATTCAGATTTGAATAATGTATTGATGGCCCTTTCTCAGCAGAGTGGTCCGTGAAAGTGTTATGATGTACTATTAAATTGAATACAGTTTTTCAAAGCTGTTTATGATTTCTATGAGATACTCCATAGGGAGGGGCTTGACAACACACCTCACATTACCTGAGTGTGTGCGACTATGGGAGCCCTGGTGCAACAAAGAGATGTATTACCTTTAGGAATAAGCCCACAGTACGCTTAAAGCAGAGCTGGTGATTTAATCATTTGTAAATCAGACAATAAGATCACTTAATATGAAAGGCTTTACCTCCTTCAAAGTGCTGAACCTTGGCCTCATACATACGCACTTGATCATCCCACTGGCTTACAGGAGGAAAAAAAGGTATCATATAAAATCAGACTTAGCCTTTTGACACAGAATAAAATATCAAATAGTCCGCCCCAGTGGATACTCCCAGGCACTGCTCCCACATTGAATTATTTATAGGAGTGTCTGTGCTTGTTCAAATGAGACACAACAGCTCAACAAGCTACAGCCTCTCCATTGTACAATAGACCATGACCCCTCACTAAAAACAGCACTCAATCACATCTTCATTTTTTACATTTTTAGAACTTACATTCAGCACAGTTAGCATACACGAACAAAAGCTACTGTCTCCACATTCCAGTGTTTTTGAGCTGAAGATTTTTTGTATAATTGTTTTATTGGTACAATAGATATCGGTTTTCTATTTCCTTCAAAACCACCATATGTAGAACATTAGAATTTCTGACACTGGCACCATCTGGTGGGAATATTAGCAAGACTACAAGTCTCCAGTGAAGCTAGCTGCTGGGTGAGGCACACCTGGACACAGCTGCTGCTTCAATCTAAATGCTAACATGTTCTAACAATGCTCACGTGCTGTTCCTTCACAGGTATAATGGGTACAAGGTTCATCATCTTAGTTTAATGTCTCAACAAGTCAACCTTTTTTTTATTAGCGCTTGGCACAAATTACAGCTAAGGCTACTGGAACTAGTTTTGCTTATATTTCAAAAGCAAAGTTTTGGACAAATTACAAATTTATTAAATTAAATGATCTGAATTTCTCCTGTGGGGGATCAATAAAGCATTATCCAAATTTCATCTACTGCTGGCACTGGATGAAAAATTAGGATCACACCAAAGTCATTAGGATTCATTCTTTGTGCAATTTCATGTCAATCAATCCAGTAATTGTCAAAATATTTCAGTCTGGACCAAAGTGGTGGACCACTATGCTAGATTTATCTTCTTGAGGTTCAAAAAGGTCTTTGCTGTAGGACATCTCTGCAAAGATGAAGATGGCCAAAGGCACAAACACTCCAAAAGCTCTGGTTACAGCTGCCAAAGTTTAAAGCACATAACCCGGCAAGAACACAGAATTTAGCAAGAGTTCTGTGTCAGTGTGAAAGCTGAATTCTACCCAAAACAGGCACGCGGATGACCACTTTTTATTTCTGTCCATGTATGGATGTCTGTCCTGTTAAAGTGGCAAACAGCAAGAGGAGAAGAGGGTTTGACACATGGAGTATTTGTTTATGCATTCCTTTGAAAGCAGTTTCATTTCATGACAGAGAGAACTGCTTTGCAGCTACATGTGCAAAAAAAAGTACCTGTGGTTCTTTCCCAGCAGCTGTACAAGGTCCCATGACTGTTGTTAGGTGAGACACTTTCCACATGTTCACAAATCCCCACGAAATGTCCCAAAATCACCAGTGGAACAAGCTAACTGTGGTTCAAGGTGTTTTCTCATTTAAGACACTAATACTTTGCTCTGTTTCTTTATTATCCACTACAAGGGGACTGTGTCAAAATTCAAAAGAGACGGTGTGAGGCGAGAGTTGGACTTCATTAGCACCTACTCTCTGTTCAGAATTGTTCGCTCTCTCTCTTTTAACTACAGCCTTTATATATATTTACAAAGCTTTGTTAAGCACATGCCATTTGTATTTCACTCTAAATGTTTGATACCAACAACAAAGTGATATATATTGAAAATATGAATACATAGGCTGTCCTTTACTTTGAGTGGCCTTTGTTTGTAGTGCTGATGTCATCACACACAGTTGAAAGTGCCTTCCTCACACAGCAGCCACACACAGGCAGCGTCACAAAGATAGAGGCTGACAGCTCATTTGATCTGCTATGTATCTCTTTTAACCCGTCTACCTGTGTGAGCGAACATGGCATCAAAAAGATGGAGATTACCTTTATCTACGATGTGCTGACTGGCTGTCATTCTCATCCACGCTGTAGTGTACAGCCACCCATCACTCAGACAGAACCGCTCATTCTTACCACTATGATGAAGAGATGTCGTAAGTGTTAAGTGAAGAAGGTGCATTCGAGGCAAAGCCCGGTGTTGTCTCATTAGAGTATTTTAGATCTGCGCTGTCTACTTGCTTGAGGATTTTATGACCTTTGCTCCACATCCTGTATAAACATCATATGAATTTGCAAAGTAAGCCAAAGGCAATGCTCAGCACATTCCCTTAATGACATTCAGAGTCCAGAGTACGGACCCTCTCTGGCCTTAGACACATGCTGAGTTACTGATGAGTCAAGCAGAACTTAACATAAACAATTATTTTTCCCCCTTTGCTGCATTTCCGGCTAAGAGATAAATCTTAGGATCATGCACGCTTAATAAATTCTCAGTAATGTGTCCTAATAACACTGGTGCAGAGACATATTATGAATTTAAAAATTCCCTTCCAGACATGTTTTAAGACAGAAATATTCTCATTTGAGTTAGATTTTATTTGATATGATCTTTCTAAAAGAAAAAAAGCTCAGTTGCAAGATGTCTGCTGCTTCACTGAAAAGTCCACTCTCAGTGTACGTGCTCGGGAGGTTTCCACATGCTGCAAGTTCCTTTCTGCATGATTGCCTTACAAAGTAGTTGTGAAGTGACAAAATCACACTTGCACATACATGTCTTCAACTCTGATTCCAACCAACCAAGACATTTTTGAGTGGAAGGATTCTTGAAGTAAAATGAAACATATGCAAATGAGCAGATAATTAAAAATCTGTTTTGGTTCACTCAAATTTCTAACGTAATGGTGACCGACACTAAAACATCAAAGGTTACAGTTGCTGTTGTGAAATCCCCTTTCAATGGGAAGTGACATTTCACTGCCAGACGCAACATGCAACCTTGTCAAAAATAGAAGAGGAACTGGAAGGTTACAATAAGATACAACACTCACTAACCCTAACTGAAGAGTGCCACCTACTGGAATTGACTTTGTCAACAGGACATCCAAGATAAAACACTCCTCAAAGGTGACAAATGCCTCAAAAGTACAGATGTTTGCAGATTTGTTCTGTCTAACACACATGAAGTGCAGTGTGTGGTAAGAAAAACGCACAAGGACACACAAGGAGAAAGAGATAAATCACTCTTTATATAGACAGAAAGCTCTCTCATTGCTGTACACTGATGAGGCAGGTGTCATCCATCTGCTAACTCAGTGGTTCTAAAGAATTCACATGGTCAATCAGTAATAATAAAACTAAGTAATAAACTAACTAATAAAAGCTGAATTAGACTGAAATAAACCAAAGAATTAGATCAGCAAGATAGCCTTGTTAGCATCAGTGCACTTTAGTTTGTTTGGTCACCACATGAATCAGGGGGCCGTCCCCCAGTTTGACAACACTATAAATGTTGTTAAATTTACCTTCATCTTCTTCATCACTATAATACCCCATTAAATACCAAGGCATGTCCTTCGTTAGAAATGCGCTCACTAAATAAGGCCCAGTGGTACTTTGAGCTAAATGCTGACACGGGCATGCTAACATGCTAAACCAAAGTATTGGGAAAATGTTAATTTTGGCCTGCGCTAGGGGAAAAGTTAAGGGATCATAATAGTCATGACATTTGCAGAAGTTGTGGTAGTCCATACAGAATATACTGCAGTACAGTATGACACTTAAGACCTAAAACTCCCAACCTGCTGGTGACACTAAATGAGAAGACAGAGGTATGTATGTAGGCTTCACTGCCTGGGGACCACTGACATCTGTGCAAAATTTCACAGCAATCCATCAAAGAGCTGTTGAAATGTTCCAGTCTGGACCAAAACGGTAGACCGTCAGACTGATATTATTATAAAGCCATGCCGCTTTCAAGTCAAATACAGCAAACAACTGTGCACACAACTAAGTGCAAAATTTGAACTGATGGTCTACGACTGTGAATGTTTGCCAGACTCTGCAGCCTTGAAGCTGGTTAAATTGACGGTGTGTGAAGCCAGCGGTGCAGCCATGGTGAAATATTCTTGTTCAATACTGCATGGTTTACCTGACCTTAATAGAGCCCAGGTTCGCCGGCTGGAGCTGTAGCTACGGGATTTATCAATCAATACACATACTGTATGTATATGTATTTTTCAGATGTGCACTGGTTAACTTGCACATCAAAGCCTCAAGCTATGAAACATTTATCATTTTGACTGATAAAAATCCACAGTGAGCATATTTTAAGGGAGATATGCTTGTCAAATATAGGGGAAATATTTCCATGATGCAATATCCCACCTAAATGGAGTCAGTTCAGGGTCAGTGAATAATGAATAGAAGAGCAGATTGTTGCTCTCATTTGTCAGCAAGTGTTTTAAAGGGGCCACCACCAAGACACATATAAATAAATGCTTGTAGAGGCATGCCAATGCACAGGAGGTATTATTAGGATCCGCAAAATAATATTAGGAAGTTATAAACCCGGGCTTCAGTTATTTCACTGCACAAAATCCTCTTTAAACACCCCACCCCCTTGATGACTGAAGCAGATTTAATGATACTCACTTAAATAAGTAGGGATCACAGCTTTATTGGCCCTAAGTCTCATTTCACAGTTCTTACTCTCTCCCAAACTGACACACAGGCAGTTTCACCTGCACCCGCTGTGTCAGCGTGCTTCCCAGAAACACTGGGAGGCCCTCAGAGACAGAACACACAATGTGGCTGATTGAGATAAAGCAATGAGAGCGATTTCAAAGCAGAAGTTGCAGCTGATTTACACACTTCCACACTAGGAGGACTACTGGTTACACAGCAGAAGAGTGTGGGAAGTAATACATGCATTTGAGTTTCCACTATGTTTCATATCCTGTAAACTCTCCTCTGTTTTTCAACTTTGGACATTTGCAGTGCTGCAGTACAACTCAAGATTCATAGTAAAAGTTTATTCTTCAGTTTATTCAGAAATACAATTTTAAAAGGTTTAGGATTCGGCTATATCTGAACAAGAAAAAACCCTCCAGCAATCACATTTGACTTTACAAAAGAGTGAAAACGTTTAGCATTATAAACTGGACTTTTACAGTGTTACAGCTGCACAAATAGCTCAAGGAAATGTAATTATTCTGCTGTTTTTAATACCATAATCACAATAATAATTGCTAGGGAGGATTTGTCCATTTTGATGTAATTAGAATAACAAACTGAACACAACACTATGTGATATGATGCTGAACTGATTAGCAGATTATAGAACTGTGAGCGGGCCAGAGCCAGTATTTTCTGCAAAATTCAGGTGAAAGATGGAAAATGTGAGACTTTAACTCACCAAGAGCCTCTGTCCATTAATTCCCAGTCTGTTCACGGTGACAGCACATTCCTGCATTTTGTTCTGAGGGCAGTAAACACATATTGATTTAGTTTCCTGAATGTACCACACAGATTAACTGAATTTAATTCCGTAATGCTTGTCTCCCTGTCCTGTTTATTCTAACCCCTGCCTGAGCTTTACATGCACAATATGTCTAAAGAGAAATAGATTGCACACGATCTACACACCCCCCTAAGCCAGAATGAACTTTTAAATGATGAGGAAATAGGTCAACATTAGCCTTCACTGATTCTCCGCTAGTGCCTTATTTTATGTCTACTTTCTCTATTTTTCTAGTTCTCACCTTGCACATGAAGACGGCTACCTGCGCCTGGTCCCACCCCTCACACTCCTCTCTGGACGGCAGGTTCATTTTTTTCTCAACAGGGAACCTCTGAGCTGGAGTGTGCTTTTGGAGGTACAGTAATAGACTGACCCGTCACGCACCGCAGCTCCAGCACGCCAGCCAGCTTCAGCAGGGAGAAGTACATACAGGGAGGTCACCTCATTAAAACCAACATATATTCTCGGTCTCCTTCATCCATAAGTAATGTGGCAATCCATGGTATTTTCAAAAAAATCTAAACTTGTCCCCGAGATTGCAGTAAGACATCCACAAAAGGGAAGCAGGGACTTCCTCAAAGTCATTCTATATAAAAGCCTTGAGAAACAAAAGTGTCATAATAGACAGCTTGCTTGATTTTCCCATCTTAGCTTGGTTACACTTCATTTACAGTCAAGAGAGCGTGTAATTTATTCTGCATTGAGTTTTCATTTTTTCAAGGGATAATCTTACTTAAGGTGCAACTGCAGTATTTTGTGAAAGGATTGCTGCACTACCTTTAACGAAAAAGCCACGTGCAGTGAGTGTGTTCGTTCAACTTATGGAAGTTTTCATCATAACAGGAAATGGGGTGTTTATTTGTTGACTAGTATCTCTGATACAAGGAATATGACAGTGATCAGGCATGTCAGGTGAAAGAGATCCAAAAATATGATAGAAGACTTCACATTAATTTTTTTCCCATCTTATCAGACTGAGCCATTTAGTGTTGGAGATAACAAAGCCCTTCTGCCAAATTTGAGAATTTACTAGTCAGTATTCAAAATATGAGAACTGATAAGTCAGACTGGATGTCTCAGGCTTAGAAAAAGGACTGACAAATGTGAAAAACATCTAATTTGTGACGGAAATTAAAGGAATAGTGCAACATTTTGGGTATATCTATTTATCTGTAGCACCCCCTGGCTCTACAGTATGGCTAAAATGCTGTAAGCGACCTGAGGGGTAATTCTGGCTTTGTTTTACATGAAGATAGTTACCCCGAAGGTTTACCTGTTTTGTGACCTGATTTTACGCAATTTGGAACCTAAACTGAAACTGTCCAGCCCCATTTTAGACCTAATACACATGAATCATTCAAATTAACCGGACCCAGACAACGTGAATAGGGCAACAATATATATTTACTGAAACATTTTTGCACAAACACAATAAAAACGATCTCCCAATGAAACAGTCCCCACACAACACAAACTAGACCCCCTTTAAAATAGACAGCAGTGTAAATAAACTGAAATTTGCTTAAAAAAAAACAAACAAAAAAACTAGACCCGTTTAAATTGGCTTTTCAAAAACACAGAAATAAAAAATGCTGTAGATGTCTCTTAAAGCTTAACAAAGCTTAACAAACTGTAACACTGTAATCACTCTCGCGCGCACACACACACTCGCGCGCACACACACACACACACACACACACAAAGTGACGAAAGGGAAAAGTCGTTGCAGGCCTGTGTGATGCTCGGGTGCGGTGCGGCCGATAGAAATCCTCTCCTCTCATACAGTCTGTATGATACAGAAGAGGCGAAGTGGATAAGACTCACAGTGCAGCGGGGACAGTCCTCTCCTCGGCCGGTCTAACTCACAGCTCAGCGAAGGAACTCCTCGGCGCATGCCCATGCAGAAAACCAGCAGCAGCAGCAGCGGCAGCAGCAGCAGTGAAGCTCCCCGTCAGGAAGTGCGCTCAGTCCTCCTCGGTCAGGCGAGCCGTCCTCTGACTTGTAGCTCACATTTGCTCACAGTTACACAAAACACCCACCCCCACACTCTCGCCCCAATAAACTTAACGTTAAAGACGAAACGTGTGGTCGACTTTAACTGCGGGTTCTTCAGGTTAGAAAAATATTCAGAAACGTATCTCAAACGATGCCAGGCGTCCTCTTTCCCTCCTGGCTGCTTTTCATGACCTCTACCTCATTTCTGCTTCCGCACCACCTGCCAATCACCACAGGTAGGTCAAAAGAGACCACCTGTCTTACCCAATCAAACAACACAACAACACTACAGGAACACTTAACTTTTAAGTTACAGCCTTAACACTACAATATACCACATAATTTTTGTTCCCTTAAATTGTAGTTTATAATATTATTGGCTCTCTTAAATAAACAAACTTAAAACAACTTTATCATCACTTTATTTTGTAGGAGTTCACATTGTTTCCGACCTTCGATAAAAGTCTACATGATAAAAGTATACAAAGCTACTGCAGGTAGCCAGTTAGCTTAGCTTAGCATAGTTTAGCTTCTTAGAACAACATTTTTTTTAGCATTTGCCTTCGCTTAGCTTATCATTATATAGTTCTCCATGTAATATCAGAGCATCTCCATCATAGCTCTTTCCTTTTGGCCACTGGGGGCAGCGTACGCCAGCTGTGAACACAACATCCAGGCTGGAGCCTATCCCAGCTGTCAACGGCCAAGTCCGGTCGCATATACGGACAAACAACCATTCACCTATGGACAATTTCAAGTCACCAATTAACCTAATGAGCATGTGTTTGGTCTGTGGGAGGAAGCTGGAGAAAGCCCACGCATGCGCGGGAGGAGCAGGCCCCGCCCGACCCAGGGGTCGAACCAGCAACCTTCTTGCTGTGGGGCACGCGCACTACCTGCTGCGCCACCGTGCCCCCCGTGAACACAACAGTGACATATTATCACATTTTAAGTTACTACTTGCAAAAAGTTGCAGTTTACATATTCAATTGACATGGGAAAATTTGCTTTGTTGGAATTTATGCTTTTGGCCACGTGGCAAATTGAAGTATGATATTCACCCTGCTTTTAGTCTTCAAAAGCCTTCAAAAGACTTCACTATATCCACCAGCTAGCTGCTAACTTTGTCTGCCCTTTGGTGCTTGGCTATAAAAATCAAATAAAGACACAGTCAAACTGTTTGCCTCACTCCAAAAATAATACGACCATGTGTTGTTTTAACAGTTTGTTTTTAGTATGGATTCAGCAAACATGGTCTAAGTGGTGATTGGTGATCTTTTAAAGAGCTGGTATGTGGATTTTGTTCGCTTTGGACAGAGCTTAGCTAGCTGTTTACATACAGACATAAGAGTGGTATAAATCTTTGCATCTAAACTCTGGGCAAAAAGCAAATGAAGGTATCTCTTAAAATATCAAAGTATTCCATTACAGCAAAAATATTTATGTTTTTCTGTGAATTAGATGGGAAGGCTTTCATGTCTGCATTAAATTGGCCTATGAGCTGGTGAGGTACTTAGCTTAGCGTAAAAACTGGAAGAAGGCGTGTACAGCTAGCTAGACATTGTACTTGGTTTGTTTACACAGACAGTAAACTTAAAGCAAAAGTTGTGGTATACATAATTATTTTCAAGCATTTTAGCCTTTATTTGATAGGAACAGATGAAGAGTAACTGTTTCTTTTTTAACAGTGGCTGGGCGCTGTGACCTCACATTAGTGAATAATCACCTCCTGGCTCCAGCTCTATACTTAATGCAGAAACATGAGAGTGGTAACCATCATCTTGTGTAATTCTTGGCAAGAAAGGAAATAAGCTTATCTCCCCAAATGCATAGCCATTGTGCAAAGGCAGGAACCGAGGATGATTATGATGAATAAGAGTATTTGTGGTCTGAAACAGTGTTTGTGTAAAAAAAAAATAAAAAAGGATGATTGCCATTAGTTAATTTTCCACATTTTCCAATTATTTTCAGTAACACTGTGCATGTATTTGATCCTCTCATTACCCAACAGCAAATTGGAAACTTCACAGCCTCACACTTCCTTAACACATGCAGTGTTTTGTCATTAAAATCTATCTATCTATCTATCTATCTATCTATCTATCTATCTATCTATCTATCTATCTATCTGTAATAGAATCAAGCCAAATGGCTCTGTGGAATATGAAAGGGTCGGGCTTGTAGTGACAAACTAATTATTAAATGGATGGGATAGACAGCATAAATGAAGTCATTGGTGGAGCATGTTTCTGCACCTTGTGGGCATCCTTGTGTTTGGCAGAGCTGTCACTTTTTCTTCCAGTGTTTTACAATGAGCATGACTAATTGACTGACTGACTGACTGACTGACTGACATTGCTCTTCATTAAGTACGGGTAAACCTCCTCCTATTTGTTGAGATACTTGTGCTAACCTTTAACCTTTTCCACAGGTACTCCATCCCTGTCTCATTCATTAGAACCCAGTGTCTATATACAGATGGTTATGAGTAAAGCGTCATGGACATCTCACTCCTGGGAGTCCTCCAAGGTTCAATTTTGGCCCCTGTCTTATTT
This sequence comes from Chaetodon trifasciatus, assembly GCA_037975065.1. NCBI lineage: Eukaryota > Metazoa > Chordata > Actinopteri > Chaetodontiformes > Chaetodontidae > Chaetodon > Chaetodon trifasciatus. The sequence goes on from JBBMOE010000013.1 coordinate 10,729,383, forward strand.
TTCATTTTTAGAAATAACACTGGAAAGGACATGCTGACAGTTAAAGTGCATCTTTATGCAGATTGCAATACAATTGTGTACTCAGCTTCTTCCTCTCTGATTCAGGCTGTTGCTGAGCTGACTGACAACAGTTGCAGGCCTCATTGTATGGTCTAAAGTTGGTTCTTAATGTTAGAAAAACAAATGTACAATCTTTTCCTGAGCTCCCTCCCAGAGCTCAGATAATGATAACATTCATAACTTAGGAGGTGGCTCAATTTAAAGAGTATCATCCATCAAGTACTTGAGTATTTGGGTGGATGACAGGCTGCCTTTTAGAGTAACTTATTTAGAAAGTAGTGAAGAAACCAAAGGCTATGCTGGGTTTTTATAATCCTGCACACATCACTGTGTATTTTATGATCTGGTTTCCTGGGAGACAACAACAATGGTATATTTTTATTCAGAAAGCCATACTGGATAAACTCCCTTAATATCTTAATATCCTTAAAATATACCACCAGCTGCTATGATTTTCGCCCCTCTTGACGGCTGCTCTACCAGGTATGCAGGATTTGCTCAGATCTTGGTAGAGCAGCTTTCTCTTATGAACACCCTACAGCTTAATGGCTTTGCCTCCCTGGGAGTGTTCAAAGCTCTGATTAAAACAAACAAACCAAAAAAAAAAAAAAAAAAAAAAGAACTGTGTAGCTGAAGAATGCAATTGCTACTCTTAAGATGGATTTTGCATTATGTGTCTGTTGTTCCTCATTTGTTTTTAACATGCTTCATTTTAATCTGAAGGGACGTCCTCTTTAAGTAAAGGTTAAATAAAACCAACAGCTTCAGTTCGGCTGGGTTAAAGACAGTGTGTTGAGAGCCACATTTTGGCCCTTGCTGTGGCTCAAAACCTGACATCCCATAGAAAAACTTGTTCTCATCTCAAACTGGAGCATCTTCAGATTTATTTCATACCTGACATGTTATGATCTGCTAAAGTTACACAATATGAAATAAATAAATTCCCATTTTTGTTATCTTCACTGCCATCATCACTCTAGCCCTTATGGAGATCTGCACTCTATTGGGTGCACTAGATTAAACTACCCTGCAGTGTATGAATAAGGTATAAAAGGCAAATTTGTTCAACCTCAACCAACGACAACACTTAAGAACTGCTTAATACACCAATAGTAATGATCCAATAATGAATATTCTAACCTTTAATACCACAAGTACATTCTTTTGCTAATATGCCTTTAAGTTAAGTAAAAATTTGAATATAGGACTTTTTATTGTACTTTCATAGTGTGGTATTACTACTTTTATTTAAGTAAATGATTCGCATACCTCTATCACCACTGAAGTTATATTTAGATTGACTGAAATAAGGACTTTATGTTTTTATGGGTGCACCATTCCATCAAATGAAAATATTATAGATGTTTTCAGTGGTGGAAGAAGTATTTTGACCCTTTACTTACAAGTGAAGTACATTAGAGTTATCAGTAAAATTGTACAAGTATCATGGGTAGAAGTAACCCACTCATGCACACTGGCCTCTTTCAGAATACTTCATGATATGATACTGGATAATTATTACTCAATAATGCAGCAGTAGTATTTAGTATAATGTTGCAGCTGGTTGAGGCAGAGCTAACTGTTGCTACTCTATGCAGCGTTGGTGTTTATTCTATAATAATAATAATAATAATAATAATTACATTTTATAAAATCAATGTATGAACCTTTTAATCTGAAATGTAACTAGTATCTGCTGTTTGGTTCACAATCTCACTTGCTGTCACATTGCCCTTTCTAAACAAATTTAACTGAATACATTATAGACATGCTTTCATACATCCATAGAGCTACTGAAGAAATTTAAATGAGAAATTGGGTTCATTGCTCTTGTAGTGATTGCTGCTGGCAGTGTAAGAGCCATTTGTCTTGGTGTTGGTAGAATTTCATCGTCCTCACTTTGGATGGGGGCCAGCAACCTCATATAAAGCTGAGTGATTGGCTGGGGTAAATAGTGAAACAATTAGTCACGTCTGCCCTGTGACATCAGTTAACCCTCAGAACTCCATGCTAATGAGAACAGTGTAATAAATTCTGTCTAGCTGACAGAGGCAAGGTGTGCTTATTAAAGTGAAGAAATGAACAGAGGCTTTGGTAATTAGATGTAGAATCAAAGCCTGTAATGATCCCCCCTCCCCTCTGCCAAAATCAACAAATCATACCTACTTGGTCTACTGAAGCAGATGCATTATTGTAGATAATTACAGCACAGTGACATTTAAACTGTTTCTTTCACACTGTTGACTGCTGTTGCACAGAAATCAAATCAAAATGAGATAATGGCTCATGTTGTAATTACTTCTCTGGAAACAAAAGGAATAGATGAGTTAAACAGATTAAATCCATTTTTAGTTTGCATTCCTGACCACTGCATGCAGCTCTTCTCCCTGGCTAAATGTTCATGGCTTGCTTATACAGTACCTGTGTGTGTGTAAAGGCCGTGTATGAGCTTGTGGGATCTCAGGGGAAATGCCCACAAAGGCTCTCATTTTAGGCAGTAAGCTAATTAAATCGGTGGAGCAGATGGTGCAGACTTGGTCTGGACATAATGAGACGGTGAGTGGCGAGACGAACTGGACATGGCAGGACAGCTGTGAGGGGTTTGTGAGGTGACCAGAATTCAGGCGTCTCCCAGGGGTGAAGCTTTACTCCAGCCAAGAGTGTGGAATTACAACTGCATGAAAACTTTGGAGCCACTTTTTAAGAAGCAACTGGATCTGGTGCTGTTTACTTCTTCCAAATGTGTTTGCAGAACAACTTTTACTGGAAGTGAATAATACCATGCCAACAGTGTGTTTTTATCTTTTTTTCCTCCCATCCTCAATCATTATATCTTGGCAGGTGGTTTTTGGTAAACACCAAATTCTCAACACCTGTTGCCAGAGCCTTTTCCTGTCAGCCAACTCTAACCAACCCTGCTCTAACTGACACATTCTCCCATGGTTGGGCAAATAAAAAAAAAGGCATCTGCAACTGTGAAATAAACAACTGTGGCATTACCAAAGTTGGTGTTTTTCCTGGATGGCAGTTAAGTGGTACACAACAACAAAAAAAGCTCAAAAAAGCAGAAATTCCTAGAGGTGCAGAAATACTTTGGACAGCTCACCTCAAAAGAGATGTTCCACTCTCCTATTGCCCCTCGTGTGAGGAAAAGGTCGAGACCGGCGGATGCTGATGTCCCCAGGCGTGAGGAGGTGAAGTTTGAGGATGTCAGACTGTACCTGGTGGAGAGGAAAATGGGCCGCAGCAGGAGAAGTTTTCTGACCCAGCTGGCCAGGTCAAAGGGATTTATTGTGGAAGACGTCTTCAGGTTGGAAAAAGTTTGCCATTTTGTTTTTCGCTGACAGAACAGGGCTGGGCACCGAAAAGCTTTTCTGAAAATGAAGCTCAATAGAACATGCTAATGGAGAGCAGAGAGGCATGAGTCAAGTACCAGTCACACTGCTTTGACCTTGAGGCTCTTAAGGTCTTTATTGTAAGACTAGTGAAATGGAAGGTCATAATACTAATTAAAGGCCCATTTACAACATGAAGACTTAATTGCACTCTTAAACATGTTCATTCATAGTCTGTGGAAGCAGTTAAAATGATGTAGATAATGTAATGATCTGTAAAAGACAGCGGCCATTTAGAATTTGAACCTAAACACCAGATTTTGACAAAAAAGACAAATCAGTCTGTTCAGGACATCATTGAAAAGAGCAGCTCTCCTGTGAGAATTTCACTGTTGTGACATTCTCTTGAAACATATGCCTGTTTTAAGTAGTTTAGGTCCAATTCATTAGATCGCCACTATTTTCTCATGAATACTAACTTAGGAAGGATTAGAGCATCCATCCTGTCTCTGCTACACCTTAGTGGATTTTCTCCCTGAGCCATAACTCACAGTTCCAACATAAATACGTTTAGAAAGAAGGAGAAATTGGCGAACCCATCTACATCTTGTTGACAGTGAGAAAACTAAAAGCATTGGAAGAAAGGCAACAGAGCAAACAGAAACTTTTTTAATGAGTCTGACCAAAGTTTTTTGTTAAGTCACACTTAAGGAGAGATGTTTCGTGAGCTCGTTCCTTGCAATGATGAATCATCTATTGTGCGGTAATTATCGAAGCAGCATGCCTCTTCATTTTTTCTGTCCCTAATTGAAAGTATCTTTTAAATCCCAAACTGTGAACACAGCAGAAGCTCTCTGCTTGACATCTGCAACGCTTCAGAGTCAGGTTCCTTTGAGGCTGGTGATACTGTTTATACAGCCTCCCATCCTTAAAAGTCTCCCTTGTTTTGGGGGCTGGGCATCTCAAAGTCAGACTCTGAGCCCCTCTGGTGAGCAGGTGTGTGCAGACACGTATTACTTATGTTGTGGGGACATACATTTGTTAACACAGTCACACTGTGAGGACTCGGCTTTCTTTTGGGGATAAAATATAAAATAAATAAATTAAAAGTCCCCAAATGTTAATCATTAAATTTCATTTAGGGTAAGGGTAAGGGTTAGGCAGTAGTGGTTATGGTAAGTCTCCAGGAAATGAATGAATGTAAGTCAGTGTTCTGTCCTCTAAAGTGTGTGTGTGTGCGTGTGTGTGTGTGTGTTTGTGTGGGTGTGTGTGTGGGTGTTTGTCTGCTTCTAACGTTGCAAGAATCAACTAGACTTTCATAAATTCACAGTAAGGGCAGTTTTTTCTAAATCTAAGTTCCCTTAAGGTTCCAAAATGATTGAAGTTTGCATGTGATTTACTGTTACAATAAAGGGTCCTCACAGGTATATTCTAACCAACATGGGTGTGTGTTAGTGTTTATATGCGTGTCTAAGTGTGTATGCCAGCCGTGCGCCAGCTTGGCCATGGCAGCATTCCCAGAAACACAGCTTGAGCGCTCCTACGGTTACACTTGGCTTGATACAATTGTTTGAAACCAACGACAGGAAGTAGAGCATGCCTGCCTCAAACTGACATGAATTCTGCAAGCCGACAAAACTGATATCAGCTGCAGTTTGATAGCAACACCTCCAGTATCTAGTCCTCCACGAGTTATAGGCACTGTGCTTTGAGCATATGGTCAGACACACTGTGTGGATTCCTCTGTGCATGAAGGAATGCACACACACAGACACACAAACACAGACACCGGCCTCCTCTTGTCCTCATTTCAAGTGTGATGCACATGAACATGGATCCAAATATCGACATGTTTGTCCTGGCTGATTGATGACCTGCAATAAATGCTTTTTCACGAATGACTGCGTAGAAGTAAAGTCGGACATTCAGCCAACATTCCCTCTGGAACTGGTGGCGTCTTCTTGCTCAACAAGTCTTGGCAGAACCTCCCAGCCTTCATATTTAACAGCTGGGGTCTGACTTAAGGGACCATCAGTACATTACTGTTAAATAACACAATACCCGTCTTTTTTTTAAAGCTTCTTGCTGACTTGCCCATATATAGTAATCAAAATTATGGTGAAATAGTTATCTTACATTAAAGCACTTATGATTATTAATTTGTAATTAATTCATTTCAGATAAATATTTTTTAGCATAGCTTCCATATAATGTGACCCACTGACTCCAAAAATGATTACTACACAATAGGACACAACTTGTATTATTGGATTTTAGTGCTGCTTATGTTGTATAACAATATTTTTAGAGAAAATTGGTATTTTCAGTCCTTGATTTCAGACTGATAGACAAAAGCAGTCCTTTTATTTCTAGGCAGCAACCATTGCTTTGCTGGCAGATGTTGTCAGCTGTAACTAGCGAGCAAATTGTGTCTTCAGCTGACTTTGTCGTGTTTTCAGGTGAATTCTGTGAGGCGGTCTTAAATGTGCCCTTCATGGCTAGATACATGATATCATGCTAAAAGAAAACTAAGGCTAATGCTGCATCTCCCAGGCAAAGAAGTCAGCACAGCTGCTGATCCATGGAAGATAAACAAATAGCATTGTTCTTGTATTACAGGGTGGAGTTAGTTGGTGTTAAGTCCTAGTATTACCAGGGGCCTCATGTAATTTAGAAATTAAGCAAAGTCTGTATTTTGCTGAAATTTACTGACAGTATCCCCCAGATATGATGTCCAAGCTCTGTTTAACATAAATGTTTCAGAAGTGTCTGTTCTTAAGCAGCCATATTAATAATATAGTAGAGTTGTTTTGCCCACTTGCATGTCTTAGAAACATAAATACTCATTTGCAGCTCATTTAGATCAAGCAATTGATGCTTTGTGGCTTACAACCTTTTGTTGTTCCTAACCCTTTCTGTCATCACTCACTTTAAATGTCAATATGTAGTCGATCTCACAGCACAGCTATTGACTGCTCAACAGATGAGCCGCGATCAAGTTTCATATATGTTTAGTTGTCTGACAACAAAAAACAGACAACCCCAAATGACTCAAATATCTATTTGCATGGGATGAATATTATCACATGCCCTATGTGTTTGGCTAAATATGGTAGGAATTTTTACTTTACTAATTATAGGCATGGAAGATTTGCATAGGATTAAGATCACAGATGGCCTCCCCAGTTATTACAAATTACTAAAGGTTTCCAGGTCATACCAGGAAAAATGGAAGATCTGGCTGTTAAGATAACCCTGTTGGCTTACCTATGCAGTCGGGTATATGTTTACCTGTATATATATACATTCTACACAGTGGATGTGCTAGCCCTGAACAGGGCTTCTGTAACAAAATAATATAAGATAGTAATCTACTTAGCTGGACATGGTAACATTTACAGTTTATGTTAGAGCAACAGGGAAAGGGAAAAGAAAAAACATTCACACCATCCAAACTCAAACTCAGAGTATCACTCTTACTACAGCCCCATACACAACATTTCAGCATGTCGAGAAATGCCTTGCTTAAGCTGTGATTGGACATCTCATGTTGTTTATCTGTGTTGTGACATCTTGGTTGATTAGGCATGGAAGCAGCTCTTCTCCAGTGAGTTTAATAAGAATTTCATGGAATTTAATTGAGATGTTTACTTATTGTGATTAATTTGCTGCTCACAATGATCCTGTATGTCTCAATGAAGAGGTCTCACGGGAGCAGCTGTAAGAGGCAAACGGACGAACCCCTGCCATGGTGTAAAAATCTGTTCTGGACATACTCCGTCTTTGATCTGCTTGTTGGTTTTCACTGGAAGGAATAGGAGGGTAGCTGCTGACATGCACAGGGGCAGAGAGATGACTCGAGAGAGTTCTCCATATCAAAGCCCATTGACTTTAGCCCGTCCTTGTGTCTGGGCTCAGTCCCACTGATTCTGGGGAGTACAATCTGGTGCTGGGTTTGCCATCTCGCTCATTTGCATGCCAATCTGCCGTTTTACATTCTGTGCAGCTACGTGTACGATAAGAATCCAAATTCAGGGGCTGGATTATATCTGGGTAAACATGGCACGAGGAGAAAGTGTTTTTTATTCTATGATCTTCAATCATAGCAGCTCAACCCCTTGTGATTTTAGAGGGAAATCAACCCAAGAGCCAAATCTCTATTACAGTGGTTAGACTGTTCACAGCAAGTGAGTTTAAGCTTTTGGAGATAATAGCTGTGTCCCTTAGATGCCTCAAATGGGTCTGTTCGAGTGGCTCTTTGTCCATGTCTTTGTGCTGGGAAGGATTTTTTTTAAACACGGCCACCATTGGTGGCTGGACTAGTATGCTGAGCAGATAGAGGATTAGTTTCGCCAGTGATTCGGCCAATTAGGCCTCAGCCTGGGACATGTCTTGAGGAGTCTTTCCACCGATTTACCCATGCCAGGAGAGAGGAAGAGGAGGAGCGTGCTGAGGGTAATTATGCACGGCTGAGCGCCCTGATTGGGTATGGTAGTTAGACTCCGTGGCAGGAAGCAGAGGGGAGGAGGCCGTGATAAAAAGTCTGTTGAGAGAGTCTCGGTGGAGCTGTAGGAGGCACTGGTTGAGTGAATTCAGCTATCAAACAGTGGAGGGAGGCACTGAGGGTCTGTGCTGATTGTTGTTCACCAAGTGTTGATCCCCAAACAGCACGAATAAGACTGTGATGCTGGGATCTGAGCTGCATTTAAAAAGCTTCACTTGAGCCCCTGCACTCTCTAAAGGCTGCTGAGACCAAGACAGGAAAGTTATTTCTGTTAAATCAAGCAGTGAAGAAAGTCTTTCAATCAAACAATTCAAGGTTTCCTGGAATCCTACTAATCCATAAACACAGCACCTAGGCTTTTGTCTGCTTATTTTTTCACATTAAGAGAAATTCAGTTACTTAATCAGCCTCTTACCATGAGCAGTTTGGCTGTACATGAACACACTGTTAACAGTTTTGTTTCTTTCACATGAGAGATTTCCATCTCTTTGTGTTTCTCTGTGTTTGGAGTGGACAGGCCTTGGTGGGAAAAAGGTGATGTCACGTGCTTCCATCCACCAATCAGAAAATAGAAACATTTGGGTGGCAAGGTGGCACAAGTGGTAACACTCACAGCTAGAAGGTCCCGGTTCGAATCCCGCTGTGGGCGCTGGTGGTGTGTCCTCCACCATGCCTTTGGTGCCTGCTGCTCGAGGAAAAAAAAGGGCCTTTCTTTGTGGAGTTTGCATGTTCTCCCTGTGTTCACCTGGGGTTTCCTCCTTAAATAACCCCCACTAAAAACATGCAAGAAGATCACCACCTGACCAGTGGTGACAAAAAAGGATGGGTTAAATGCGGAGAAAATAATTTCACGGAAGCATGGCGTGTAGTGTGCAACTTAACTCTGTGTGTGTGATAATAAAAGTACATTTCTTCTTCTTCTTCTTCTTCTTCTTCTTCTTCATTGTAATCAAAATCGGAGGGGCTGTGTTGCAGCACCACTGTCAGTCAAATCTGATCAAACCATGTCCATACTGTGGTCATGAAGATAATTGGTTGATTGGTTTTAAATACACAGCACATAAAGATGTTGTCATCAAAACTTTAACGTTAATAGCTCCTTATAGAGAAACACTTGAGACTAAGTTTCAGCAAGACTAGCTACTGAACATAATGGAATATCTAGCAGCTAAAGAGCTAGATATTTCCCTCAAAAGTAGGTGGAGACCAAAGCAGAGCTAAAAGTCAATAATTGGATTTATTTCAGGTAGTCAAATGGATGCTAATGGATGTCTAAATAGCATCTGTCTGCAAACAAGTTTTCCATATCAGACGGTGATTATATATCAGTGTTGTGTTCACAGCCTTTTTCTGCTGCTCCAATGTTGCCAATAAAATCAGCTATTACAGGTTTAATGCTTGAAGCTTGAATGGGAATTTGAGCTTGTTAGACTAAATAATGCTCACCTCTGTCACTGAGCTTTGACACAATGGAATAAAACCTGACAGTGAATTACTATGAACCCTCTGACAGCTTTTTTCCTTCTCCTTCTACAGTGATGAGGTCACTCATGTGGTGTCAGAGGACAGCCAGGCTTCATCCCTGTGGAAATGGCTAAAGGAGAGTGCCCCGAACAGTCTGCCCAACATGCATGTGTTGGATGTCAGCTGGTTCACTGACAGCATGAAGGAGGGGAGACCTGTTGCTGTGGAGACCAGACACCTCATTCAGGTTTGTGTGTGTCACAAATCAGACTAAAATATGCAGATAGGTATAAGATATAGGGTCAGCACTAGATGGCACTATGAACCAAACAGGTAGCTTTTCACTGAGTATGTTACCACAAAAGAAATGACATGCACATGCAGTATTCGAGGAAACACAATAACGTCACACTCCTTCATGCAGGAAATGCATATTCTGAAGGTATTTTGACTACATTTAGGTACGCAGTGAGCTTCCTCGCAGGGAGCTCGCACAAAGAAGACCTACCTAACTTCCCTCTGCTTTTCCTGCTTTCCTTACCACACTTAAACTGACTGATAGCAGCAGAAACATCCCCCATATTGCGTGGGAGTGTCAAATAAACCCTTCAGCTGGACATCAGGACTAAGAACTGCTCACTAACCGAAACACACACACACACACACACACACACACACACACACACACACACACACACACACACACACACACACACACACACACACACACACAGAAACATGCATATTTCCCCTTGTGAATGGCACAATGAGGGCTTGGCAGCATATGGATCCAAAATAAAGAAATATGTTGTCTTCTGTTCCTCCCACAGTGGAGAGAGAAAAACACTCAACCACTGAAGTCACGTTTGCCAAACTCCATCTATGTTTTCTCTTAACAGCCTGTGACGGCATTAATGGTCACGATGACATTCGCCGTGTTTGTGCCTTCCTGTGAAATATCCCCAGAAAAGGCTTTTGTCTTGTTCTAGCATTGTTTCCACATGGCCAAGTGAGTGTGGCACATCAGCTTCAAGTTGGCTGCATCATTAAGTGACAAGGCTAATGATGCCATGCTGACATTTATTGACCCATCTCCCCAGGTAACCGCAAGCTCACATCGCTTCTTTTTTTGTGGTGTGAACGAGGTAACGCGCGGTGGCATTTATGTGTGCGCCACTTCCAGTAGATTGTTTTTATGAGTCATAAATCTATTTAAGGAGCTACCACGTAGGGATGAAATATTCCCCAAACAGGCTACTTCTTGGCCACATTTGCCTGCGGCTCTTCTTGATAGTATGGAAATGCAATGTGTTTTACTATCAAAAAATATTCTACAGCAAGTCAGGGAGGAATTTTAAGTATCAAAGCCCATTGAAATATAATCTTTGTATTTATAATGTAACATTGCTTCATGGCTGGCAGAGAGGCTGTTTAGCCCATTGAAGTAGGGAGGGTGTAGGAACACGCTGCTTGAAAGGAACGTAAATGGAAGTGATTGAGATTCAGAGTCTGTATCTGGCTTATAAACACGTGTCTGCCGTCACCCTCCCGCGAGGAGACAGGTGGGCCTTGCGTCAAGGGAGGGTGTTTGTTGGTTAGTGTGTAGTTGCGTGGGTACGGGGGCAAGTGGCCTCCCTTAAGAGGTGGAACCTCGTTGACCTTTGCCCTGCTCAGTGGCCCGAGAGGATTTCACCAACCCACCTGAGTGCACTCTTCTGCCTGCGTGACAGGCATTAACATGGAGGCAGGAACAGAGTGTCTCTATGGTTTCCAGGAAGGTGCAGGAGTGGGCGAGGTCCTGCAACGCTTGCTGTACCTTTTTATCTCAGCAGATGGTACGTGGAAAAATGAAGCTGCAGCGTGGAGACTGCACACGTTAGCTTAGTTACATCTAAGCCATACAGCAAAGGTGGAGAGGACACTGGAGAGAAAGCCAGGAGAGGATATGCTTCCTCTGAGATCAGTCTGAGAGCTTTAACTTCCACAGAGTTACAGGCCTGTATAATAACCAAGCCCAGATGGGGAAAACCAACCTCTGCATGCTGATGCACAGACGTTTGTCTCCATGGACCTACAATCCCATATTGGATTAAACAAACTGCAGCTGAGGTGGAAAAGTGATGGAGAACCCCCTGTTGTATTTAGGGGGAGTACACTTAGGGAGTTTGTAAGACAGTTTTACTTTTGATTGGCAGAAAAATTGTGCCGTGAAATATATTTAAAGTTATTCATTTTTTTTGTATTTTTTATTTTTTGAGAACAGGAGAGGCTCCTGGCAGAGAATAAATGATGAACATTTTTTGAATCCCTTACTGATTGATTCAGCCCAGCAGTGTGAGAGGTAGTAGCTCTTTTCATTATCTTTTTGAGACACCCCTGTTCCTTCTGCAGCATCAGTACCAGTCAACACTGCGTGGTAACAATCCCTCCATCTTCCTCTCTCTCCTCTTCCACCCCCTCTGTATCATTCTGCCACCCAATTCACGGGTAATTTTATGGAAGCAACTTCCCTTTTGTGATGTCTAATTGTCTGCAAGAATATTAATATTACATTGGTAATCCTTTTGACACATATATTACAAATGGGGAACCATTTTTTCATAGAATGAAAAGGCAATTTACAGGAGGCAAATTGGATGATGGCAAGCAGATTTGTAATGCCATGGGTTAGGTAGTGTAATGGATTTGGATGCCACCAGACTGTGAGATGAGTGTCATTAGCCTGTTGCCCTGGAGACTCACAATCATAAAAATAACTTCTCCAAGGCAAATGGCTACATTTTTATGTAATTCAATTTGAACTCCTGGCTCTGTGCTAGTCAGGAATAGCCTTACGCACATTTAGCCAGACAACAATTTGCAAGAGCTCAGAAATCAAAATGATCTATGACTGTATATGTATGTGTGTGTTCATTGGTTATTTTTGTACATAGGACACATTGCCCACATTGCCAGAAAGCACGACACCCACCGCTGTGGCCACTGTTTCTCAATATGCCTGCCAGAGACGGACAACCACAGAAAACAACAACAAGATTTTCACAGTAAGAAACTGTCATTTAACCTCACTCTAGAAACAACTGCACTTGTACCCATCAGCGGCTGTCGCTCTGACTTTGCAATGTAAAAAGCGTAATCTGTTCTGCTCTAATTGGATGGCTGGCTTGCTTCACTCACCAGCGCTCTGACACAACTCTCCCCAAAATACATTAACCTGCAAATGAGTAGCATCTGCGGCACGTTGGAGGCGCAACAGCTGACATGCCCATGATCCCTGGCACGGGGGATGGCACGGACACGCCCTGAGGCGCCGCACGCTACGCCAAGATGGTCGACGGACGTGACACTCCTCACAAGCAATGATGGATCTGTCCCTCTGCCATCTGGCGGGAAGTGTGGGAGGGAGGGGTGTCGCGGTGGCTGAGGAAGGGACGTTACGGTTCCCACACAGAATGGGGAAGTGGTTCATCGGCTGATTGGCCTAGGTGTTGATGAGTGTGAAGAAAAAGGGAAATGATGTATTGCTAATAATGTCAATGTAGCTGCAGGTGCAGAAGGAGAAACCAGTCAAAAAAATAGGAACAGGGCAGAGTCAACGTACAGTCAATGTATTAACCAAAACAAACAATGAGCCACTGTGCAAATAAGCTTTGTGAATAGTGCTGAAAAGACTAGTTAAGCTACATAAATTAAGCAATGTTTTTGGTAATTGATCAATAATTAAGCAACAATCCCAAACTGGCATTTTTCCAGGTGTCTTTCTCTCTTTATTTAAAATCATTGTAAATGTAATAGCTCTGGATTTTGGAACGTTAGAAAAAAACTTTTGGCTTAAACAATGGAGATTATGATGGGCATTTTTCACTTTTCATTATATAGACTAAACAATTAATCTAGGAAATAATGAATCATAAAATAATTGGCACATTAATTCAGAATGAAAACAGTAATTACTTGTAAGTTTAATAACACTGCTGTGACCTAATGGAACATTCATAATCTCGCTACAAGAAGAAGTGGAGAATATATGCAATAGTGGTGTACTCTCGCTCTCATTTTGCTTTTTGTGATCTGTCTGGAAGCCACATTCGGCACAGAATATGAAATCAGAGGTCTGAGATATGCAATATCACAGTGAAGTGACTGGCAAACCTATGTGTGTGTTTGTGTGGGAGTGTGGAGACCCGCTGATGAGTTCCTGTAAGACCTATTAAGCACAGCTTACCGAGGGCCTGTGAGGCATCTGTTTCATAATGACTTTTTACCTGCCAGTGACGGTAAATGTACGTAATAGATGCACACACGTGTACCGAAATTCACCCACATGTGCTAGTGTTCATGCGTCCTCCACATGGAGAGACACGTACAGATGTGCACACCCACACTCTCACCTGGGGAGGGCTGCCGTTCAATTCCTTATCCCCTGTTTCTTTCCACAGCATTAACTCTATAATTAGCAATCCCACTCAGTTTGCCTATCCCCATGATTAACTCATTATCCCCACATAAAAGCACATCAAAGAAGACTTTCTGATTAGAGAGAAAGGTTGTTCTAGATGTGGTCTTCAGAAAGCCACAGGTAAAACCCTCCACAGAGGCAGATAAAATGCAGTTACTTGAAATATTTCAGTCACATAGAAATAAAAAAAAATATGTGTTGCCTTGTTCTTTGACTGTAAGCCAAGTCTGTTTAGAAATGCACAACAGCAAACCACTAGACACAGGATATGATCTACTATACACAAGACTGTGCAATGCAGTGTTAATGAGGGACAAGTTATTGATCCACAATGGTAAAGCTATCCTTGATCTGCCTGCTGTCTGCTTGATGGCAAGGAGAAGCGATGACGTAATCCCTATGAATACATGTCAAGCTTCTGAGGCAACTGAGATACTTTAAAATAGTACGCATGCATGATGTCTGTCTGTCTATCTTTCTAATTGTTATTGTGGGTATGCTGATAATGATGTCCTCCATTTCAGTGGCAAATCTTATTTGATACGGACAAAAAAGCTATTCTTTGGAAGAAAAACTCTTTGATTTTTGCAGATTTGCTTGTTCTCAGCTACTGAGAACGGGGAGTATTTTTATCATTCAGATTTAGCGCTGTAGATATGCTGCAATTATACTGGCATTAGTTATTTGGTGTCCTTGCTGTCAAATCACAGTGTTGGAAAGAGGCCAAATATGGATTACTGCTGCTCCTTCATTAACGTTGTCAATAACATCTGCTTAAAAAGTTCAGTCTCACTCCCTAGCAAATCACATGCGAGTTGACAGCATTGCACGTTAGATTCAATTTTATAGTCATTGCACATAAAACATGGACTGAGACAACGAAATGCAGTTTAGCGTCTGACTAGAAGTGTGAAAAGCAGCAAAGTGCAGAGTAATGGACATACGTATAGGGATATATAAATAACTGTGAGGGGTGTATATGAATACACTAAGATAAATACAGCATTTGGAGCAGTTACAGTTGGCAGTTGTGGATATAAATGTACATACACAGAGCGGGTGTAACAGTGAGTAATGCTAATAAGAAGATATTATATACAGAATACACAGTTCAATGTGAATACAGTGTATACACTGTATTGTACACTGCAGTGATGAGCGATGTCAGAGGAGAAAACATGTCTAAAGGCAGTGGTGATAAACACTGAGACACAATTTACACTATAAAAATGCAATGACTTTCAGAACAAAAAGGATGTTTATATATAGCAAAGACTTGCAACAAAACCACATTGTTAAACGCCCTCACTCCTATGGGCAAACTGATATGCAGTTGTTGTTAAGCTGCCATGCAGCTACACTATTCTCTGGCTCTTTTCAGGCTGCTCATCTGTCTCAAACATACAATAGTACAGTCAGTAATTGGCCAAGCAATATCTTTTTGGTGCATGCACTGTTGTGTGTCATGGCTAGTCAGTGCTGATGTCACCCAGCAACCACAATCACGTGAGTTTGTCTTCATGAAACTTATGATATTAAGAAAGCTGCAAGCAGCAATAGTGGAGGGCAGGCAATCAGCCTGGTTTGAGGTGGCTGAATAGGCGGAATGAATACAAATCTGCATAATGTCTTCAACAGGGGACCTTAAACTGTCCAGGAAAATCATTTGTAAGAGGGATAATTATCTTTTCCATAATAAGAAATGTATTTATCTGGAGCAAAAACAGGTTGGTTAGTTAAATTGGAATTTCTCAGCTCATGCTAGCAACGCTAACAAAACAATGTTGGCTAACAACCTTGCATAACACTAAAAAGCAGCTGCTTTGTTTTGTGGTTTCAGAAGGGAACAAAAGGAACACAACCACCACCATAGGTGGTGCCATTTGTTCAGAGACGGTCTATAGCTGCCTGTAACAGACACCATTTCCCAGAAGCCTCAGACCACCACAGGTTAAACATCACAAGCTCCACAGAATGAGGCGAGTCAGTGAGACGACCACGGACAAGTCAATTATCACTCTTTGTGTTAGGAATTCCTACAAATTTTATGTTTGTATAATTTTTCCAGTAAAATGAGTGAGTAAAGTGTGTCATGTCATCCCACTATAAAGACGACAGGCCAAGTGGGAGTATGCAGGTGGAGCCAGACAGAGAAACACTAATGCGTACATGTAAGAGGCTACACGATGTGGAAGCAAACCTGGGAGCCAGGAAAACTTTTCAGCTGTGCTTCGATGACCAATTTCCACTGAAGTGAATGGGCTTACATCCATCATACATTATAATACATCCATAGTTGAGTGTCATGGCTTCTTCAAACATGGCTGTAATAATAGCAGAACAGAAATGGCTCAGAGAGAAGAGAGCATTGGTAGATATAATGAATCTATTAGAAAGTTTCAACTTCTAATAACAAGTGCTGTAGTAGATACTAATTTATTTGTAGAATATGGATTGTAAACCCCAGGAACATGTTCCACTTGTTTGGCAAGGACGGTCAAAGAAACCCTCAGCGAGATACTTGAGTTCCAAAAGCTAGTGAAACAGCAGGAAGTGGTGCTGGGAGTTTGTCTCTGCAGGAACTTTAAAAGAAGACATTTGCAGCATGTTGACTGATACCACTCAAGATGTGATTTCCTTTATTCTAATGCTCACTAATTAACTTATTGTTGCTGCACCCAGCCACTGTTGGTCTCCTGTTTGTGTTTGAGCAACTAAACCGATATGTTTGATAATGATGCAAGCATTTAGAGCCTTTAAAATGATGTGCATTCATGTGGATGTGGCTGTATGTGTGCTGCTGTGGTTTTGAGCATGTCTTTGCATGAAGTGTATGCGTACATTAGACAGACAGAGGAAGTGTTGGAGGAAACAACCTGTGATGATTTCAGGAAAGGGGGGTGGGGGGGAGGGAGGGAGCATCTGGGGCCAGCAGGGTGTACTGGTGAAGGAGGAGGAAATAGGTGGTGCAGAGCAGTGTCAGGATCAGGAAGCGAGGATGAGCATCATCTCAGCAACAGCACCCCAGTGAGGTGTCAATCACTCGCTGGCAGCAAGCGGCCCTTCATTCCACAGCCATGCACTATTGATTTATTCATCCCTGCTTCCTCACCATCTCTGCCTCACACTCTTTCACTCCTGTAGCACTTCTCTCTGCCCTTTTGTTATGCCCCCCTCCCCATTTACCCATTCTTACCGTGCTCTCTTTCACTCTTGTTGTCTCTTGCTGTCTTGCTCTTGCTGCGACTGGGAAATCCACACTGTCTTTGTGCTTGCACACACACCAGTCAAGCCTACACCCTCTCTCTTTTTATCTGCCTAGCCACAAGTCTTCTGCTGTCATAATTTCACCATAAGCCTGACGTACGCTGACACAAAAATTGATTTGTGTCCTGGCTGATTGACGTGCACCATCGGATGCCTTTTCTTTGATGGCAACACACGGACACACACATATATGCGCACACAAACCAACATATACATATACACGCACACAGTTTGCCAGTCTAATGGGGGGGAGGGAAAGGAAGAGTGAGTGAGAGAAAAAAGTGCAGAAAGAAAGGGCTGAAAATCCTGAATTTGCTTCCCTTCAGCACGGGGCCTCCAATGTATTGATAGGAGCAACGCCACGGATGAGGAGATGGGTGGAGGGGGTATGGGAGCACTGAACCTTGAATGCATCAGATTGATTCCCTCCATCCCTCACTGGAGTAACATTCACACTTTAAGAGCTAACAAACAAAAAGCTGTATGGATTAGGAATGGGTCAAACAGTGCTTGTTCAGTACTCATGTGGATTAAGGTTTTTATTTCTTCCATGACATTATCTTGTTAGATTTCACATTAATCACATCAACTTTCCTTTGAAGGCATTTGTAGAAACAAAAGTTAAACTCCTTTTCCTCATCTGAGGTCAACCTTAAAATTACATGAAGGAAAAAAATCAATCCAGAATTATGTCTACGACTTATTCATTAGATATGGGACAGATAAAATCCATCTCCTTGCTGTTAATGGTGTTAAAACTCTTCTCAGTGGGTTCTCTGACCTCCTTTCATGGTTTCTTTTTGTGCATGCAGAGAGGCGGGCTGCTGTGCGAACACGACTCGCAGGCATGTCCGTGATATCCGGTGGTGGGGGGTAAATCGGCGTGCTATATCAACGTCCCTGCGCACTAAGTCTCCCTACCAGCCCGAACTCCTCATTAATTAGATGAACGCATATACGGTACAGGGTGGGCTTTTGAGCCTGCCGCGCTGGCTCCATGCAGCTGCAATGACAACATGACAGTTGACAGACAGCTGCAGAGAGTGTGTGTCTATGTGTCGGGTCTTAAAATCCAGTTTTCCTGCAGGTGAGATAATTTTAATTGGGTGTTCTGCTTGAGTGTGATTTGGCAACAATGAGCAATGACGTCACTCCACTGATATCAAGAAAATATAATCGAATTTGAAGACATACATCATCCTTTTGCTAGCAGGAGTTAAACTTGCAACGATAGTTATTTGCCAGTTGGGGGCAGCACAAGAAGCTGTTAGCACAATACTGACATGGCTGACAGTTAGCTATTTACACATCCAGCAGGCACAGAGCAACATTAGCATTCATTTAGAGTCATGTTTCTGGGCCCCCAACAAATAAGTAAGCCCAGGGTTCACTCTCCTTGTTCTGTTTTGGTCTCCACCAAATCCTAAAGCTTAACTAACTTTTAAGCTGCTAAATGCTCCACTATGGTCACTTGCTGGACAGGAAGTGTACAGTGGGTCTGTTCAAGCTTTTTTCTCAATTAGCAAAGACGCCAAAACTCTACATACTGTGTTGAGTGATATTTCTCTCGGTTTATCACTACAAGCAGCTCCTTCTGTTGACAGGTGACTGCATCAGGGCTGAGAGACAAGCATGTGACAGATGAGATCTACAGGCTACTTGTTTTTTTATGTTGAGATGTGAGTCCCCTCTCTTCTGCTGCTCTGCTCAAGGACAGTGTAAGAGACAATTTAACCATCATGTTGATGTTGGAGTAACAATCTAGATAGTTTACTCTTTGGACCAAGTCATACACAGGGGATGTTGCCAGATGTTGTCCTGCCTGCTTTAAGAGCATCCATTCTCTCACAGTAGAGTCTCAGTCAAGCTGTAAGGTGGTGTTTGTAATGTCCTCCAATCCACCAAAGAACAGCCCCCAGACTGCAACTTCGCTCTTAACTCCCTACTGATAGTTTGTGCAATCCTCTGCATTATCTGTGTTCCCTCATTGTGTAAATAATACACACCTCTGAGATTCACTCCAAACTGCTTCAACAAAACAATATCCTCTAGATAGCAAGACACAAGAGGCACCTGTTTAGCTTTATGAAATGGTAAGAGAACAACATCACACAGAGCTTGCACTTGTTCTTCATTCAGCTCATCTCACCCTGTAGCAAGTGGGTGACTGGACTTTTCAGCTTGAGTAGTTTGTTTGTTGGCGATAACTTGAAGCATCGAGTTCAGCTCGAACATATTTGCTCACCAAACGCCCAAGCCTCAGCTTTTTTTCTGTTTTGCTAGCTACTGTTTGCCTACACGACACAATAGCAAGTGGTAATATAAGTGTAATTTTGCCATATGCACATGGTCAAACTGGGACCTGATCCTGAAGTAGAACAATTCCAAAATTGAGTTTTCTCTTAGAATTATTATCATGACTATAACCATCATCTAATTCAGCAGTTCGGATACCCCGTGCCACTGTCATGTTTTGTGTCAACAACGCCTTCTCAATCTGTCGGTGTAGCAATAATAAATTGCTGAGAAACGTTTCAGCCCCAGTTTCGCTAGGTTTAGGCAACAAAACTACACGGTTAAGTTTAGGAACAAAATCATGGTCTGGGTAAAAAAATAACTTCTTTAAAACAATCAACAAGCCGGTCTTATGTGTGAGGATCATGTGTGTGATCAACCACTACCCTGCCCTCCACCCTTGAGGAGACATTTGACTCTTACTTGCTGTGTCCCCAGGATAAATGGATGGAACAGCATCAGGCTTCAATATAAGTTTTGAGACAAAATTCAACTGTTGTTTGTGTAACATTTTCAAAATAGCGCTCTGGAAAATGTCTAATGCAAACCTGTTGTCTTTGGAAGGTCAGCATTTCTGCTTTTGCAGCTTTCCAACCAGAAACAGAACATGTCTCCTCCATCCCTTTGAAAACAGTGAAACTTAGCTAAAATACTGTATTGTAACTACATGTGACTTCTTCTTCTGACTTCTTAAACTACTACATGTTGTACTATGGACCTTTACCTTGTGCTTATTATTAGTGAGGCTCCCCAAACCAGCATAGAAAGAATACATCCAGACAAACTACTTGTCACACACTCTACACACTAAACACTTGCACAACACAAGCGTGCCCTATCACCTATCCAATTACAAGTTTGCTTCTCCTCTTTGTCGCATGCTGCGAAGAGACCCCAGCTGCAAGTGTGTGTGTATTTGTGTATGTGTGTGTGTGTGTGTGTTTGCTGGGATATAAAGAGTTGCTCCCTTTCCATGTGCTGTAGTAAACGGGTCAGTGCGTCTCCTGGGTGAGCTGAACTAAAGTCTGCTGCTCACTGACCTGAGGCTGCGTGTCTGCACAGGACTGCGGGTGGTGCAGTGACCTCAGATCGCGGCTTGGCTAGAGGAGAGGAGAGGAAAGCACGAACACAGTCCTGAGCTTTGGTCACACTGGGCTGCGTCAAGTCCAGGTTCTGGATTTAGAAATCTTCAGCTTGAGTCCCTGTAGTGGCTTTGTGTATCTGTCCTTCAGGTACTGTGTTCAGGCAGATTGTTTTCATCTGCTCCATGACATTTCACTGATATGCATTTCTATTATTGTCTTCTTCAACATAACCGATTCATGCATTACATAAAGGGCAGAGTAGGAGCACGCAAGAGGTAGCATAATATGAAATGCTGACCCAAATGTCATGAGGTATTACAGGCTAATTTCTGAGCTCCTTGTGCATCTAAGGTTTAAGAGAAGACATTGCACACTCAGCTGCCTGTTTTCTTAAAGCCTCACTGATATATAAACTAAGATATGCTCCAACAGATGCTCTTCTTGGATGGTTAACAGCTCTGAAACACCATCCCCCACACCAACGCTGGACTTTAAGGATGGGTTGAATGCATGAATTTCTGTTATGTCTGCAGCTGACAATCATATCCTCTTCATGGCAGTGATAAACAAGACGTGCAGAGCTGAGAAAGCTCTCTTTTTATGTGGATATAAATGGGTGCAATGCTATAAATGCCTTGAAAGTGTGCAGTGTTTTCCCACGTCTTACTACGACCAACTTGGATTTTCAAACATGGCAATAGCACGATTGTTCAAACTGAAGTGACCATCTGTTCTGATGGGTGTCACTTCATTTGGCTCATTTTGTTTGACTCTTTGTGGTGAGAACAGGCTCGCTTTTGAGTATTTAGACATGCATTATGATACTGCACAAAAACCATGGTTTTATTTATGTATGAAGCAGCTTTATACATGGTTTTAGTCATTGTTTGTCATTGTTGTTGTTATATAGAAATAGACTAAACAGACATGATATTCCACATCAAGACACAGAATTTGAATAAAGAAGGTACAACAAAAGATGAAGGAGTTGGTCTGCAATGATACAAGACAAATGACAAGATAGCAGTATCTTCTCTGAAACTGATACTAAAATCTGTGGGTTGGAAAATCATTTTTGAGGAGGTGTACAGTGCAATAACACGCCAAATTAAAACTACATAGTGCGACAGCACATCAATGATTTGAAAAAAAAAAAAAAAAAAAAAAGACAATGCAATTATCTCATTTCCCTTATTCAAATAAGCACATAACACAAAATGCGTAGGGGGTTTGGCAAGAAGAATGCTCTGAGGATTTTCATGCATCAGCCTGTGGTGTTATGTGCTTCTATAAATGAGTGAAATGTGATAATTGTATGAAGTCGCTTTTTCAATAATTAAGATAAATATTGTTTGTTTTTTAATATTGTTTTTCTGAACATTTATTGTTAGTGTCTTTTTTGGTTTTTAAGCTGATGGCTTAATAGGGAGAGGGGGGAGAATCTTACACCTGGCTCTTTATTTCAGAGAATTTGATCCACTTGCTTCAATAAAAAGTAGCTCAATGTTTCAGGAACGTGCAGTGGGATGGGAGTTCTCATAATATTCTGTACAAAACCCACCTGCAGCTCTTTATTCCTCACTGCACCAACCCGCTCCATCTCAGACACACTCAGACAGGAATGCTATTTGAAATGTTTTGTCATAGCCCACATGAAAATATTACCTGTTTAGCTAATGAATGGCTATGCTGATGATCCAGCTCTCCTGTGGTGACATGTTTTCCTCCACTCGGTTCTGCAACAGTAGCTCATCACTTCAGCAGCAGCACAATCCATGAAGCGATCCAGATGAACACGGTGCCAAATGTTCAGCTGCATGCCAGTATTAGAAAGTGTGACAGTGAAGTTGTTTACTGAAGTGCTTTTTCTCACTTCATTCTCTTGAAGTGCAATAACAATCCTTTTTATGTTCATCTAATAAAAGCAGTTGGTTCATACATTAGTTAGTAGGATATCTAGAAAATGGCAGAGTTACAGGAGACATTAACATAATGAAGTGGACACTAAGGCTTTGGACCAAGAAATAACTGATTAGGGTCCACAGTTTGGTGATGATAGCGCCACCTTGTGGCCATTTAAAAAGCACTTTTCCCTGGAATCTTTGGTCAAACACACATCTTAACATACAGGACAGACTATTTTCTACATAAAATTTTGAATTTGTTTTTAAACATCTTTTAGCCATGGCTAAATGGTGAACATTGGTGCAATGGAACATGGGAAACCTGTTAAATGACATGTTAGCATTGCTGTTGTGGGCATGTTGCCCCTTTGCATTTTCTGCACTGCTGTGACTAAGCACAGCCTCACAAAGCCACTAGCATGGTTGTCTTTTTTAACTTCTCTTCATACAAATGTTCAATCCCTTATTTATCAGGTTTGGACAACCCTGAAAAAAGTCATCCTTTTATTCAGCTTTTTCTGAAGTACAATACCATGTAGTCCGGAACTTGTGGTTATGGCTTATTTCATATAAATTGCGTTCATTTTATATCTTAATTAGTGAAAGCATTGAGAAATTGTGGTTACATTTAAAGGACTTAAAATATCCACTCAAAGCAATAGTAAAATTGTAATGGAGGCATTAACTTTTGGCCACTTTGCAACAGTAGAAACAAGCTATACAACATTGGATTATCACCTTAATAAGTTGATACAGAAACTTTTTATCAAAGAGTTGCCTGTTTGCACATCCAGCAGGCACAGAGCACGGAGGGCCTCTCACAGCATTTAACATTTTGACTTGAAGGAAATCACAGGGGTAAATAATGCAGTTAATGATGTCTCAGTGGTTTGGTGCATGCTTGCTCACTGTCACACTGTCACTGTGTCTTGGCTTACTGGGAGACACAACAGAGCCACTGTTGATGTCATTGTCCTCTGTGAGAAGGCCTGTTAGCAGTCATGTTTCTGGCCACCAAATGTTAGTCCAATATTAACTCCCCTGTTGGCTCTGTTTGTCTCTGCTTCTTTGCTGACTTTGTTTGTCAGTTATTTGGTGCTGGGCAGGTAGTGCACAGTGGGTTTTTACAGCTAAAGGCAGCTGTGCCTGGAAACAGTGCTGATGAGACCTGTGAGAGTGAATGAAAGCTGCACAGACAGGGCCAAGTTACGTAAAACCAAAACAATGAGCTGAAAGACAATAAAATGCTCCATGGAGCTGTGGGGGACTGTAGGGACATCTGCTGGTCCATCACTACAAGCATATAGCCTCTCACCCCTATGTAGTTATTTGTGCTTGTTGTGTACTCTCTAGTTCCTCTTTCATACTTTTCATACTCAAAAAAGCAGCCACTAACATCTGGACTTTGTCTTCAGAGGGAAAGGGTACAATGTGCATTCGTTCCCAGCTCAAATGACTCTGCAGTACTCATGGGTGTTTACTGGCTCTAGCTCTGATCAGGAGTGATGGAAACATGACGCCTGGGTGGACATGCAAATTTTCATCCCTTTTCTGGCGTGATGAAGACATGCCTTCATGCTTGATATCAGACCCAATTGTCAACTCGCACTACATTCTGATTCCATCTCATCATCAGCATCTCATAAAAGATATAAAAGAATAACCATCATAATATTGTCACTGGCCTCTGTGCTGCATTCCCCTGTTCCCTGCTTTTCTGCACATTCTGTCGATCATGACACACCACAATAAAAACAGGCAGCTAAGAGCTAATTTTGTTGTAAAAGTCGTTTCACTGATTCCTGACTGATGATGATCCTGACTGCAGCCTAGCTGAGTGTTTGAAGCTGTTGCCTTTGTGGAGAGAAAGCCATGGCTGCTGCCCAGGGGAGCCTGTTGTGAACAAGTGGAAAATGACAGGTTCCTGTCTGGTATTCACCAGTCTCTAATGTCTCTGTGCGGTCAGCCAGAAGAAAAGCAACATGCAGCACGTCCTGCTCTACAGTGACAGGGACAGGGACAGAGAAGGAGAGGAGTGATAAAGGAAGAAGGAAGGAACTGGAGGGAGTTCTGGTTTCTTGTATGGGTCAACGGATCTCACATGTGAATGAACACCTGACACATCTTTGCCTGGTCTCACTTTCTTTCCTGAGTTTTCCCTTTAACCCTTTAAAGAAATGGTGATTCATGCAGTCAGCCCATTTGATATACAATATTATACCCATAGAAGTTTGGATTTTTTCCATCTTATCTTTGCTCCTCCATTATTCTTCTTCCTCCTTTCACTTTTGTGCCTGCCTCTCCCTCTAGGATGCTTTCGAAGTGCTGGCGGAGAGCTATGAATTCAATGAGATCGAGGGTCCATGTCTGGCCTTCAGGAGAGCTGCATCTGTCCTGAAGAGTCTGCCCTGGGCGGTGAGGTGCATGGCCTCCACTCACAACCTGCCCTGTCTGGGGGAACACACTAAGGCAATCATGGAGGTAAGGCTGCGTGCAGAGTCTACTCAGCCGACTACCCATCCATCTGTATTATGTGTTGAGAATGTTGTCATGAAACATCAGTATTTAATTCGGGCAGCCACACTAAAAGGGACAGGACAGCAGGACGACATAGCTTGTGAACACAAAGTTTTCAGGAGGCGACTGTCAAAGTTTCAAACTTTGAGAGTTTTCCAATCAGTCTGTGTGTGCAAATAATAAATAATGCAGTGTTTACTGTGATGGATTACCTCTCTTGCCACAAAACTTTCAGGTCTCTGGAACTTGATTTTCATACTGTTTTTATAATGATCAAAAAATCAGTGGCTGCCTTGACAGTCAATCTAAACACTGGCATTGGAAAATGGTCAGCTGTAATACCAAGTACATGTGATGTGATGAATGAACTAAAACACTCAAAACTAACAGAATGGTTGTTTAAAGTAGCTGTAAACCATGGCCATTACTGACCTTTATTAATAAGTGCAACAAAACTAGCTAACTCAGCATAAAATGGTAATACTGGCCACTTTGTAGTGATAGTTTATGGGACAGTAAGAACCATTTGTATGCATTTTTTCAACAAATTTTGCAGACAGGTTTTGATGTTAGTGGTTGTTGCAAATTAATTTAAGTCAACTCCAGATACGATGCATCATTTTGTGTTTTGTCTTTTGACGTTTTGGTTTTCAGTTTCTTGGTCTTTGACAAAGGATTGCAGCGATGCACAACAAATACAAGAGTTGCAGTAAAATGTGTCAAAACATATCAAAATGTCCATAGAAGCATGTTCCACTTTCCCACTCTTAAATTCATGTTCATTATGTTGTACACCAGCAATTTCAAACCTCTCTTGCAGGCTGGCGGACAGATTAGGCTGGGAGATGATATAAAGACAGATAATTATTATTCAGTGTTTGCAGAATTATTCAGTTTCTTGGTGGCCTGGTCGCAAATGCTCCATTGACTGGTCTGTGTCTCAGGGCTTGACACAATAATCACTTCATCAGTAAATTATTGAACAGTAAGTCTGGTGATATTCAATACTTTTTTATGTCAACAAATCCCATGAAAAGACAAAAACTAGCAATTCATTGATTCTGAAGCCTGATATATTTTATTCCTCTGTGCCACGGAGCTCCATTGTTGTCCATAAACTTTGGAAAATGCATCAATGAGCCGTACTGTTGCACTGGGCGACATGTCCCTTCATTACCATGACCATGGGCACTGTAGTTTATTTTGAGTCAATCCCACATACACTACTCTGCTGCTGTAAATACTCACTAATGCAAATGTGTATTAATTTGCTGCTGAAAAAAATCCCTGGCAAATGCACTATTTACTCCTGTTTGAAGATGGTTTGTTAAAAACTACAGTGCCCAGCTGTCTAGGGAATTACTGTAAGAAAGAAATGTATTTTTGACTTGTTTTGAAAGATTTATGTCCTTTTTCAGACCCTGTGGGATCAGGGCTGAGTGCCACAGTCAGCATAGGGAAGTCAGAAAGTATTAAGGGATGATTTAGGTCTTTTCATGGAAAATATACAAAAAAATACAAAACACAAGCCTTTTCTCTCAACACTACTGTACAAGGAGGAGTGATAGCACATTCAGCTACGTTGGGGAGAAACTATGGGTCTTTGGAACAGACTGACCAGCACCATCATCACCCACCAGATTTATAACAGCAGTCGTCTGACATATCATTAGCATTTAACCTTTTGATATTATGAGAAATAAAAGAAAATAAGCTGCTGTCCTCTGCAAGGGAGTATGATACACAATTTTCTTCACTTCATGGAGTATGTATACGCTTTTTGGTGGACTATCCCATCAAATTGTTTGCAGATTGTTAGTTTTAGGTGTCAAGAAGAATATTGCTGCATCTGTCTTCTTCTAACAATACCAATCTGCCCAAATATTCTTTCTGGAGGTGACACCAAAGTGGAATTTCATCTTGCACAACACATTTGCTGTAAGTTATTGAAGGTTGAAGAAAAAAAAGTTCAATCTTTCGACACGATATCAAAAATAGCTTTGAAATTTCAAGTCCTAGACAGACACGGTAACAAAACTGGTCTCACACATGAGCACACACACTGACAGACATCACACGAATCTCGTCTGGGAAAAAATTGTCTTATTGGGTCACTCGGCAATCATCCCCTCACCTACAGTCGCGCTCAGGGCAGAAATCATGGCAAGTTGTCAGGGAAAGTGTTGAGAAATGTTTGCTTGGGGAAAACGGCGACTCCCCGTAGGAGAACAAGGTGAGCTCTGCAGTCCAACTCTCTAACACATTAAACCTAACATACACACGGTGGGTCTCTGAGCAAGTTTCAAAATCTGTCAAATCTGTCAGTGCTGAGGCAGATTCATTAAACAAAATAACATAAATGTCCCAGGAGACCAAATTAGACTGCCAGTGAGTGACCTCTCCCTGTTGTTGTTCTTACATGATTCAGACGTACACCCAGCGGTGAGGTTTTTTTTACCCACAAGGTTGTCTCTTTAAAAACACATCGCGGCTCAAAACAAGAAAATGACATGACACGAAAAACAAAGTGAAACCAAACAGAGTAAAAACAAAATGCTTGATGTGCCTGTGAACATTGGAGTGACACTCTGTCAGCAGCGACTGAACTGCTTGCTGCTGACTGAACATCCAAAGTGGAGAAGAGATATAAACCTACTGACATGAAAATCTTGGAGCACTGAGGCAGAGTTGGCTAGGAATAGTCAGTATGTGTTTTCTGCATGTGTGTGCATGTGCATGTGAAGATGTGTGTCTTCCCCAGAGCGGGGAGCGTGTTGAAGCATTATCCTTGCGTTTGAGGTTGGCCTTAGCTTGAGGGTTGAAAAGCAGAGGTGGACGGGTGGATGCATCGCTGAGCAGTGACGGCTGCTTTAAACTGCGCTGTACTCACAGTCTGGATCTTAGGTTCCCTGTTTCAGTGACACTAGATGTCATCCCTTCATGCACAAGCTTAAAATGCACACATACGTACTGTAAAACACAAATATATAGGCTCATTCTCAACACTAACAACTTTTAGAATTTCCCCACGGAAGATTGCTGATATTAACCAGATAACTGCTGCCTGACTTTATGCCTCCGCATAATGAAGACAGTTAAAGCAGCTTATGTGACCAGGAAATTAGTGGTGCTCTGCTGAGAGCGGCAGACAATTAAACATGGAACAAAGTTGTTTCAGAGCAAACAGTAGAAGCCGGAGAAAACATTACCTCAGGCTTTTTATGAATGCCATAAAAACTGTATTAATCCCAGGTTTCACAACAACAAAGTCGTTATTTCTTGAAAAGAAATGGAAATGAGGACACGAGGAGCACCTGATTTAAGTGGAAACTGTTTTCAAATGAGCAGCAATTTGGGGCCATTTGTTAATTGCTGATGGAACAGAAACTAGGGGAAAACATGCCGATGCTGACACCAACAGTGCCTTTCTTAATAATATCATCTACTTTTATGTTTTTCAGGAGATCCTTCAATCTGGCCATGCGTTTGATGTCGAGAAAATACTGTCTGATGAAAGGTATCAAACACTAAAGGTCAGTAGATGAAAAACAACTCGTTCGTTTGCTTTCTCCATTTTGCTGCTTTGAAATTGCCCTGAAAGTGATTTGCATTTGCGATCTCTTAAGGGCACAGAGCTCTTCAAAACTTTGAATGCTAACCCCTTCTGAGAAGAGGCCTGTCATTTCAGAGCATGTCTTCTTGATTACGTTCTCACCTCGTTTCCTGCCAGCTGTTCACAAGTGTGTTTGGGGTTGGACCTAAGACGGCTGAGAAGTGGTACCGCAGAGGGCTGCGCTCATTCAGCGACGTTCTGGCAGACCGCAGCATTCAGCTAAACCGGATGCAACAAAGTGGTACATCAACATCTCACAATCTCCAATCTGCCACTCCACAAATTATAGACTGGAAATTTCAACGCGAGTTTGCATCCAAGAAAGATTCAAAGACTGAAGTGTTACATTTCTCCAGGGGGCCTGTGTGTCATTTGGGATTTTTTGTCTATTTTGGTCCCATAGGAGGCTCCTTATGTGAGGCTGTAATGTGTTCTCCCTAAAGTGAGAGCAGCAGGGAGTTTACGGAGAAAACACAATGGAAAAGTCAGCAGGGGTATTTTTAATAAAAATCAATGAATAGTGACTGTGAAACAGAACGCTTGCTGTGGAATTCCCATGAGCTCTCATCAATCAGCAGGGCAGAGAGGGCCATCAAAGCAAAGACAATGAGAGTTCGCTGACTTACAGAAGCAGAGTTCTGATTTATTTCACATTATTGGTATTTGTAAAGCAAGATTTTGGTTTACACTGCATTTCTGTGGGGAATTGTCCTTCATTGCTTTTGTAATATTGTTGCTTAGTTTAATCACAGATGGATTTTGGAGGGAGGTTTTGGACTCTTTCCAGAGCAGTAGTAAATTAATTAAAGAATCTGCAGCCACTCTTTATTCACATCCCCATTAGCTTCCACAAAGTGGTTGCTAATCTACCTGGCTTCCACACAAAACAATAACGACAAGAAGACAATAATCAAAGTCACATAGTGTCAACAAAAAAGCATGGTACAAGCCAAATACAAAGATCAGTCGCTGCCTACAGTGGAATCACATCCCCGGCATCAAAACACACACACAAAAAAAGTTGGTGAGAATCAACAATTCTGCTTCAGCTTCTTTTCAAACGAGGAGCAGTTTCTAATCTGTCTGATGTTGGCTGGGAACATATTCCTGGCAGAAGAATTTTCTATATGGAACAGTTCTCAATGCAGTTTGCTGATGGACTTGGATGACAGCTCTCAATGGACGTGTCATATACCCATGACCAAAACCACTGTATGCCAGCTGGTGTGGTGCACCATTCCACATGACAGCCTGCATGAATAACAGAAGACTTGATTTCAATTCAGCCCCAAGAGTTAGCCAGGATAGTCTTTGGTGCATATCACATACATGAGCATGAAAAGAACAAAGCAGAGTCAATCTGTCAGCTCTGTTCTGTACGATTTGAGGGTGGTGTCAGTTTTGGGGCCTTTGGCAATCTATGCCAGAAGGGTTTATCATGTTGTGAGCATGAAAGAGTTAAGAGAAGTGTGGCAGTATTACGTGGTTCGTGTGAGGATGGTGTAAGCAGAAAGGTCAATTTTTTGAGTCACTTGTGAGATTTTATGATATAATTTCTGGAGCTGGATGAGCAAACATGTAAAAAATGAGCTAGAGGGATGTAAGAAGCACCGTCTTTATTTTTAGCTGTGGTGGCGGCACGGCTCTGGGGACAGCGATGTCGGCTGGTCCACCACTTTGGTCTGGATGGAAATATCACGACAACTAATGAATGGATTGCCATAAAAGTATATGAAGTCTATTGACCTTGATGATCCCCTGACCTTTCACGAAGCACCACCATTAGGTCAAAGTTTGTATTCATACAGTGAATCACATCAACTACAACAATCTACCACATGGATTGTCAAAATATATTTCGACAGACGTTCATTGTGCCCACATGCTGTCTTCTAATGACTTCAATGATACCCAGAATTTTCCTCTAGTGCCACCATGAGATTGAAATTTGTGCTTTTCACACTTCAAACTGAAGAAAGTGCAGTAGAAGAAGTTCTAGTTTAGAGCA
Organism: Chaetodon trifasciatus; assembly: GCA_037975065.1. NCBI lineage: Eukaryota > Metazoa > Chordata > Actinopteri > Chaetodontiformes > Chaetodontidae > Chaetodon > Chaetodon trifasciatus. The sequence continues at coordinate 10,759,894 of JBBMOE010000013.1, forward strand.
TATCTCCAGTGATTATTCTCTGAGGTTACGCAATGCTTAAATCTGAAAGAAATAGCTGAGTGCACAGGAATACAGCCATATAGGAGCATTCAAACTTGTAGATAACATCAGCCTCAATTGTTGTCAGTGATAGAAATCCCACAGAGCATTTAATGTACGTGGTTAAATGTCTCAAAGGGAAATAATGATACCAAGCTTTTCATTTGCCGGCATCATTTCTCTGCTTTTTCTGCTGCTGAGGATGTTGCTGGGCGAGTGTACTGTAGCACTGCATGAGGTGGTAATTCAAAACACTGTATTACACTGCTCGCAGGTTCTCATCCAATTTGAAACTCCATCTGATAATGTATTATGCTGACAGACATCTTCATCAAACTGGTCCTACTCCATCATTTGGAACACTGCAGTCTCTGCTTCATGCAGAGAAGTAATGCAAGTTTTTGACGTGGAAAATGTGTTTGAACCCTGATCTCTCCACTGTGTTCTGTAAATGTTGAAAGAGCGAATATACGACTTATGCCATTTATTTTATTGCAGTGCAGGCAGAAATATCATGTAAGAGTTTGCAATTACTTGGAGGTGTATCTCCGTCTGAATTAATGCCTTTTATGTCCCGCAGAAAAATGGGAGAATACAAAGTGAGATGCATGAAATCTACAAGATACCCATCAATCCATCAATCATAATTTAGCTCAGTATCCACAGTGGCTGCAATCCCCTTGTGTCTGCAGCAGGCGTGCACCGCTAGTCGCCTTGTATCAGCCTGCAGAACACATCACATTTTACCTTAGTTTTAATTCACCCTGACTCTCCGCCTCCCCTGAGCAAATGGCTATGATTGATGGCAGGCTCCCAGACTAATAACCACGTGGTCTTTTCCCTGTAGGTTTTCTGCATTATGGAGACATCTCCAGGGCTGTCAGTAAAGCGGAGGCCCGAGCCCTGAGGAACATTATTGACGAAGCTGTCCAAGCGATCACACCGGACGCCATACTTGCACTGACAGGTGGCTTTCGCAGGTACAAGACTTGTCTCCTCCTTTCAGTGTTGATATGGAAGTGGAAATAGAACAGCCATTTCTATCCTGCATTTTTTCTTTTCTATCCAACTATTGTTTAACTCATTTTAGTGACGCACAGGGGAATGCAGAGATATTAGAAGAGTCTCTAGAGGTCTGCCTCAATCCTCATCCTTATTACTAACTGCTGTCACGCACAAGTCACAGTGTGTGTGAATAGAAGCATTAGAGCTCCTGGTGCTTAAATACATCCTGCAGTTAATATGAATTAATATGTTGATTTGACATCACTGCTCATGACGGCAGCTCACGATCTCTTTGTTCTTGAACATAAAACACTGAATCTTGAGTACATAGTATTGCATTTACATTAAGATGTTGAAAGGCTTTACATTGTCAATCTCAGAGTGCATGGTGAGTGCTTTTTGTAAAGCTACCTACTGAGTGCAACTATTTGCTCACAGCCAGCGCCTCCCTCCATTGGCACCTCTTTGTGCTGCTTTTTTTTTATGTGCGGTGCTTTGTGCCCGGGTAAGCATGCAGCACTCTGCTCTGCGGTGTTGTAAAAATCCAGCCATAACCAGTGGTGTGTGCAGTAAATAATTCAAAAGCAGTCTGGCAGTAAGGACAGGCGCTTTCCTCCCAACGGGGGTGACAGAGCTGCCACAGCTTTAGCTGATGGTCTTTAATAGTGCCTGGGCACAAACATTGCATGTTGCCAGGGAGAATTTCCCTTTACTCTGTTTGTCGTCTTCTAACATATTCCAGTTTATCAAAGTTTTGGACAAAATGATCATAAACTGACTTTTAAAGTGAGACAAAGTGACTTTTGCTGAACAACGGCTTCATCAGGAAGTGCCAGTTAGTAATGATATAGCAAAAGTTAAATACTAAACTTCTGTAGACATAACACAGGTGGAAATTAATCATAAGCTGTGTCCCAGTCTATTCTGTATACCAATTTAGTATTGCACTAAAACTATATACTATGTCATAACCTTTATAGCACATGTTTTTGCAGTTAGCATACAACCCTGATTCCATAAAACTTGCAACACCGTATGAAACGCAAATAAAAACAAAATGTAGTCACTTGTAAGCCCATATAGTAATACCCTTTATACAGTCATGTGTTCACAAAGTGGTGAACTTTGCTCCATCCTTGCTTGTGAATGACTGAGCCTCTTCAGGATGCCCCTTTCATACCCAATCATGAGACTATCACCTGTTACCAATGAACCTGTTTACAGGGGTTTTTGAGCATTCCCCAACTTTCCCAGTATTTAGTTGCTCCTGTCCCACCATGAAATTCAGAATAAGCAGATATTTACAAAAATCAATAAAGCTGATGAGGTAAAGCATTAAATATATAGTCTTTGTACTGTTTCCAGTTGAGTACATGTCAAAAAGGATTAGCAACCCAAAAAACTAGTGTTACTGGTAACTAATTATTTCAAATTGTAATTCTTTACATTACTAATTACTCACTACTAAAACATTTCTATGACATATTATCAAGTAATGCATTACATTTCAACACTGTTGAACACAGTGTTGAACGCACGACACAGTTATAAAGTCACTCAGTCATGTACTTTATACAGCAATATTTATCTAAAGTTTGGAAACATTTGCTAACGTTTAGCCACTTTAAGGTATTGGTCACACCAGACCAAGTTAGGCTGTAGCAGTAAACTCTCTGACTATTGACTTGAGCAAATGTGCATTTTGCTGCTTATGAATTCAGCTTTTCATTTGAAAAAGGATGATTGTGTTATTTCTCCTTTAAAAAGTTACCTAGTCAGTCTTTAATGTCTGGATCGTGGTGTGTATTTAATTTGCTGCTGCCGCTACAGGTCCAGCACTTTCCTAAGTTAAGATGATATCAAATAGCACAAGAAAAGGATCTCTAATCTTCAAAAGGGTAAATGACAGCTGAAATGATATCTGATTATGTAAATAACTGCTCCTCAAGGGGAAAATGTGGTAAAGGAGATGAGGAAGGTGATTAGAGCATCATGGATAGTTAACATCAAGAATGAAGGGGAGGAACAGTGCAAGAATTATGGGCCAGGAGTCGGCTGCAAAGCGTAAAGGGGCCTGTGAGAGACCTTTTATGGCTTCAAACTCAGGGAGATGAAGCACACATTTACTTCATCTCATATTTGGTGCAGGCTTGGGGAGTATTATGTGAGACCTAATTGGAATCATGCAGAGCTATAATTGAAGAATGATGACTTGTACATTATCAGTCAGTAAGTAAGTAATTTACCTTTATCTTGCTGAAAAGGAGATTCTCCAGACAGGGTTAAAACACAGCATGAGGCGTCGTAAGGCCTATTACACCAAATAGTTCATATGCTCTCTAAGATGCCATCAGCACCACTGCTGCACTAACTCTAATTCACTAAGACACTGATTCTCTTCAGTGTGACATATTTGAAAATGCTCCCTTATAAAGTCCTGTCAAAGCTCGATTTAATTACCTATAATTTCCAGCAAGAGTCTCTTATCAGCTTTCCAGCCGATAGCCCTAGTCACAAATGGAAATACACATATACTATATACCTCTTTAAATAAATACTGTGTACTCAGCTCTGGGAAATCTTCCATCTCTGGCAAATCTTTCATCTTGGGGTAACATACACAAAGGAACAACTAGGCTCCCAAAAATTTCAGGAAATAAGCACCGTGCACCAGTAAACTCAAGCTGTCATCCACTTCAGAGGGAAACAGCATGCTGAGGATTTGTTGATGCCACTGACATTAGCCTTATTGAAAGGACAGCTGTGGAAGGCGGGTGACAAGTCTTAAAGCGGTTTTGTTGGGTTGAGGATTAAAAATAGCTTAGGCTTGAAAATACAGCTTCTACCACCACTGTGTGTGAAAGGCTCATGCGGTGTCAGCCGAGCGCTGAATTTATTTCGGTGTGAAGCCAGGAAGTCCCCGCTGTGGATCTTATTTAACATCAGATTGTCTGGAATATGACTCAAAGTGACACTGATGAGGGGGCTAATGCTGTCTGCTCTCACATCCTCACAAAGGGCCTGAGTCCTGCTGCATTGTTTCCCTTGAACAACAACAGAGATAAATAATCCTTATCAGTTTAGTTCAGGGTGTCATGAGTTTTAAAACCAACTCTATTGTCAACAGGGAAAAGAGCAAAACAAGCCGTCTGATCATGGGGTATAGCCCACGAATGCTTTGCCCTTTTTCTCCTTTGTAGGAATATCTTGTGATTACCACCATGTTTTTCTGTGTTAGCATAAAACTTAGCAAGTGAGATACAAGGTGAAACCATGCAACCTGTTCTTCTTTTCCCTGACCAGCTACTTTTAACCAAACTCTCTCTTTCCTGCAGATGAATGCATTCTGTAAAATTTCCAGCAGCAGCAACACTTCCCACATCTGTATTATTTATACATGTCACCCTGTCGTCCACACAAATTTGTAAATAACCATGTATATTTTATAGGCTTTGTGCAGAAAGAATTAATAATTCAGCATTTTCCCTCACGCAATAAAATAGTAGCCTGGCTAAATTCAACTGCTTTGCTGTGTGTTGCACTAAATTGAAAGAAACACTGGCGGTGTTACTCTGCACAGTGTGTTAACAGTCCATCAAAGCTAATATTTTCAGCAGAATCTTCCCAGCTAGGTCTCCCGCTGAGCAGGAGCGGATCCCTAATGCTAAATAAAAAAGGGTGTTGTGAAGGTGCACCATTAGAGGCGAAGAAGAAGAAGAAGAAGAAGAAGAAGAAGAAGAAGAAGAAGAAGAAAAGAGCCTCTTTCCTGGGGAGAATGTGCATGCTTGACGTGCTGTTGTCTACTTTTCTGCTGACTGGGGTTGAACTTGAGGAGGCGTGTGCACAGACCTGACACGTACTAATGCACCGGCGCAATCAGGAAGGAGCTGGAAAGTGTAATGCCTTGCTGTCTTCGGTCCAAATAACCAGCAATTCCCATGTTAGCTCCTCACAGACGCGCACACACACACACACACACACACACACACACACACACAGACTACCACGCTTCGATCAAATCAGGTTGTTTTTAAGCCCTGATTGGAGGTAAACTGAATTTATGCTGATGATCTCTCCGTCTCTCTCCCCGTGCTGGTTTTCTGCTATTCATGGCACACATTTATGCAGTGCACTCAAGTGAGTTTTGCCAGCGCAGCAGAGGCTAGCAGTGAGATTCACTTAACAACTGTACAAGCTGGAAGTGTTGTGGAATCTCAGCATTGCCAATTAAGGGTGTTGGAAGGTTTGGAGGAAAGTTGCTCGTTCAGCAGATGGAAATCTGTGATGCAGTCTCAAATAGCTGTGTCCTACCACACAACTCATTAAAGCAGTGTCAACTTTTCACATAAAGGCCTACATAAATACCACTGAGTAGTATAAAGACAAGTGTAAAAGTGAGTACTCCCACATCGCTTATTATTTTAGAGTGAGAATGAATTATATACAGTCACAGTGCAAGTTAAGTGACTTTGACTAAAGCAGCAGAGTGAACCTGTAAGCCAGGTACTCATTCTGTTAATGCCACAGGGGTACATGCTCTCTGCCACTACTGCTAACCATTAACATTATCATGCCTTGTGGAGCTCTAATAGCTGTTTTCTAATACTTCCTTGCTCCCTGAATTAGCTATGGTGACCTTTGAAGCTTTCCCACAAGCTATTCACGGCCTCTCTCCATTGCTTTAATGTTCCTCTCTCTCGCTGCCGTCACTCAGGTGTTAGAAGTGGCAAAAAGAGATCAAACACGGAGCCTCCTGGCAGCTGAGGTTTCTTCCGAGCCGTACTGCCCCCAACATTTCGCTTTGTTGTTAGCTGTGACACAGGCGCTTACGTCTGTATGATTTTATTGTTTAACAAAAGGTTTGTGCATGTGTGTGTGTGTGTGTGTGTGTGTGTGTGTGTGTGTGTGAGCGTGTGTTGGGTAATGATCGGTTTGAAATGATGCCTGGCCTTCTGGCAGGTAGCGCCAGCATGGGCCAAAGCTGAGGCGGCAGCCAACTTGAGCAGATAACCGCCTGGCAGGGGGAAGTGTCAGTCATTTGAGGGGCAACTCCGGTAATCGGGGAAGGTGTTTGCGGCGTGTTTGTGTCTGCATTGTTCTCACTTTCAAGACTGCTGAAACGCCTGCCATATGAGGTTGTTTAAGCAGGTTGCTCTGATCACAGGAGCTGACTGTTTCTTTTCATCATTCTGTCTGACTGCTGTTTCAGTCATCCTGGAACCCATCTCAACACGGATTGAGTGAAAGGCAGGGAAACACCTTAGACAGGTGGTCAGTCCAAACACATTCACTCTCATTATTTACACTTTGGAACACTTTCCAATTCAGCCGAAATTGTTGCTGTTATTTTAGGCCACCGTTTTCTTGTTGTCTTGCTCGAATGCCAATGAGCAGACCAACCTACAAATAAAGCCAATGAATCTTTGTAACTAGTGGATACAGACATTTCTTTGATCATTTGGAGAGACTTTCTTAGGAAACTCAAAAAACTAAAGTCAACAAGCTTTACTATATTCATGTGAATCTGGCCGTATGCAGAAACTCACACAAGAGCTCACAGTGTAGACACATGTGGGTGTAGCCAACTGGCTTTGTAATTGTGTTGACTGGAGATGCATACTGTATGCAACCCTGGCACCGCATGGACCAATCTGTAGAACTGGCTGGAGCAGGATGAATATTTTGCTGGTAAGGGGGATACATTATCAGTAGGTGGAAGTGGAGCAGGTTTCAGTAATAGCTGCTCAAATCAGCTCCTCTCATCACCTTCAAAGCACAAATAGAAATATATAAATATTCTGCAGAGGACAGGTGATGCCACATGTGCACATGGTGTTTATTGAAGTCATGTTTCAGGAAACATTTAATTCCCTGCCACCATGTGTTTGTTGAGGCTACAAGTAAGGATATTTTTGCAACTGAGCATTCATTGGTAAAATTGTAAAAGTGTTTCTGCCTCATCAGGAGAACCTCAATTAAAAAGAGGCTCAAAGAGTAACTAAGTTCACTTCAGGGCAAAGTGCACAATAGGAAGTTGAACACATATGAGAAGTCTCTTTGGCAATTAGATGCCATCATGATGTTAAGGAGGTATTGATGCCATGAACTGTATAAGAATACCCCCCTAATGGAGTCTAGACACTGGTGGTGGAGGTGAAGAGGTGAAGAGCAATGGCTGAAGATCTGAATGGATGTGATGTGGAGAGGGATCAATCTGACACTGAAATGACATTTGACAGCAGCAGGGAGTGAAATGGTTTTAAAGTTTGACAGCAACGATATGATTGGCTGACATCGGTTGTGGCAAAATCTGATTAGTTTAAGTGAAATAGTGAATGCCCTGAATGAAAGAGTGTTTGGAGTGTTTTGACCTACAAGCTTTGAGCAGATACATAGCAGTCGAACCAGTCTAGCTTTAAGATGCCACCATGGGCATTTAGAGGACTTAAAACCATGAGAGGCTGAGCCCAGATTCTTGTAGGGGAGTCCAGGGGGATCCTTCTCCATGAAAAACACATACCAACAAAACATCTGCATACTTGCAGATGTTATAGGCTGTTGCAGATTTATAAAATGAGCTAAAGTGAGAAAACACTGAAGCCATGCGGAGGGAAAAAATGAGATGTCAAATAATGAAAAGAAAAACCATTTGCTCATACTATGACCACAGCCCAGACACGTTTCAAAAGATGGGACACACCAGTTGTCTTTCCTTAATGATACGATCCCTAACTGAATTTGACAAAATAGTAATCTTCATTCTGTCTGTTAACTGATCCAAAGAACCAGTCACACGATGTTTACTTAAGTTAAATTTTGAAAACAACAGAAAATATCATTAATCCTATGAGGACTGAGTCTTCTTTTCTTGACTTTCTCGCAGGCTGGTTTAGAAAAGAACAGAAAATACCATTAATCCTGCTGTGCCAAAACATGACGACTAAATTACTCTTGTGGCATAATCTTATCATACAGTGTGTTAGTAAATTGTCTATTTCTCTACTTCTGTCCTCACGCCACCTTCTCTCCTCTCCTCTCCTCTCCTCTCCTCTCCTCTCCTCTCCTCTGTAATGTCTCTTCTCTGATGGATGATTAATGATCTGAAAGCTTGTGCGTATTGTCAGTATCACTCATCCTGTTTCCTTTTCTCTGCAGGTTTTGCCCCAAGTATATATGCTATCTTTCCTTGTCACTGTCAAATCTCTTTTCTTTCTGTTCAACTTGTCTGTCTCCATGCCTTGAAGGGGGAGCACAATTAAAAAATGACCTCAAATCTGTCTATAAGTTTCAGGTTTCACTCCAAGTATAGGTATATGTTATCCTTCCTTGTCACTGTCATGTCTCTCCACTTCCTCTTCCACTCATCTGTCTCGGGACTTTGAAGGGGGAAGCATCAGACTGTAGTGTCTTGGCTTAAGTCAAGTAAATCTATCATTGACCTCTCCATGGTCCAGACCAGCCAGTAACTCCTTCTCAATGGACATTACAGCCAAGTGACTGAGCCATTCCTGGTGCATTGTGCTCTAAAGCCAAGCATGCAGTCAGCACAAGGCAATGAAGGATCTTTCACAGCTGCAGCTGCTAACACAAGCCACCTGAAAGATGGCCTTGAGGATGGGGAACATTTTACTATCTAGGAGGGAAAAGACACTTTGGATATTAGGGATTGTATCTTTGTCAACCACAATCTTCTCTGGCAGTAGGTGAATGTTGGAATGTCTGGCAAGGTGTTTCAGCACCTCTCGGAGGGGAACTGTTCTGAGGCTAGACGACATGCCTGTACGCCTGTCATAAGTCGTGCTGCGACCCCTGAGAACCTGCTCTCAAGGTCTTGAAGCATTCTAATGAGGACTGGAAAAAACAATCTCTTCCTGAGCTGAAGTCTGAGCTTGTGTCATGAGATGAGTCAACTACATACACGTCCAGACTTTTCTGCTTCCTCCGTAGACTAGTATTATGTTCCTCAATACCAAGGCCATCACATGTGGCCTTTGTCCTGTCATCCATGCCCATAGCCATCTGTGAGGTGTGATGATCTTTGAGTGTGTCATGCACTGCAGTTTTAAACTTCTACTACTACTTCTTAGGCCAAGCCAACAGTTTCTCTTTGCAAATAGTCGCTCAGGCCCTGTGTGACTGAAAGCAGATTTTGGAACATCACTAGCATGTAGATGGTGGCAAATCTGCAAAGCTTTTCCTGCAGTCCCAAGGGTGTTGAGATGTTCTGAAGGGTCTAGATCACAGCAGGGAAGTTTTCCAGGATGGCTTTAATAGACTCAACCTGGCATGCCCAATGACTCATGGACAACTGGACAAGTTCTCCTTCCCCAGTGCCAAGCTGTTTCTTCAAAGCTTTCAATTTGTCATGACTGACTAGTGATGTGTTGAAGAAAGCATAGACACTCTGCAGCAGATCAAAGTCACATGCTTCAGGGACAGTTTTGCAAGTGTGGCAAAGGACCAGATTGAGTTCATGGGCTGAGCAATGGACATAAATTGCTTCAGGATGTTTTTGTCTAAAACAAGCTGCCCCCCCCCCCATAACAGAGATGCCACCAAATGTTTGAGCAACACATATGAGATGTTACTATCCATGTTTGACAAGCTACTCCTCTGTGGTGTCATTGAGGGTGTTGGCATCAAATGCATTAAGCTTCAAATTCCAAGGAATCCCTTCATTATCCTCCTGATCCCTTGCTTCATCTGCTATGGTTAAATACATTTTTTCTGGCAGAGCAGCTTTGGATCATCTTGTTTTGGTGTGATGGTGAGATGTAAGTAGTATGTGATGGAGGTCTGAATGTTTGTAAAATGGATCAAAAGTTGCTGCATGCACTGCGTGCCTTGGTTATCACAATTTTTTTCCTCATTGTGACCACGAAAAGCAGTCCCCTGTTTCCCCAAGATGGTCATCGCTGCCACTATGCGTTGAAGAAATTCCCTTCGTGCAGCAGCTCAACTGATATTTGCTGCTTGTAGCTCCTCTGTTAGATTGCCATGGACTCTTCCAGGACATCACTGAGGCCTAACATATACTGGAACTCACATACTCCCTGAAGGAATCTAGGCCTCTTTTCCAGTTAGTCTACACCATATTCATGAGGGAATCTTTTTGGTATCTTAGTTGTTCTGGTTTTGCATAGAGCTAAACACTGCATTTTTCTGTACAGAGTATTCCTGCCTCTCAAACCAGCTCTGTTGTAGGCCAAACTGACCATGTGGGAGTCTGTAATTCTTCATTTGCATTGACCCTGTTTGTGGAGTCCCTAAGTCAAGTGCTTTGGCTACATGTCTATCTTTGCCTGACGCCCCCTGGCTCTTCTCTCCCTCATCTATCCTACCTCTTTCCTCTCTCACTTCAGTTTCCTCTGGCAGCTCTCTCTCATCTCTCCTTCCTCTGTGCTTCCTGGCTCATCTGTATTTGGAGGCAAAACACGAGTGTTACCATCAACAACCAAGTTCATGAGCTCTCACAATGACAAATTATTGAAATAAATTACATGTGCAAACCTTGCATCCATGCATATCATTCTCAGATAGTGTCATACTATGAAATGATCTTATGTAGTTGCTCACTCCATCTCGACCTGTTTATCTCACATAGAATGTCTTCTGTTAATATAATGGCTATGCTAACCAGCTGCTGGTATACAGCTATTTTACAAGGCAAACTGTGCCTACAGTATATTTCCCGAGTGTAGAGTTAATTTTCACATGCTTGCAATAGGGACTGATACTCTTCTAACCACTTTTGCATCACTGTCGGCTTTCAACTTATCACCTGCTGCCACTGGCAACACAGTGCCACTGTCAGCCTTTGCTGCTGCAACTTTCTAATGGAAGAAACCAATAGTATCAGCCTCTCAGAGCCTAGCAGCAATGCTGTCGCCGCTCATCAGACCTCAGAATTCCCTGATTGCAATAATCAGCACAATAGCTTTTTTAAAAAAGAGGGCATTGTAAGGTATGACTGTCGTCCAGGGCTGTCAATGCTCTTTGCTGTCACGTTAGACAGCTGGGAACATATTAGCAGTAGTCTCAATAGCTAGCTAACTATCTTGCTAACTGCTGATGTCTGGCATAAAGCCAGTTATTAATGGTACAATGATTTGCATGATTTATTTAAGAGGTGTCTGTGTACCATCAAGTCACATGACTGTCTACAAACCATGTTTCTTTTGTGGAACAGTTTCTACTCTGGCGGGAGGGACTGTGCACCACGTATATGTGTGTTGTTACACCACAGGTTAGCTCATAATGTATGCCACAGTATGAGGGTACAACAAGGTAGCACTAATCAACAGAACAAGCCCTCTGGTTCTTGGAAACTCACAGCCTCCGAAAATATGATGGGGATTGGCAAATTCACACAAGGCTGAACATCCTTTTTTGACTCTCAGACTAAGATTTTACTCTGACAGTGTCGTCCTCCGAACACTGCCAGTGAGGAGACAGTTGAGCAAGAGACCAGATGTTAAGCCTACTCATTGTAACAAAACAATAGATAATATCTAAACCCTGAAACCACAAATCTGCTTTAATCAAGCTATTTTTCTTACTGCTGTGTGTGAAAGGGCTACAGAAATACAGTCAGACATCATTCGTGTCTGGGGCTCTCTGCTGAGCTGTTCATGTATATGTTTTTGCCTGATAATCACTTGACAATCATTTCCAGTACTGAAACATCCCTTGCCTGCAGTTGTGCTGATGAAGAAAATGCATTTTGTAAGCGCAGTGAGGCTCCATATGGCTCTGCTTTATGAGACTGATCCAAGTAGAAAATGATGATTCTCATAAAAGTTAAAGCTCTGACAGCTGAGGCAACAAAAAGGGAGCTTTTACACTTAACAACTTAGGACAAATTACTTGTTTGAATAATGAAAAAAGTCAGTGCCATTAGTATGGCCTGTGCTTTTAATAGCTCCGCCTGCCACCTTCCCTCTTCATCAGTTAAGGGCTGTGACTAAAAGATAATTCTTTTCATTATTTCTTTGACACAGTGAGTGGGTAACAGTCCTATGTCTTTATCTCCAGGGGGAAGGAGTTTGGTCATGACGTAGACCTTATCGTGACTACACCTCAGCTGGGGAAGGAAGAGAGTCTGCTACCCAGCATTATTAATAGACTGAAAAAGCAAGTGAGTATGTTGTACTGCTTTTGGGAAGAAATCAAGATTGTGTGGCTCAAAATCATTTGGGAATAGAATTTGTCATTTTCCTACAATTTCTACAATAAGTAGGCAGTACTGCTTTAAATACATATCACTTCATTTGAATGTACTTCGGAAAAACAGAAATTGATTAAAGGCTAAGTTAAACATGAAGGTGCAATGTTGTGAGCAAAATGATAAACAGAGCACTGCAGCACTGCACTGTACCTTTGTAGTGCTTGAGTGTTATGTCACAATGAGTTCAGAGCACTGTTTGAACACTGCTTTGCATTTAAGGTTAAACTATTGAAATTGGTTTAGAGTTTCATGGAACTAAAACTTAGGGGTCTTTCTGGCCATCTGTGTTCCCATCTGCATAATCAAACACTTTTTAATTAAAGCTAACATATGTCCTATTGTTCTCCTTTAAAGAAAGATAAGAAGATACAGCAGACAGTGTGCTGAAGGGGGACACAAGAACACATCAATGTTCAGTCTACAAAATAATGCAGTCCTGTACAACATAGCCTCAAACTACAGCCTTGAGAATTAGCATAGAGTTGAAGTGACACCTCTTGATGTGGTCTCAAATCTAACATTTCAAACCTCATAAGGTAATATTAATTGCAAGGCTATGATATTTGATTGCATTATACAACACAGGAGTTGTTTGTATCAGCCATAAGAGCCTCAACATTACTTTAGACCTTGGGGCTACAGACATTTTGGAGGCAGCCCCCCCATAACTACAGCGATGGCAGAAATAGTCACGTCATAAAAATGAAAACTAAAGTCTTTGAGTGGATGATTAACAAGATGTATCAGTTCCGATGAAAAAAAATCGACAGACAAAGACTTTGTCCATATTCTTTCGAAGGCTTTCTTCTGTGAAGTTGTTTGTAGAGACAAAAACAGAAAGCTCTGTCACTTATGTAACTAGGCTTTCAAGTGCTTTTAACTGACTAACTTTCCACAAGTTCCAAGTGCACATCTCCCTTCAGAATATGCAACGGCAACATTAACTCAGAACCCCTCGTCAATGGACAGCGAGCAGAGCCAGTGGATGCTCTATACTCTGTACTTAGACATTGATACATAGTGAACCCTATCAGCCCACACAGAAACATACACAGTGCACAGTGACAGTGACACAGGAGGTTGTCTTTGACCCAATCAAAGAGGTGGTGTATTACATGATCTTGTATTGATAACACTATTTATACAAATGATAAAAAACCTGTAACCCAAAAGTCATTTTCTGGGTGAAAATTAGAGGAATTTAAGGACTTATCTCTGACTGCAGTGCATGCAGATATTTTCAATAAAAAGGCATAAAGTTGATATTTCCATTGTTCATATCTGTGTCCTTGGACACTTACAGCAGCCTTTTTTTAAGTATAAAACTCTGAGAGAAAGGTGGGCCGTCGCTCTGCAGGTTTCGTTGCCTTAAATGGAAATAGATTGAGAAAAGGTGAATAAACCAGGTAAAAAAAAGAAATAGTACAATTTAGTAGGTTACTTTGAGAACTTTTAACTGCGCTTTCAAGGACCATCAGCAGCCCAGGAGTCTCCTTAATGGAAACTGGATCCTTTAATGGAAAATGGGGAAAAAAAGAAGAGGTGAGTGAGAGGAGAGAAAAAGGAGAGAATAAATGTGGATGACAGATGAGACAGACAGATAGCGACTGATTGAAACAGAGTGAAAGTGAGAATAGAGAGAAAATCTGAGAGTGAGGGATAAAACATCCAGACAGACAATGTTAATGGCAGGCTGTGTTTACATACACGTAATGGTTTAATTATTGACTGCACTCAAATGATGACAATTATTTGCTGCTAATATCACAGTAATTTGACAAATATCAGTGCTCTCTAGAAGTGTCCAATTAAAACTCTGTGCATGTAAACACATTTATCTAATTACATTAAACTGAGGTGTTAATCACTACAAACAGCAGTCCAGCATGTTGATATTTACACCTTCTGCTTTTACCTCAACCAGCTTTCTGGCTTCATGAGTTGATGTGAGAATGGAAATTTCAGTAACACGTTTGCATGAAACAAAATTGAAAAAATCTGGGTTGGTATAAAATGATTTGTTGTGTGCATGTGTAGATTCAGCCCCTGGGAGGGGGAGCTGCCAAGTCACTTTAATGTCTGCTAGTTCACTTACACAGACATTGATTGGATTTGCAGTTAGATAAGTGGCAGACATGAGTCAGGAGTGAATTATTTTTAATATGAAAATAGAAATGAAAATGGTTGTTTTTCATCCATGAATAATGAGTATTCCATTGAGATTCCTGAAGATCAGCAGACTTTAAAGCAGTTCCTGAACTTCTTCTCTCCTGCCCTGCTTTGAAGCTGAAAGAATGTCACACTACCATTCAATGCATATTTATCCCATTTTTATTAACCTGTAACAGTTTAGAGGAAATTAGGAACTAAAAGAGTAGAATTTTATTAAAATTAATTTTCATTAAGAACAACATGAACTTTATATTTCCATGTTTCTTATTCGTTTATGTTGTGCAAATTAAAAATGCAAGTTTAATTTAGCCTAAACTGACACATTTTTTACATTAACCCCCCCCCCCAAAAAAAAAAAAAAACTCTTCTGCCATATTGAGAACAACCTGGAGACCAACATAAGCTTTTTTTTTTAGAGTGTGGTGCTTGTGCATCACCAGTTTTTCTTTTGTGCTCTGTCAAAAATACTCTTATTCTGTTCTTCACATTGTAAGCTTAACAGTTTTTCACAGCAGACATTTTGAATAGCCACAGCAGGAAATGCACAGGTGGAACTAACTACAAAACCAAAGGCTTTTGTTATGAATTATTCCAATTCAGCAGATAATACTGTACACTTGTGTTTGACAAGTCTAAAGTCTGTTCTGAAGAAGGTCTCTTCAACTGTTTTTTCACTCTATATTATAACAGGTTATCTTCAAATGCAGCTGAGGGCTATTTTTCTTAGTTAATAAAAGGTTTTAGAGATGTGTGAAAAGGGCTGTGGGTCAGTGTAATCATTCCTCCTCTCTGTACTGTCCATGATGCCTGAACAAGATTGGCACTATATAAGATGGGAGCCTAAATCTACAATTATTTTGCTTTTGCCAAAGGTAGAATGAGACGTCAGCAGTCTGAGTTAGTCTGCAATGGAATGAAAGAAGCCTGTGTCCCAGTGCACAGGGCTTCTGCAAGAAACACATGATCATCTGGTAAGAAAGTCGAATCCGGCTCAGGCGAGTTTTGCTGTACTGCAGCGTGATGTCATCCAGTGTTGGCCAATCAAATACATGCACGTTCTTGGAAGATTACTTTGTAATGTGAATTCCTTATCTCTACGGCTCACCGAGTAGCATTGCAACAAAAGATAATAATTGTCACCATGATAACTTTCATGATAAATTTCATTGTCCCACCAACACAGCTCCTTGGATTCAAACAGCACTAAACACTTAAACAGTAGAAAACACATGAGAACCAGCTTGAATGGACAGCTGCACTGATTAAAATAGAAGCATGGCTGTTCCGTCAGATGGACAACTGAAAGTTGCTGAAACGCCCCTTATGTTCAACTTTAAAAGCATTTTGCACATTTCTTACAGTGTAGTAAAGCAACAAAGAAAGCACCACATGGCCTCTATGGCCAGCAGGAGTTATTACAGTAAGCAATAATTATATTTTCCATCTAGATATGGCATGTTTATACTGTGTTTAGATATACAGTACTTATGAGTGCAGTGGCTCTTCTGTTGTCCACTGACGACACACCAGTCACTCCAATGAGATTAAGTCAGCCTTCAGAGCAGTTTTGCCTCAGTAAAATGCCTATATATGTAAAGTCTTGTATAATTAGTGTCATGCGGGCAAACTGAACATGATGTCACAGCAAAACTGGATCTTCAAAGGCCAATGCCAACACTTGGAGAACGGAGAATATTGAGTAGAAAAAATGTGCAGTTCATGACATTCTGTGAAAAGAATGAGGATGTGGAAGGACTTTTCTTTGTCAACACGGTTTCCTCCATCTGATAAATGCGTAGTTGGAGAGGGTCATGAGAGGAGACAAGTGTTTGATGAAGAGTAGGACAGTGCTGCCTCGTCTGGCTGTCGACTTCTTTTTGTCATCACCAGGTTTAAAAATAAATCCCTCCGTCCACTCTTCCATCCACACCTCCACATGCCTCCACTCCTTCAGCGGCCTGTCCTGACGATAATTACCTCCTACTTACTGTATGTTATCGCGGGGAGCTCTCACCACTTGCAGCCACTTATGCTCGCTGTAGGTAGAGGGAATGAGGTGAAGCTGTGAAAGTATGTGTGAATGTGCGGGGACGAGGAGGTAGAATGGACGTGAGACAGTGAGTTAGGCGGGTTGGGCAGGTGTTAAAAAGGCTTTAGGAGCCTAAGTGGGGACAGCGTGATACTGGAAGCTTTCTTCTAAGCCGGCTGGATGGAATAGGGATGCAGAGGGGACAGGTCTGCGGGGACGAGGACACAAGAGACAATGATTAAATGGGGGTAGCAGAGGTTGACTCTAAGTCGTGTAACCTTGTCATCTGCAATCAAGCCCCTGGGGGCCCACGTGTCTTCACTCAGGCCTAATATCATGGGCAGTCCTTGCACCCCCCTCGCATCCCTTCAGCACCCCTCCTCAGCCTGCAGGGAGTTAAAAATACATCTATCTGGAAACGTCCTTGTAAAAACGGGTTCATCATTTTTTTTCTCCCCCCCCGTCGCCCCTGCTGATATTCTGAAAGCATAACTTGGGGGCAGAGGCAAGGTCAGCCACCAGCTTCTGTGGCAGACAGATGAGATTCAGCTTGGCCCTGGTAATAGCAACAGAGAGACGGAGAGGGCCATGTTTCATCCTCCATCCATCTATCATCTCTGTCTCTAAATACTATATAAATGCTGCTTCCCGAAGGCCGTGCTCTCTATGCATTGCCACCATTATAATTCCATTCAGCTCAGGCTTTATTGTTCTGCATTTGGTCTGAGTCAATGTGGTTAAAGCTCGGAGAGCTTTCCCTTTGGCTGAAGAAGTGAATCAGGCAGAGTTGCCCATACAGCTTAGGTTGTCTTGCAGTCACAGAGAGATGTAACTAAAATGGGAGCGGTAAAGGCTATTTTGACTGACATTGAGAGGACACACATACAGACACACAAACCAGTGCACTTTAATTTCAGCAATCAGTCTCTTTCATTTCGGCAAAGCTCCATATCAAAGTCAAAGCGCAGTTGAAATGGTCCTGGCTAACTCACGCTAATCTGCAACTTGAAGGCGACATTTGAAGTCTCTTTCTGCGAGTCAGAGAGAATGTGAGATGAGATGAGAGCACCTCGCGCCCCTGACAACATCGCGCTCGTCCTCTGGATGCAGGTAGCCACGCTGGCTGCTGCGATCACTCATCTTTCTCTCTCAAGAAAAGGCCCTGAGTAAATAGTCAAATTGAAAAACTAAAAGCTTTTAGATCACAATTTCAAAAGCCGTGTTCTCTTGACTTTTTTTTTCAGTGCTCAGGGGCGAAGCTTT
Source organism: Chaetodon trifasciatus (assembly GCA_037975065.1). NCBI lineage: Eukaryota > Metazoa > Chordata > Actinopteri > Chaetodontiformes > Chaetodontidae > Chaetodon > Chaetodon trifasciatus. The sequence goes on from JBBMOE010000013.1 coordinate 10,777,629, forward strand.
GGGGGAAAGATTATCTTCCTGCTGTCCTCCTCTGTAATTCCCTCTGTAAACAGTTCTGGTGGAATAAGCTTACTCTCAGATGCTCGCTGACATTACCTGCTGCGTAGGAGATGATTACAGAGCACTATTGGGCTAAACAGCCCCCGGCCATGCTGAGACGGGGAACTTCATGACATCCTGTTTTTATGGCGGATTTGTGAGTGTATGTGTGTCAGACAGAAAGAGAGAGACAGAGAAGGCAGAGCGACTGCAGTACATGTGTAGGCAGAAGGGCCACAAACCTCATCGAACGAAGGGCGTCCATATCCAGGTACTCAATGATCTGTGCAACTGTCATCATAACTCATTGATACTTCTCTCTGAAGGCATCAAAATGATTCAGGGCTGAGAGGAATGCACTGCCAGGAGGGACTGAAATACCCGCCAGAATAAGAAGTGACCTACATTTGCGGCCTCATGTATGAGATGGGTTGCAGACCTTCTCCCACAACTTGTCTCAAGTGTGGCTCGCGGGGATTTTAATTTCAGATTAGTCAGTGTTTAAGTGCTTTTGATGCTGTCATTCTGGCCTCATTATCTAAGTGGGGACTGTCAGTGCCTTCAGCTAAGCTATTACTGAATGTAAAGGGAACTTTAAGAATCCCTCTCCCTGCCCATTACTGGAAGGTGAATGGTTACCTGTAATTGCAGAGGGAGAGCATTCCAGGGGTGCAGCAGAGGGCAACGTCAAGAATTCTTGCCTGCGATTGCACGACAAATGAGTCGACCCTTGAAGATAATTAGAGGAGGAAATGTGAGGAGGGCTGACTTTTTGGAGATCTGCTCCCAGTGTGTCCCTCAAGGTTTTCACGATCAGTGCCTTGGATTTCTCACTGGCTGCTCTCTCGGTGCCTTCTGGAAAGCACTGTCCTCGTCTGATTGTGCAGTTCGATGGTTGGGCAGGACTGTTTATTCGGGCTGTGCTGACAAGGTGTTTAATGTTTTGTGATTAACCTCAGTCATTGGCTGGACAGACAGAGTAGCTGCTCGCTGCACTGGCTTCCCCAATTATTGCTCTTTAAGGAGAGTGCAGCAGATTTATGGCCAGTGAGAGGAGAGTAGTATCCCAACAATTACGCCGGGCGCTAGAATTAAATTGACAATTTGTAATCTTAATCGCCTTAACACTCCTGCATCCAGGGAGAAGCATAATCAGCCAGGCCGAGGCCCGGAGGAAATCAATTCAAAGACTCCCTGTCTTGTTCCCCTCTCTCCCTTTCTGTCTTCCTCTCTTTCTCCTCGTCCACCTACCTCTTACTTTTTCTTACAGGTTGAACGCTTTGTTCTCCTGCTCTCTCACACTCACTCCATTTCACTCTTCTCTCCACTTATGGCTTTGTTTCTCATCAGTGGCCCTCTCTCCCTCTCTTTCTCTCTCCAACACACTGACGTCTTACTTGGCAGAGATTTCCATTGTCTAAGGAGTGGAACCATTTACCAGTGAATGAGCTTCAGCCACCTAGAAAGACTGACTGGAGGCTCGCCTCTATTGGATCCTACACTCACCCATCCCCTTTTTTCACCACATCGGGCTCAAACTGGACTGATGTCAAGTCTGACCAGTTGTTCAAATAGTGGTCCATGTCCTGTTATTGGTACCCATAGGCCTTAGAGCTACCTGTGGTCTCAGCCATGACAAAAGTTGCAGTTTTTTCTTCAAGCTTAATTGAACTAATTAAGTTGACTTTGCTCCTGATTTTATCAGTGAGTAGATTACAATGCATTCATGCTATAAGTATAAACATGACTGACTGCAATACCTCAGAGCCAGTATCAGTAAAAATATGAAAAATCATGTGCAGTACAAACATATGCTAAAAGGGAGAATTTCCAAAAAGCAGTGAAAATTTTGACAGAAACAAAGTGGAAACATGCGTCTACAGCAGGAGTCAGCAATTAGATTTAACTGTGGGTCGCTTAGGCCAACATAGTTTTACAGGCTTGGTGGAGATGCAGCTCTATATGTTCTATCTGTTTGGCTACAGACAAAGCAGTGTTTGAAACTACATGGCAATGTCTCAATGACAATGTTAGCATGGTGATTTGTAGTAGGTGTAATGTTTACCATGTTCACAGACTCGCTAATTAGCACAAAGCACAGGTGAAGCTAATGGGAATTGTCAGAAAATCAGAGTTGTTCTAATTTATTCTGTGCAGAACAAAATGTCTGTACCAATTAAAATGACATTTCATCCACTCTTCGCTACAGAAAAAAAAAAAAAAAAAAAGAAATCATAAATGTTCCACAAATTAGATCCACCGGACATCACCTATTCAAATCCCACTCACTGTTCAACCACTTTTAACTTTTATGTCCAACATTATGAAGAATGTGGTTTTCAAGAAACCCAGAACATTTAGTAAGAAGTGGTCAGCTTTCTGTCACAACCACAGCACTGAAACCGTGTGTTGAGATTTTAAATGTACTTCTGATGAACAGAGAAACTGGGCAGTGCTCTGTGAAAGGGCTGCTGCATTAAATTACAGCTGATCCTAACGTTTTTACAAGGTTTCAAATAAAGGGCTGATTTTTTAGCGGCTGTACTCTCACTCTACCTGTCAAATAAAGGAAAAAGTGACTTTGGTGTACTTAAAGGCTCAGCTCTGGGTAAGACAGTGGGGGCAACAGTCCTCCTTGTCTGTCAGACTGGCAATATTCAGCCATTTCTTCCTTCCTTCTTCTACTCTCTTCCCTAAGTATACTAATGAAAATAACATCAATTTGTGGCAGATATACAGGACTGAATGTCATCAAACCTTCTGCAGCCTATCTGTGGTAATAGAGAAGTTGTTTTGATAGTCTGGGCAAAAGTGACTCTAATGGTCTCAAATAACATCAGGCCATGAATTGAAGCAATTTACTGTAATTGGGCTTTTTGATCCAAGTTCAAACCATGAGCAGTATTCCGGTAACTCAGTCTTTTAAACACAAATTAAAAAAATGGCTCCTGCCAGTCAGTGACACAGAGATAACCGTGCAGGCTTTTGATAGCCTCTCATCTTAATCACCATAATGCAAACAAGGCATGACTCAAGTCTGGCAAAAGCCTCGGTGCTTTGGTCCAGGACTGAGAGACCACATTATTCTGAATATGATGTCCTTACTTTGTTGTCAGTTTGGGAATTGATGAGTTATTTGATGCATTTAAGGCTGATCAGCACCTTGCCCACAGATTGTACTTTTAACCTTCTTTGTGCCAGTGTGAAGGCTCTGATCCTCAGATCAGGCTCTTTTTGGCTGCTCTGAAGTCTGGGCTAAAGATGAAAGGTGACCGGCTTATTGCTGACAGGGCCCCTGGGTGCCCACTTGAGAAAGATTGGACTGGCTGTCCTCCTTAAAGTCACTTGCCAAGACCCATGCAAAATGGCTTTTTCAGAATTTCAGCTGCATTACTTATTTAATGATACTATTTAAGCTGTCATCATCAAGTCTAACAAAAATACATTTATTAATAGTTATATGGAATATTTTTTGTGTATCTTTTGTATCTGAAAAGATATACATTTATAAGATACAGTAAACTCAGTAAAGATTATTAATTTCTACTGCTGAAATACTTCATTTTTCTCTTCCGCAGGGCATTCTGCTGTTCTGTGATTACCAGGCCTCTACTTTTGATATGTCAAAGCTTCCCAGCTGCAGGTTTGAGGCCATGGACCACTTTGCAAAGTGCTTCCTGATTCTACGGCTGGAGGGCAGCCAAGTGGAGGGGGGTCTCCACACTGCTGAAGGGGACAGCAGGGGCTGGAGGGCAGTGCGCGTGGATCTGGTGTCACCACCTATGGATCGTTACGCCTTCGCTCTCCTGGGCTGGTCGGGCTCCAGGGTATGAAGGATTATACTGAGTGAATGACAGTGAGCAGTAGCTGCAGGTCAAATCCATGGGTTTAAAAAAAAGAAAAAAGCAGAAGATACTGTATTTCATGATGAATCATTCCACATGTATGCCAAGACAATGTGATGTTTTAACACAAGAACAACATCAAGGTTGCCTGTATTTTGCTAAATAGGGGTTTAATTAATTTCTTAAATCGGGTTCTAAAGACACACACATTTACAACAGCCACTAACCTTCAAAAGAAACTTGAAAGATATTAAAATGAATATAAAGTCAAATGCAAGTAATACATGAAAATATGCACAATATAAAACCTCTTCTTTTGAATAGGATGAAAAGGTATTAAGTCCTTCAGGAAGAATGTAATGCATTCAGGCATCACTGTTTCCATTCAATGCCATAAAACAGACAAAGAAAGCAGATATTTGGTTTCAGCCTATTGATTCTTCTCTTCCACAGCAGTTTGAGAGAGACCTCAGGAGGTTTGCTCGAGTGGAGCGGCAGATGCTTCTGGACAACCACTCCCTGTACGACAAAACCAAGGTACAGCGCAGCCTTCGATACGCACGTCAGATAATAACTTGCAAAAAGGCAGTGAAGATGACCACATTAGTCACAATACTGTGCACCAAAACTGATCAAACTCAAGAGTTAAATATCTCAACACAGATTGGTGGAATGTGGTTCAGTGTTTTTGTTGCAATATACTCAAATCTTAACAAGCTTTTGCAGCAGAGAAAAAGTATCAAAACATCCACAGGAGAGGCTTCAGCACAGTCCACATCTCTGCTTTCCATCCATTTGCTCGATATATTTCATACTCTGATATTTTCGGCAGAAGATGCCAAAACCTCCAAAAAAACATAAACAGCCCACCACACAAGGTACAAATGGAGAGCGTTCATTAAAATCTTCTGCTTAGAATATGTGTTTGGCATTTGATAGTGGATTTTGAGATAAGTATCACTTACAGGGTATTTATACTGAACTGGACCTTGCTATGGCTACCGATGCAAGCACAAAGCTTTCGCCAAATTACACATTTATTCAAACGGGTTGAGAGAGGCATGTTATTTTGGAGAGTTATTACAGATTGTATTTCTCTCCAGCTTTAATTGGCCACTTGGTCACATTTCAATGTGAGAAGCTTTTCTGTCTGTGTGTTTTCACTACAATTAAGGCTAACCAGAGGCATTTCAGTTGGATGGCATTTCTTTTGTTGCAAGTTCATTTTAAAATATAGGCCTGTGAATTTTTGTTTTGTTGTATATTTTCACACTTTTCTTAAAGTGGTGGGCTTAATAATACAGCATAGTATTTTTCTGTCTTGGTCACATTATGCTGTTGTACAGCTTTGTGATTATAGGCAACCAAATACACACATCTAAAGTGGCTTTGAAATCAAACTGAATTGCCATTTCATTTCACTTCATTTTCTCAGCTGGACATTGTGTTCATGTTAGCTGATTTCCTATTCTTTTGTTTTGCCCAAACCAGCAATGAGTGACATATCTGCCCCTCCGAACCCATTTTCAGTTAGCTTGGAAGTTCTGGTAATGGTGTAACATTAACGTTTTTCACATTCAAAGTGATGTTGTCAACCAGGATAACAATAATTTTATTGCAGCGGTCAAAAAAAAGTAAGTAAGGAGTGAGGACAGATGTGTGGTTGAGTGGGGCATGCAGGTGATGGAGAAAGGCGAAAAAGTCTGAGGGTGTCTTGTGGATTAGTGTAGAAAAGCACTGAAGGATCTTGGAAAACAGAAATTTTATTTTAAGGACTTGCACAGCTGCATCGATCTTATCCAACTTATCTTATCTAACTTATTTTAAGGAAGCTAAGCTAGGTAGCCAGCAATAGTGAGCTATTATATCTTAAGGTAAAACATCAAGATATTGCGCTACATATATTAATGTATGGCACAATGCCTGCCTGTTACACAAACTAGATCATCACTAAAAATGTCCTGGAAAAGGAAAAACAATGTGAACAGCCAAACAGAAAAAAAAATGGATCTGAGCAATAAATGTGAGTTGAGCACTCAGGCTTGCAGTGTGAATGTAGCCTCAGTGTGTGCGCATCAATCTGGATCGTGGTTTATTGATCAAAGGTTTGGTCCTCAAAGGTTTTTTTTTGGAAAGATTAGGGCCACTGTGTTAGAAAACCATGAAGCTTTGACAAACGATCTTAAATTATTTGGAGCTATACGTGCTCCCGCTCTGAGCGAGCAGAAAGGTGATTCTGGAGCGAAAACAACATTTTTAATTATAGCACGGCGCCTAATGGGAGGTGGGCGGGGTTTGGAGGGGTGGATCCAGCACAGTGCTCCATCGCACACACTCACAAGTGAATGTGCCGCATATATGACTTCATCAGAGCAAGTTGAGCGAACAAAAAACATCTTCATTTTTCAATATATGAAAGCACAAGCTTGTTAATGTAAACGTAATTACATTGGGGAGACATTTCCAAATTAAATAAGAGCAACCTTGCCGTACACAGTGGTGAAAAAAAGGCACTCAGGAAAGGAATGAAAAACTATTTACAGCATAACTCTTGCAATTTAATCACTAATTAACTCTTTGTTTGCCTTCAATGCAAGAGCTAATTAGGTTTTGTTCAGGAACATCTAGTCTTTGTTGGAACTATGTACTTAACTGGCTTCAGGAGGGATAAAACAGTGGGGAGGTGTGTTTTCATCCAGCTGCTCAAAGTCTCATGTAGTGGTGGTAATGTTACTATGTTAAGATGGGCTGTCATAATGGGTAACTTGTGACAAAGTCAGGCCTTGAGTTGTGCCACATGAGATATAGTTTGCCATGCAGGGAAGTCAGTTTCCACATGTGACAGTTTTGACAACAGGTGTGACAGGCGGGGGTGACAGGTGGCAACAATTTTTACATTTTCCATGCAGAGAGCAACACAGGGAGTAAGATTATCAGAAATTATAATCAGGGGAAAGCTGATTGATACTGAGAGTGGGAGGCCAAAAGAATGCACGTTTGTTTGAAATGTGCTGATCAATCAAAGGCACTATGGTTATTTATTTCTGCTTTACAATTTCATCTCGTCCTGAGCCAGTGAGTCAAATAGTGTGGTGGCAGAACATCATCATCAATCATTGAAGTCATTTATTTGTAACGACTGGAGTAACCACCACGAAGGGAAGTGTCTGAAACAAGAAGAGAGGTGCGGATTTCAGAATAAAACAAGAAACAAAGAATAAATGACGTGAGACAGAGCGAGGCATCTCATTATTAGGCAACGATTCATTCGTCTCATGCCTGCTTCTCAGATGAATGTGAAGCTCTGCTGCTGCAGTTTGATGTCACTATAAATGTAGATCTCTTTGGGTTTTGGACTGTTGGTCAGACAACGTAAGCACTTATTTAGCAGTTACTTTCTCTGGCATGTCGTAGTCTCAGTGATTCATTGATATTTTTAGCCATGCAGAGAAGTCTTTTTCCACCTGTGAAATCCGTTTTGACAACATGTGTGATGAGCTGTGAGGCAGGGGTGACAGGTGGCAGACGTTTTCTCCATTTTCCACACAGAGCAACAAGTGAGGAGTTATGAATATCATGTCATATAATTCAGATTTAGCTAACTGAAACCTAACAAATGCAGGTTTGCTTGAAATGTGTTAATCACTGAAGCCACCTGCAGTCTTTGTATGAAATCATTTGCAAGTCGTACGTCAGCTGGCTTTGCACAACCTCAGCTTCCTTTAATCCACTCGGCTCTCTGATTTACAGCTATCAGACAGTGAAATATACCCCTGAAAGCACAAGTGCGTGAGTGTAAACTTAAAAAAAGATTGACAGGACTCTTCAGCTGAAGGACTCAATTATTCAGCAGGGAAAAGTTTATAGTACTGACAAGATGACAGCAAAAATTCCAGGGAACCATCCATCTTTGTGACAGGCATCTCCGAGACTCGTGTTTATCCTATCCTTGCGACTTTTCATTGCATCCTGTAAAGCAGCCCCAGCTCATTTTCAATGCATAAGGCAGAGTGTTTGAGTTGCGAGCGGAGCGGGACAAGGGTGTAAGGCGTATCAGCGCCCGGATCGACAGGGGAGACACCCTGTCACCGCCATGTCCCGTCAGCTGCTCCCTTGGGACAGAGGTCAGAGTCGGTGGGATCACTGGGTGGCAGCTTCCTGACAGATATTATACACAACCAGCCATCTCAGATGGTGTTTATTCAAATGCAAGGGCAGAACCAGGCTTGCTGACAGTGCAGCCATCCGTGCATTGGACTGGACAGGGGGAAATCTCTCTCTCTCTCTCTCTCTCTCACACACACACACACACACACACACACACACACACACACACACACACTCGTTCCTGCAGAAACCTTGCATGTGTTTGCTTGAGTTTGATGAAGTGAGAGGGTATGTCAAGCACTTTGAAGAAAAGTAGATTCTGGAAAGTGAGAAGGGTGAGGAAATGAGACCACAACAGGAGATTTACAGCAGACAACTATCAGCCCGTTGGAGATTTGAAAGTGCAGTGAGAGGCCAAACTATTTATGCACGCACACTCGCTCATTTAAGCAGTGCCATCACTTCCCAGGCTAGTTTCAAGGTCAGCAGAAAGCTTAACGGGGCACATTCAGACAGAATCACACAACAGTGTGACCCGTTTTTCATTCTCCGCTCCACATCACAGCCGTAATTAACGTAATGAAGATCAATTAAGTGTCCCAGTGTCTGTCCTGTCACTGCCTGCACACAACGCTGGCTGTTCCCAGTGTTCGCCGTGGGCAGGAGAGGAGGAGCGTCCCACCATTAATTGGTTCGACGTATGGCTGAGGACGATGTGATAATGGTGCTTTCATCTTTTTTGTGTCCCCTCTAATTGGCCAGTGGTTTTGGAGAGTTTCTCGTGTGACTTGTGTCAAAGAAACAGGGGAACGATGAGATGACTGATGTCTGATTAAAGGGGTGTCATCCCAGCTAAGGACCAAAGGCGGTCATTTAGAGGACTTTAATCTTGTGGGCTTCAGAGAAGCTCTCAAAGGATACAAGCTGGTCTCTGTCTTATTATAAAATGCTTAAAAAAAGATTATAGGGCTATACTGAAGCTAATGATCTCCTCCCAATTAAGAACAGGCTCATGGGGAATCGCTGTGGGAGGGGACTTGTCAGCTGTCACACTGGGGCACGCTGACTTGGGGTTCACACCAAACATGTTTCCACTTTGATGCGTTTACTGTGATTCAATTTGCTTGCACAGGTGAAAATGATGTCATTTGAACACAGGTGACACCAAAGGAGCAGCAGTGAAATGGCTGAAAGTGCAGGTTGTGCTCCATAGAGGGAACATTATCCAAACCAATTACAGGGAATGACCCCACAACACAAGGCTTTATGGGTATCAGGAGATGTGTGTTGACAGCTGCAGTTCCGCATGCTCATAAAGCCTCGCATAACAAAATGAACAGACTATAACCTGTGTTGAGAGTATGGGCTCCTTGAAAGGAAACACAGCTGTATTGAGATGCTAAGCTACGTTCATTTCTCCTCCACCATTTCCCCTTCTGCTTTTCTTTTTGCTGCTAAATCTTCTAAACGGACAGAGTGACAGATTACAAACACTGTAGTCCTGACAGTCTAAGGAAATCAGGAGCCCCAAAAAGGAACTATATCACAAACTAAAAGTACATTTTGCATTTTCACTTCATCAGAAGAACCATTAGGATTAGGCCATTTGTCAGAGGGGCAGTTTTCACACACAATGACAACAACAGAGATGTCGTTTTGTTCTCTGTAGTTAAGCAGCATTTGATAGGTGGACAGAGACTGAAAATACCAGGATGCTGGTTTCCAGTGTACCAACAACTGAGTGTATTAGGCTTGTTTCATTATTTCTGCTTTAACGTCTGAATGAACATTAGAAGAAATTCCCACGTAGTGCTGAAACACTCATTGAGGAATATAAATCCACTTTTCACTCTTCTTTTAGCTCTGTTTTTGTCTCTACCAACTCCTGAAGCAAATATATGGCCCTTCAGCTCTGTGAAGCCACAGGGAAGCTGAAGATTCAGGTGATAACTATCTATAGGTTCATCACTTCAAGTGAGGCCTTGCCTCACATTATTTTCACATCGTCATTGTTATCATGTATGCAATCACAATTTTTTATCAGCAGTGAAAACGGTCATTAGCTGCAGACCTATTTCCACCTCTTACCATACTGCAACCTGGTATCATGCAAAAGTGTGTTATACACACAACGATCCACATTTTGCCTTGCACAGGTGAGAGAAGAACACATTCTCATTTTGTGGTCAACTGACCAATTCTACTCAACATCTGGATAGACTTTGAAAATATAACTTGCGGAGAAACACAACTTGGCATCAAAATGCCTTTAAGGAATAGATCATAGCTTGGGTTAAAATAGCTACTTCCTTAAAGAAATGAAAAATGAAAAATAAAAACTCAGCACTGACAATTGATTTCACACAGGAAATGAACCCTGACGTCCCATCAAAAATTATGCTGGAGACCTTTGCTCCTGTCATTATCACCCCCTGCTGGTACTGCACCATCATTGCACTTGTGCTCTTTTCACGTTGAGGCGAGACAAAACGTGACACTGACATGATATCTTTGAGTGGATTGGCGGGTGCACGCTGACGTGATAGTGGGCCACATTATATTATGAGTATTATTGAATGCTTTATGCAAGTTGACCAATACTTGCATAAAAATACTCATCACAGTAGGAAAAGCACAGGTGTTGCAGGTAACATTAACGATGACTCTGTACAATTCAAGTGTCATAGTAAGCCACGACAGTGTATAAGTGAGCTAGCCTGCACAATACAAGGATCCTGAAGCTGAAGGAACTAAATGGAATTCAGCCATCATCCGTTTTATTATTCATACCTGTGCCTTTCATGTGAAAATGATCCCCATTGTAATAGTTTCTGGGTCATTGGAAAGCACCAACTCAAGACTTTTAATTAACTAGGATTCAGATCTTGGTTATTATGGTTTCCCCTGAAAAAATGCTGTGGTGGAAAATGACACTGGGTCAGTTGGGTTTACTTGCAATTGGTAATTGGTCACTTTTAACTGAAAAGTACTAAACACCAAATTGCACCCCACTGTGATCGATATGACCGCACCTCTACTGTCAGGTTCGGGTTAGGATACCCTGCTAGCAATAACTGACATCTAGGCGTCCTCTGAAAATACTCTGCTGACTTGTAGTGCCACAGGCACTTACAACCAGCATCGGTATCTAGCCACCACAGCTGAATTTTAACTGAAGAGCTGGTCTGAGAGAGTGGTGTCTGTTGGGGGAGCGGGCCGAGGAATGTGTGTGTGTGTGTGTGGGTGTGTGTGTGTGTGTGTGTGTGTGTGTGTGTGTGGGTGGGTGGGTGTGTGTCCTTTCCTGTACGTCTGAAGGTTTGTGATAATTAATATGTGTTGTGGGCTTGATGAATGAGGACAGGTGGAGGATTTCATCATGCCTAGACAGACTGACTCCCTCCCCGGGCAGGAGGGATCCATGACCTGCCCAACACCTCCAAAAAAACACACCCCTCTATGTGTGGCAGGATCTACCCTTGAAACTCTCTGTGTGTATGTGTGTGTGTGAGTATTCAGCAGTGTGGCTCAGGTGTTCCCAAGCTGCAAACCAAAGTGCACCTGGTAAAAATGTGTTCATGTAAATGCAATTCACTGTACTTTGTTCTGCCTATTTATGCATACTTTCACATGCCCTGTGCATAAAGTGTGTTATATACTGTGAGTGGGAGTGTGTGTGTGTGTGTGTGTGTGTGTGTGTGTGTGTGTGTGTGTGTGTGTGTGTATCAGTATGTGTCTTTCTCAGAGGGTAATTACTCTATGTCATCTGCAGGAGTGTGATTAATGAGCTTCTGGTCAAAAGGCTGTGAGCATAGATGTCCTGGCTTTGGTCCCTAAAGCCAGTTCCTGATATGAGAGGACCATTCACATTCTCTCTAACTGACACCCCTCCGGCTCTGCAACACATTCAGTAACCCAAAATACAGCATCTAATATCAGTTATGAACAATATGAAACTCTCACTGTAGGAAGTTTGACATTTTAAAATGCTAAAATCAACAGTAGACTTAGATAAAACTGTTTCTTCACCTTGTTTTATTTCACTTTAACATTAGTTGTATAACACATACACTACTATTCTAAACTTAGTTTGGAGTTGCCTGCCATAAAAGCTTGACTTTGTACAGTTGGCTGAAAGGACCACTCAATATTTTTGAATGGTTTTTCATGCTTTTAGGTTGTAGAAAGTCCTTGTTACAAATAGATTTTATTAAAAAAAAATAAAAAATGTTTTGGACCTGGAGAACAAAACACTGTGCAATGATTCAACCAGACTGACGGCTGAGAGGGCAGGAAGACACAAAGATACCTCTGAGCAACAGTTACAATAAGTATATTAGAAATCACCAGTCATTGGCAAAGAAATAGGAAGCTTAGCATCAAAATCTGTGCAGATTTGAATGAGCCAGTTCATATTTCAATGCCAGCAGCAGGTCTGCTTCTTTAGCAAATGTATTCTAAAAGCTTCACAATAGAAACTGAAGGTTAGTTGGGTTAGCACTACTGGAACTGGATGACAGAATATTAGTTTTCAAAGGAAACCGGTTCCCAAAATATGTAGAGCCCATTTGCACTGTTGTGATTCAATAATGATCTATGGTCACACTTTTCTCAACTGGAAACCAAATTCAAAATCAAAGGGTATTTAGAGGAAGAAATGGTTAGAACAGTGTTCTCCCATGTTATGCAACACTGCTGGGGTTTGGTTTTAATCACTGAATTATTCTATTTCAAATAATACATTTGGTATCTGAATTCTGCATTTTTTTTTATCTATGTTAAAAAAGAAAGAAGAAATGTGGAAAAATAAATGATGTAACATTATATCAAATGTTTAAATAAAGCACAAATAATCGGCTCATGCTTCAGCTGAGATACTGTGCACTAATCATGACCTGTGATATTTTCTACAGTCACACTGATATATGTTTACTCACCTCTGTTTCTGTGCTGCAGTCATAAGACCTATTCTAAGCCAATGTGAGACACCTCAGCAGGCTGTCACTCTGCAGGCCCAGACCAAAACACATTTATATATCTAAAAATATTTATTTGAATGTATCAGAATTTATTCAGTATTTTTCACATCAACCTCAAAATACTAAAATGAAAACGAATCAATAAACTCACAAACTCTGATGTAATTTTTCATGTTTTTTCCATCACAAGTTTCTGCATCTATCAGAAGATTTTAAACTTTTTACAACAAAAACGAATCCCATCAGAAAAATGTTCAAGGTGCTGTAATATATAAAATAAACAATGCAAACACGGTGGCTTTAAAGTCAAGTCAAACAGATCTTTTTGCTTGTACCAATATTAGATTCCTGCTGGACTGTCTTAATGTGTAAAAAGGAAAACTGTTGAAGCCTTTTAGCACAAATTAATGCACTAACAGCAGCATGAGGGTCCACAGGAGACTCCCTTTTTAAAAATACAGAACTAAATGAACATCACTCTGCAGACCGCCCCCCCCCCCATCTTCCTTGAGAAAGACAGCATGTTTAATTTAAACGTGATCACAAAGTCAAGATAGTTCTCTATTCTCAGAATATGCTCCACCACTACACCCTCTCTCTGTCTGTCCGCCGGGGTACCAGCAGAATTTAATACAAAGCTCACTGTCAAATTACGGTATCTGGGATGTAGAGTGCTCACAGCTCTTTCGACCCCCCACCCTCCTCCCCCCTCTGAGCAGTGGATGAGTGGACAATAACAGGGCAATTGCACTGGGCTTTGGGGAGCGGCGGTTTCGAACGCTCCCCCAGCAGGCTGGTGCTCACACAGCCAGTGTTTGCAGTGAGGATGGGAACTGCCTGAAAGGAGGCCCCTCTCAGTGAGCAGAGGAAGTGGGTGGGGGGAGGTTTAATTTAGCGGATGGTGGCACAGGGACCCTCAGGGCGTCACATAGTGTAAGACACGCACATACCTGAGCAGAAGTTGTGACAGACAAGTGAGCCAAGAAGGGTGGGGTCTCTGTCCTCTAAACATCCTGGTGGCAGGCTGGGAGAGCTGGGAAATTTGCTGCTTCTAAATGGAGCGATTTGGGGGGGGTGCAAACATTTCTTCTCGACCTTCATGGCACGTCTGTTCTTATGAATTTTAATTAACAGAGGTAGATGAATAGACCTGGTGGAGCTGCGTTTGAAAGAGGAGGGTTACATTGTCATGGTTTTTCTTTTTCAAGGTCAGAAATTGATCCTGTTCATTCAGTCCTCAGCGTGGCTATTAGCTTCCAACCCAAGTTAATCGATTTGTATTTGGTGCAATGGAGAAAGTATCTTTTTATTGGTAATGTGAAGAAGGGCTTCATGGTTTCTGTGGGCTTCGCTTTCCCCTGTGCACACACACAGATGTCACACATGGCCTCTAACCACACGCACGCATTTGAACAGCTACAGTTATCTTCCTCAGGCTGTAACGTGGTGTCATCATTCTCCAGAATAAATGAGAATTACAGATTCACACTGGAGGTATGTGGCATCCTATCCACCAGCCCCTTCTGCCTGTGACCATACAAGAAAAAAATATGATCCCATACCAATCAAAAGAAAGCAGCAATTTCATGCCCCCTTATTCTCGTTTCTCTTTCTGTTATAAACCTTTAGCTGACAGCTTTAATCCAATTCTGCTTATTAATAAGCAGTAAAAAAAGAATTCCTGTTCATTGCCCATATTTTAAGCAGCCAATAGCGAGGAGAGCGAGGATCAAATTGCTAAAATAAGACATGCACCCATTTCTGCTGTGTGTCCTCATAATATTCATAGAAAATGTAACTGAGGAGGGTCGAGTGAAGGTAAGGAAGCGTGAGCCGGAGGGAAAGTTTATTTTTTCCTTTGCCTAACATGGCTACAAACAATATGTAGCATTTCATTAAGCACACTAAGTGGATTACAAGTTGAAGCATCGTCACTGTTTATTATTGTTTTGGAGGTAGGGGTATTCCAGGAACATTACACTGGTAATTGCTACACTGGGTGTTCTATTTTCAGCAAGAGAAATTGATTTAAAGTTTTTTTTTCTTTCCTTCCTTCCTCTTGGCTTTCTCTAGTTTGTAGATAGTCTATTTTATTATAGGTGGCATGAGGTTTGTTAGTGGTTGATTTTGCTCTCAGTATTGGATTGTGCTCTCTTTTGCCCTTAGTCCTAGTTTAGCTACATAAATTGGTGAAGAACTTCGTGCAGTATGGAGTATAAAGGTTAGATAGAAAGAGCAAATGCATGTGGGAGAAATGTCTCAAGCTCATTTACACCCTGTTACAAAATGTATTCTGTACCTGGCCAAGAAACTGTTTGTTAAAGGTTTAAATCCATACAGAAAACATTACGAATGAAATGTGTTCAGGTCTTAGCAGAGATCAGCGTGTCATGGAGTCAGATTCTTTGAGGGAGCACAGTTTGCATGAACAGTTTACCTAATCATGATGATTGTCAAAGATAACACCTAGAACACCTAATGTTGATCTGACAGAATGCAGTGCTTTATTCTGTCTGAATTAAGCTTGTTTGTGTCACTTAAGTAGAGAGAGATCAATGTCAGTTAAAAGGTTTGTCAACATGTAGCTCTTAATGTCCATCCCATTCTTTTTAGGAAGCATTTCCGTGCTGTAAAGTCAGCTCGATCTCAACAGAAAAACAGCTGTAATTATCGCCTGCAAGCAGGTTATCGCAACTCATATTTATGTTTACTGTTAGGCAGCGACCTCTAGTGGTCAAAGTAATTATGATTGGAGCAAAGGGGGAAGTCATGTGATGTAGTGAAGAGCAAGAAAGTATTTGGAGGAATGTGGGGTGGATGGATGGATGGATGGGTCAAACCAACACAGGACTCTCATGGAGGAGACTGCTGTGTGTGTCCTGTGTGAAACCAACAGTCAGCGTTGACTTATTTTAACTTAGATAATGGACTTCAAATACATCACGGATGTAACAGCAGTGCTCTTATTTTAAGCCCAACCATGATCTTTTTCTAAACTTGACCAAGTAGTTTTGGCACCCAAACTTACGCAAACTGCGACCATGTCACAACGTTAACCATGTGACGATGAAGGGTCAATGCGACTGTCGCTGGTATTCTGTAATGGTCATGTCATTTTGGGAGTCATTGGCAATCAACCTATTCAGTGGTTTAGGTATGAGGACATGTTTGAAGTTGAGGGTTGATAACAGCTGAAGACAACAAGATAACACGAATTAGATGTTCGTTGCCTTAATTTAGCATGTTAGCATGCTAATATTCGCTAATTAGCACCAATACGAAGTAGAGCTGCGGATGCTGGGAATATCATTAGTTTGGAAGGTATTTAATCATAAAGCAAAGTATGTGACAAATTAAGAATTAGATCTGATGACAGCACTAGATGAAAAGCTACCACATATTACTCAGTTCATCCTGAGGGGGACGTAAATGTCTGGACCACCATTTTATCGAGCAATCCATGTGGCAGATGCTGAAATATTTAACAGGATAAAATAAAAATTTGACCTGCTTGTGGGACTAGAGGAGAGTCATGGATCACCTAAGTTATTAGGATTCATCCTCTGGGGACCAGGACTGTCTGTACTAAATTTCATGGTGATACTGAGTTTGAAGCAAAGCGTTGGACCAACAGACTGGTGATGAGATCCCTAAACTGCATTCTGTACACTGACCGTGTCAGGAAAAAGCAGAGAAATGAAGCCTGAAGCCATTACATCTCAAAAAATTTGATAAAGTTTAAAAGGCAGGACAGGACTGGAGTCAGCCATATCAAAAAGCAATTCACAGTGTGTGTCAGCCAGTAAGCATCCATCACTGCTCAGAGGAGAAACGTAACACTACAAGCTTAATTGTCATCACTGTTTGGGGAAATGTCATCATTCTTGCAAAAAAACTTCATTGATATGGGGATGTAATGTAGAAATGTCATCATCATCATGGCTGGAATCATCCTCACTGTGGGTAGAATAGTTATCCCTGTGGGTGCAAAAATTATCACAGCAGATAGAAATGTCATCACCATGGGTACCAATGTCATCACTACAGGTAGAAACGTCATCTCAGGTAATAATATACTCACTACGTCCCCTTCGTGTGGTCATATATCATAAAATGGGCGATTTTTATCCTTGGAGCCAACAAGAAGCTCAAAAACAATCGACAGTGATGTGACAGCACTGTCCAGGAAAAATTGGGCAGTTATAAAAATAGACCAATATACTGCATGAAGACATCTTGGCGCGGAGCAGAGCTGGATGAGGAGTTGCTTCTTAAGCAGGGATCAGACTCCAGGATTTAAATAATCTCAACATATCTCATATTTACAGGCCGTCCGCTCCAGATTTCTCCCGTAAAACCTTGTCGTACGTTCCAAGAGAAGCTCCCACCTAACTGTGAGATAAGGACGGAAAATTACAGATTACAAGATTCATTCGGATTTGGAAATAGGATTTGGAAAATTGGACCGTCTTGAATATTGCAAACATGTGCATTCTCACAGTGTGTGGTGACAAACTCAAAACAAGCATGGAGCTAGGCCAGCAGTAAAATCTCTGCAGAAAATGCAGTGAGAAACTCGTGTGGATGAGAGAATGTCTGTACAAGTGTGGAAACCAGGAGCTTTTGGTTTTGCAGCAAGAGCTGTAAGCCCTCTTAGTATTAAGCTTTTCTTCTAAAGCTGGTGTTCACTGTTGTTGCTGTGACATTTCTTTTCGCAACACTTTTACTACTCTCAAGGCTATGTATGTGTGGTATGCTTGAAACCAAGTCTTGTTCAATCATGTCCTCTACCATGAGGTTGACATTTGTGATTCTGAGTGGAACACAATTAGATGAATAGCAATGAAATTAATATTAGTTAGATATTTCCTTTCCAATGTATCATGGATTAGTTGGCAAAATGGCAAAATCTTGGTTAACAAACTAATCCTTACATGGCAAAGAAAATACACATTTTGTGTGTACAGTATGTTGGATCTTTTGTACGTCTCTGTTGTCACCCCCTCATCCTTTCACCTGCCGTGCACAGTGCTCATCCATAACAGGATCTACAGACAGAATATAGATAACAGCAAATGGCATCAGACTGGTAATTATCAGGGTAGCATATCTAAATCCAGATTGTGTTATGAGGTTTAACTGAGGTCTTTGTATACTTGCCAAGATAGCAGTTCCATTGGAACAATATCAGTGCTACACTTCGGCAGTAACTCTTTTCATTCATGTCCATACAATCCTTAAAAACATCGGAAACCTCCTGGTTTGATCAATTATTGCTGCACTTTGTCCTGCTTGTTATTTTTGACTGATCTGTGAGCCAGTGTGCAGGTGCTATAATCAGGATCTCCTCTACATGCCTGGAATGTCTCTATCGATTCTCTGCCCATGTTAATGCTGTAGCCATGCAACAGGTCTGAGTGTCTTCTTGCATTTATTCTGATTAAAACCCTGGTCTTCTATGAAGGAGCTGCCACTCAGCATTACAAAGACAGGAGTTTGCTGGTTTGCCATAAAAGCCTGCACATTTTTTTTTCTTTTTTCCCCTGCCAGTCAAAAGGGGTTCAAGGAATTTTTCACTTCAGGGATTTGCTTTGATCACACTGGCTTGGACGTTTTCTCTGCTGTGTCCCTGAGTTGGTCTTGAAAGGCTCTGACTGTAAGACGGAAGCAGAGTGGAATGATTGCAGACAGGTAAATCAGCATGGATATATGATGGATTATACAGTGACAGCATTCATTGAGTGTAATGTCAATGTGTTTGCTGCAGTGACATCTAATTCCACTCCTGAGATTTTCTGACCAATCTCATCATGTGTGCTTTCCTGTTGTTTTGACAAAAAATGCCATCCTAAACTCACTGTAGGATGCTGGCAGTGTATCCTTTGCCACAGCCTGCTTTATGGAAAAGAACAGTGTCTTATGTAACTTAAAGTAGCATTCACCAAAGGACAAATAAAGGCTTTGAAATGTACTAAAATAGCAAAAAATAAAAAAAAATTAAAAAAAATAATAAAAAGGGGCGCAGCAGGTAGTGCGCGTGCCTCACAGCAAGAAGGTCACCGGTTCGATCCCCGGGTCAGATGGGGCCTTTCTGTGATGAAGTTTGCATGTTCTTCCTGTGCATGCGTGGGTTCTCTCCGGGCACTCCGGCTTCCTCCCACAGACCAAAAACATGCTCATTAGGTTAATTGGTGACTCTAAATTGTCCCTAGGTGTGAATGTGAGAGTGAATATGTGTATGTATGTTGCCCTGCAATCGACTGACGACCGGCTCAGGGTGTACCCCGCCTCTCGCCCGTTGACAGCTGGGATAGGCTCCAGCCCCCCCCAACCCTGAAAGGGATAATCGGGGGGTATAGAAGATGAATGAATGAATGAAATAATAAAAAGCTGTTGTTGGCCACCAGAGGAGCTGGATACTTGTCCACATCTTTCCTTGTGATGACACTGTCACTGAAAAATCAAGATATTCATGAGCACAAATGTGTGAGAACCCTTTTCTTGTCCTTCCTCCCTTTGAACAAGGAGCCTGTTCACTCCAACCACCCAAGTGATGACGCCCTCATGACAGGTGAACAATGCAAACATGGACAATACATTTCAGGATACAGTTGCCATGTGACTGGCTCGTTCTGCATGGAGGTCAGAGAAACAATTAAGGGATGTTAATGGGAATGACTGGGGAGTGGGAGGGCTGCTGCAATAATGGAGCACTGTGATGGAGTAAAGCCGAGTGTTACACAGCCAGTTCATAAATGGTCCTCCAGCATTCAGTTTACATGTTGATGAACTGGCGTGATGATAGTCCATCAATTTTTTCACTTTGAGTTTCACGTGTATTTTGATATATTTTTAGTACATTTAGCATTTTGAAATTGTGATTAAGAAGTTCTAAAGCTTTTATTTTCCATTTACTTTCCCCTGAGGGGAACATGAATGTGTGTACCAAATTTTATGACAATCCATCCAATGGCTGTTGTGACATTTCATTTAAAATGACAAACGTCAACCTCTTAGTTGCTCGCGGGGAAAAGTCAGGGGTGGTTCAGGCATTCATGGTTCCCAGAGTACCATGTACCAATCCAGCTGGCAATGTTGAGATGCTTCACTCAACACCAACAATGTAAGCTGCTAGGTGGTTCTAGAGGAAAAGTTACAGGTCATCCTCTGGGGACCACAAACATCTGTACAACACAGACTTCCATCTGGATGAAAGTGGTGGACTGCTCAACTAACAATGCTGTCCTAGAGCTGGCAAGAACAAATTTGCTGTTTGGGCCAATGGATGTTGTAAAAAAAGTTAATGGTGAACATAAAACACGTCACCACAAAATGCATCAGAATTACAGAAAATAGATACTAATAATAGTAAAGGTGTATTTTTGGATGCTACATGCTGGTTTTAAACTGCTTGAGATTTATATTAAATGTCATCAATAAACTGATAGCATGTGATGCTTCATAGCAAATGATAGCAAAGGGATGAAACAGGGAAAAACTGTGCTGACTTCCACTTTCTGTGGAAAGAGTGCTCCTCACTGCTGTTTGGCAGATTCTTCACTCTTATGTTTCAATTCATCACTTTCCATAGGCGGAGAAGATTCTGCTCATGCCTGACACCACATTTTCTCTGGGGCAAATAGGGCAAATCTACAACATCACAGGGGACATTTTTTTTAGCCACAATTCGTGATTTATGTCGACGGGACAAGTATACGTTTCCATAAAAATGTTGCCTTGTGCAGTTTTAAGAGGCTGGTGTGTGTGGGAATGTGCTAAGCGAAGGTAAACAGTCATGAGAATAAAAGAGGGGGTAGATAGAGAAAAATAGATAGAGTGACACACGAAGACAAAGAAAGAGACAGGATGGTTTTGTCGGCATTCCCACAGACTGTTATCCCTGGCGGGGCTTTATCAGCAGGATGGTCATCTAATCAGCCTTCACAGTGGGACAACTACATCAGTTAACATCAATGATAAATCATATTGACAGCTATTGCCTGACAGAAGGGGGGTAATGATAGAGGAGGGAATGTGGAACTGTTGAAAAATAGACTGAAATTAAGGGGAATTAAGGGGGGAAAGAAGAGTGATGGACACATTTAAGGGAATGAAATTTTCTAAAAGAAAAGAGAAGCACATTCGGGATAATTACATGGATATTATCTGTTCACTGACTGTACTTGAATTCTACCACCCCCTCTTTCTCCCTGTCACCCATTTCACCATCGTCACCTCACCCACTGCACCTCTGCCTCCACTTCTCCAGCCTCCCATCCACCCACACAGTGCCTGTTACCGGCGCTTAATGGGTGAAAAAAAAGGACAGGAAGTATTTATAGATTCTATTGAGCCTGTGTTTTGCATGATTAAAAAAAACAGAATTCAACTGCAGGCTATTATCCCACAGGATCCTGCAACCTGCAATCTTTTTTAAATTTTTTTATTTTTCGGAATATCTGGAATTACAAGAGAAGGAATGAGTTTACCATAATGATGGAGGTGGGGGCTATGGACTGGGCTGAACCAGGGTGTCGGCTCACTCAGGAGACAGATCGTGCTCCATTATTGATGAAAGTGAATGGCAGAAGGTTTCAGGAAGGGCTAGTGCTGGACCGTGTCAGCTTGTCATGTAACATTAATTGACACAACCTCTGTGGTGGCACAGGAACCCACCCGTCCAGGGCTCCCGTTTCAGATTGCACCATAATTTATTTACAGGAACAGTTGATTGAACAATCACTGGGGTGGTTCAGGCCCATCCTGTGGTTTCTGTGCAGCCATGCCCTCTTAAAGGCATGGCTGGTTTCACTGTACGATACCAGGAAAATGAAATCAGGGCATGTTGCAAGAGGTGTTCAGTACAAACTTAAAATCTTTAACACGGGCTCTTTAAAGTGACTGCACTGAATCATCACAGTGCACCTCCTTTAGCTTTCCTGTGGGAGGCATCTGGGACTGTCTCCCACGCAGGGAGAAAAAGCAATCAAACTACGCTGTCAGTGAGTACAAATCTTTGACCTGGACTGAAGAAAATATTAAAATCAGCAAAATTACATACAATTTCCACTCTGAGTAGTAATCATGTTCTGTTTAGGTGTGTCTGTGACGTATACAGCCTGCACTTTATTGACTTATTCAACTATAGCTGGACCAGGATTTAGTAGAGCAGGCTGACAGTATTTATTTATTTGTTTTTAAAATATGTGACTGTTTCACAGAAAATGACTGTTACACAACGCTGTTGTCAGTTGATGTCATCCGTTGATGATTTAGTCTGTACCCAGTTCATGAGAGGTTGAACATGAGCTATTCTGAACACTGTTTGTTGATCAGAGCCCTCCTGCACAGAGGCGATGCATCTCCTATTTGCAGAACCAACAACTGCGGCTCGTTTGGGCGAAATATGAGAGGGCAAAGCAAAGATAAGAGGCTGCATTTCATCCACGGCGATATTTCTGTAACGGTGCAGGCGAACAGGATGTGGCAACAGATTTTTTGTCACCTTGTGGCCAATGTGACACTGTGCTGGATTCAAGGTGCGATTAGGAGGAATACATTAATCAGCCAGTGCGGGCTGTGACATGAGTCATGACAAATCAGATCACTTCTTTTCTTGGCTTTTAAAAGCAGTCTGGTGTGAGCAACTGCACTCAGACAATTTAGTGATGGAGAGAGCAGTTCAGAGCAAAAATCCACCTCAAAAGATTCTCTGCCACAAAAGCCTCTCTCAACGGGACTCTGAAGTAAATATATGGTTCTGAAATTAAATTGCCATGGGAGGAGATAGCATTTGGCTACATGTTCCTGGATCCTAAGAGAAGCATTTTGCAAAATAGGAAACTGTTCAGTGATATAGAAGAAGAAGGATGGTATTTGCCAGCCTTTTAACTCTGTGCATCATGACACATGTTGGAAGTTATGTGTTGGATGATAATCATTAAAAGCACAACCAGCAAGGATAAAGCAGTTAGAATGGAAAAAAAAAAAAAAAAAAAGTTTTGGGACCTCTTGATATGGGCACTGCTTGGTTGCCATGAAAATAACAGAAAATGACTACTTCCTCTCTGTGTCCCTGTAAGCACATGTACCGGGAGCCTGACACCGAAATTACCAACAGTAGGACTGCTTGATTATTACTGACACCACTATATTGCACCTTTTGCTTTCCAATGTGACATTCCCTATAACAGTGAGCTACCAAAATACAAAATGACTGCCATCAAGAAAAGAAGTCTTTGTGCATCTGGTAAAAATGCCAGCACAAAGCCCACCAATGCTCTGTCACAAAAATAGAGCCTTTGAGCCCTTTTAGACGAAGCCACTGGCTGATTTATGTGTTGTGCTCTCACCATCAAACTGAATGCATTCACTGACAGTGGAAGCACAGAGATTTGGGTTGATAACAGCCAGCGATCACCCCCTCTGACGACATGATGACATTCACCCATTTAAATCTAGAAGTTTCTCAGTTTTGAACACTAGTATGAAATTGGTTTTGAATGCTTCTGGGGGTGAAAA
Source organism: Chaetodon trifasciatus (assembly GCA_037975065.1). NCBI lineage: Eukaryota > Metazoa > Chordata > Actinopteri > Chaetodontiformes > Chaetodontidae > Chaetodon > Chaetodon trifasciatus. The sequence continues at coordinate 10,801,117 of JBBMOE010000013.1, forward strand.
CATTCACGTTTTTTTCTGACCTCCTGAGGCTGGACGTGAAAGTTTTGTTTAGCTGGTATTACTTCTAACTAACTTCTGATTATAAATTACTTGCAGTCCATGATTTCTTGCATTGTAACTAAAAAGAATACATTATTTAACTAGGAGGGCACTCGGAGGATGCAGACCTCTGCCAAGGCCAATAGTCCACTCTTCTATGATACGCAAATCTGCAAGCACAACCACTATATATGTCTGCATGTATTTCTGAAACTATTAGAATTATGTCAAAATTGTCAAAATACAGTTGTGCAAAGCTGAAGCCTCAACATCATCTTTGTGGATTTATTATGTACTTCTAAATTGGAGCTATTTCACATACTTAACATATTTGTGAAAACCAGAAAACACTTTATTGTCACGCACATATGTACAAATATCAATCATCATGTACAACATGTATGTTCATGAAGTTATTTCCATAACGACTGCTCTCTGTATGACGTTTGAGTTACTACACGTGTGGGCTACTTCAGAGGATTACTGGTACCTGCAAATGTGGTTTGTGATTTGATGTGGAATTATTGTATTTCTACAATCGGCTATGTTTTGTCAGTATTGAACAACTGGATTTTAAGGTTTATGGCATTTATTCCACCAATGCCAAATGGCTTGTCTTGCAGCGTTAACAAAAGCGAAAAATAATGTGTGTATCTGCCAAGTGATTGGGATGCGCTCCAAAATTTAATGGGTTCTTCCTTGGCCCATGCTACGCCCTTCCACCAAACTTCATGAAAATCAGGCCCGTAGTTTCTCTGTAATCCTGCTGACAAACAGACAAACAAACCTCCTTGATGAAGGTCATAAAAATCTTGGAACAGAAATCTGAAACTGTAAAAGTGGAAGTTTGGCCAGGGAATATGCACAGTGTACTCTGCCCCAGCTCGGAAGAGATGAGCTGCACAGTGCAGGCCGACACCAAAAAAGTGGCCAAAAGCTTTCGGTGATTTAGTGTTTTGTATTATGGGTATCATTTCAACGGTATTTTGATGCTACTGCTACTAATTTTACTCCCACTACTATTTTCAACATAAAACAGGTTCCACATGATCTATTGGTCATATAGGCAAAAGCTATTAAAATCCTTACATATATGACAGTCTTGTGCAAGTTTAAAAGTGAGTTGCCACCACAATAACTACTGACAGCTTACTTATTATCAAAGGTGTCTCCAAAAATGGGAAAAACAACTTACTTAAACTCTTCGTAGTTAAGTTGTATGTTTTTGGTCACAGCCTGCATTTCTAATCTTCATGTTCACATGCTTCTCCAGTGGTGTGACCGGTCAAATGACTCAGAAGATCCTGGCTCATATCAGTTTAAAAATGTGTCATTAAAATAACCAAACAAAGCTCATATTTTGCCAATGTGCCATTTTAATTGAGCAGAATGAAAGGAGTGCTGAGGCAGCAGTATCCGATCACACTGTCTGGAGCAGGAAGCAAATTGGTCATGCAAAACCAGCCCCTCTTCAACAAACCAATTAATTATTTATGGGCTTCAGTGGAGCAGAGAAAGTTAATTTATTGTTATCATTATAAGAGTGCTCTGTTTGGGTCCATATGAGAAAGACTGAGGCTACAATTACAGGCTCCACAGATTAGAGAGAACTTCGTACGACTGTGGCACACATATACACAGATGCCTCAAAACTTCAGTGATTAACTTCAGGATGAAGATGGGCAAATGAATGCAAGGACACCAGTCCACGTGACATGCTGTATGTCAGGGAGAATAATAACACTAATTAATAAATGAACTTAAAGAGGATTCTTTTAATGCCTCTTTTACTAATCATCATTTTATCTGTCTGTATTGTGGAGTTTGGAGAAGACATAATAATGGTGGATTTATGTTGTCGGATTGATAGAAATGTTAATGTCATCAAACATCATTATTTCAGTAAATAACATATTTGTTGCTGTGTCATCCTTAACTGCAGTTGAGAATGGGCAGAAAGTCCATGATTAAGACATTATATATAACATTCAAACCCAAGTCAAACAGCCTTTTGTTGGTTGCGTGTGGTCAGACATTCTCCCTGTTGCACCTGTAACCACACCCAACAGTGTTGCCATGCTGGATTGCCACACTCTGAGGGTGCATGTCTACATCTCTACAGCAAGGTGAGAAATTCAACAATTGGAGGTCAGCACAAAACAGACTCTAAACAGCTGCTGATAAAGTAACAATCTTGAAGATTTTCCTTTAAAATGTCTCACTATCACCAGATGAGTCACAATGGTGCCTGAGCATATGGAGCACCGGTGAAAGTATTGAATATGTGTATATCTACAGTATTCCAAACTGGATGTTGGTCTTGACATTCTCGGAAAAAATGCTGGATTAAGTTACTGATAATGCAAACTGAACACTTCCTGCAGCTGCAGCTTCACATTGAAAGCATTTGAGTTGACTAGTAGTCACAGGAAATGGCATGTTTTTGTCAGTGAAATTTGTACTTTGTTATTGTTCATCAAAAATGCATCTGTAAAACAAGACAGTGCATTTTCTTATAGCCGATCAGTTTGAAATATTAAAGGAAGGAATAGAAGGAGAAGGAGCAGCCACAGTGTGCTGTTAGATAAACACCTCCAACTTCTCAGAAACAAACTCCTTTCGGCCTCACTGTGCCCTGCTGTCTGCAGACTCGTGCAGCATGAAATCAGATCGAGGTTGTTCACAGAATGATGGAAAAAGGAAGCTTATTGCCTGACTTCTTTATCCTCGAGAATTTGTTTTGCTGCCTCATAATTATGCAACCTGTAATATTAACACACACACATTTGTTGTTATCCCCAGCAGCTAACATTAGCCATAATAACATATTGGTGATACCAGACCAGGGAAGGCTGTCGCTGTAAAGAGTGTGTACAGAAATGAAGAACAGTGTATTCTGTTGCTTCTCCTTTTCAGTGCAGTATGTAAGAGAATGAATGCTCTATTTCTCCTTTCAAATGATACATTTTGCTTTAATTAGAGGTAAAGTATTTTTACTTTGGAAATTGTCTTTCTTATCCATATAATATCCCTGTATCGTAGAGTTTTTTAATCTAATGATGCAATAAGTGGCTACTTCGTCTCTTCTTAATTAATTCAACTTGTGTGACATGACCTTTACCATGTAATGTGTATAGTGCATACAGTATATCACTGTTAACTATATGGAGCTGAGTGAGACACATGCCAGAGAACATGGTATTCATGCTCTAACAGGCACCATCACATACTGAAGAAATATGTCATCAATTGTCATGTCAATGTCAAAGTTGGGCAACTTTGGCAACAATATAGGCTTTTATGACACTTCTCTCAGACCCATTGCTGTATCTACTCTTTATCTTTGGGCAGTCTAATCAACTAAATAACTTTGATTTGCAAATGTTTACTCCTCCACGGGAGCAAAGAACCATAACACGAGGGATGCCGAGCGAGGATGCCATTGTTTCTGATTAGGAATTTATCATTTGCTTCCCGTCTGCCTTTCTGCCCAGTGCATGGGCTGATTAGCAAGCTGGGGAAGGATAGGTAATGACGATAACACTAAACTCAATAGCTGTTTTATAGGCAGCGGTGCTTTATGATGCTTGCACTAATTGCTGGTGTGATTAGTGAGGTGTCTGTGCCCTATCTGGTTGCTCCGGCTGTCCTGTGAACTGAGCTCTTGCAGACCCGAGCACAGGGGAAGTGTGGGTGTGTGGCAGATCATTGCAGGAGGAAGACACAGGGGCATAATCGACTTCCCACTTTTTCTGCCCCTGTCAGCCCTTTCCTGTGTGCTGCAATAAAGATAAATTAACTTAAAGGCAATCAGAAGATTTTTTTCTTGATCTCTTGGCAATAAAGAAATCTATTTCTAACCGTCAGTGAGAAGAATAAAGTCCAAATGAAAAAAGGAGACTGACAACATTAGCTGATCTGATAGCCTGACACTTATGTGAAGAAAAACATTTCTATCTGCCTTTGAGTGTGCCTGCTCTGATGGAAGTGTACTTCGGACTCTTTGTATAAAAGGCAGGTGTCCTCAAACATAAAATACTCTGAATATGTTCCTCTCGCCGTTACAGCTGTGAAAATACAACATATTGAGGCTTCTGAAGGCTTTATGTGCATCTGCCATTCAGTCTGACCTCAATACTCGAGTGGCTGACACGCGGTCACCGCTCCTGTGGCCAAGCAGACAGTCAGTTCTGAAAGTGAGATGACAGCACTCTGACCGAGGCTTTTGTTCAGGTACATTTTCCTACCAGAGGGTTCTGCGTAAGTGCATTTGCATGTATTTCAAGTTGTGTTTTGCATACTTCTCCACATGACCTTTAGCCTGGTTCTCTGAGCAGACTTCAGGTTTCTGTTGTCTCACTGTGTTTCTGAAGACATTTCTCTCTGTTTAATACTTAAGTTTGTTGTGTTTATATAAGATGATCTATCACATAGTATTTCTTTGTTGATTGTTAAGTATTTTAACTGATAATTTGATCGAGTGTTACAATGAAAATATTGATTAGTGAATTATTAAATTAGCTCAACTTAAAAACACAAGTTCCCTTTGTTATTAAACTGAATAGATTTATTCATTCAAAGTTTGCAGGGTCAGTTTTGTAGTGCTACATGACAACTCTTGAGCCTGTTTGCTATCAGTGATCTGCATTGAGTTGCAATGTTGGGAGAATCAATTCAAGCATCCAGGTTCTGCAATATGGAAGTCTAGAATGGCCATGCTTGCAATAATCTTTTATCTTGAGATGATGAGTTAATTATTTTGTTATCTCGTTTTCTCATGATTAATAGTTAATTTATCTTATCTCAAGAAAACAAAGGGCAGTTTTCCTGAGATGAGATAATTTATCACGAGAAAATGTCTTTTGTTTTCTTGAGACCGTGGGATAATTATGAAGAGCTTGAAAACGAGTGTTTGGTTCATTTGATGGCACAGTGGGGCTAGTCTTCTCCTTAAATGACAAGAATTCATCTGAATGCAGTGCCATTTCTGCCTGTGTTAGACCACCATTGAAGAACAGTCTGACACACTGACACCTTGATTTGACATTTTAACTTGACATAGTTAACTTGTGATATCCAGATAACTCCATTAAACGATTAACTTCAAGCACGGCCACTCTTGGTTTCCGTACTGAGAGTATCAGTCCTCTGTAAGTTTAAGATAGTTTGCATTCCAATTGGAGAAAATAACTACATCTTCACATGCATAGAGAGAGTTTGTTCCTTTGTAGCTTTTGTTAGAAGACTCAGAAGACTCTGAGGAGGATGTTAACCAATATACACTACATGAGAACATGCAACATGTTACCACTCTACAGGCCAGTGTTCACTTATGGTTTCACACCAGACATGATTCTCAGTCTCCTGTGTGGAAGTTCTGTGTTTACCCTTGCAACCACCCCCGCCTCTTCCATGTGCGGGTTTTTCTTGCTCTTTATACTGCATCACCTTCGACGGCACATCAAAACATAATGCTGGGGGGGTGCCAACAGCATCATAGTGTGAAGCGTAAGGCCACTGACCGGGCTGCCATATTTGACATGTTGGGGGTGAGAACAGGCTGGAATATGCTCAGTATGCTTCTTCAGTAAGTTCATTTGATGAGATTAGTGGACACTCAGCAGGACATTCATGTCACATGACTTCATGTCAGAAATAGCCAAAGCTAAAAAATACTTTACAACTTGAAATACAAAACATATTCATAATAAAAGATATGTCGATTTCATTGTATTCCAGTATTATTTTTTCTGATGTGTATATTCATACATTGGGCCAATATGTTTTTGTTTTTTGTTTTTCAGTGGTTCTGCTCATTTGGGTTGATATTGAGCTTCCACTGTGCTTCCGTCCTTCACATGCTTGCTGGCAGGGTAGCACTGAACAGCTATCCAGGTTTCCCCTCTGTCTCTTTGTCTCTCTGTCTCCCTCTCTCTCTTTGATATGTCAGTTGAGTCGGGTTGGAGCCGGGCAGGCAGCCATGTCCATCAGCTCCATCCATCAAGCGGTGGACCGGGTGGCAGAGAGGATGACGGGCAGCAGAGAAGGGGCAGATGTTTTGGAGGAACTGATATGTGTTCATGTCCACGAGGGATGTCATTACGTGGCGGACAGAGAAACATGTAGCTGATTAGCAGCTTATTAAGTCAAGGACACTGGCTCGCAGTAACACACACGGCTTTCATTTTGGCTTGTGGTGCTGATGGCTTGCCAGTCGCTGAGAACCTGAGTGTCTCAGACAGATAACCTCTCCTTCTAATTAACCGCTGCTCTGTTCTTTAACTCAAAGCTCCTTTTGAACGACTAAAAAGCTCTGGAATCTGTGCTGCTTTTGCCATTTCAGCTACAGTTTCTCTGTGTATGCCTAAAGGGGAGAACTCAGAGGTACATAAGTTTTGTGGATTTATCTCTCAGAGAGGCCACACTGTGTTGTGCAAAGTAAATAAAGCAGCATCTCCCTGAGGGCATGTAAGGATTGTAGGAATTGAGGAAAGTGGACAGTGCAGCGGAGAGAGGGCTTTGCCCCTGATCCAGGACAATGGTTAAATTGGTAATGTTGAGAATCTCATCTGAACCCTGTGTTGGATCTCCTGAGTTGTCCTCTGTTTCCTTTGAATAAGCCCTGCAATGTGTTCATAGAAATGTGGATTTACTCCAAATCACATCAGCCTTATCCAGCAGGCTCTTTTCTTTGTTTTCTTTCCATCCTCCTCCATCCCTGCCTCCACTTTTTATCACCTGTATGTTTAATACAGCATAGCTTGCCGCATCGTAAATTGCCGCAATGTGTGTGCCTTTCATGTGTTTTGAGGGGTTAGAGTAGTAAATGTGCTCAGGGTTATGAGCACAGTGAGAAACACAGGCAGTGGTGGACTACTTAATGGGGCTCTGGATAATCTCAGTTAAATAGAATACCGTTTCACTAACACTCTTCTTTGTGAAAGAGTGATAATATTTCTCTGGACAGCTGATTAAATGTTTTTATGTGCAAGAGAAAATGAGAGACAGAAACAGAACTGACCTCAGATATTCATCTCATTCCAGAGTCAGCATATTTTCACAAGTGGACCTTGAAGGATATAATGGGTTATTACAACTGAGGTCTAATTTTTGTAGTCAGACTGTAAATACAGGTTTTACCCTCTGAACCTGATTTGCACAATTCGCATCAAAAAGTGTACCCCGTCTTTTCAGAGTCATAACCCAGTCAAATCGAAACACAGATGCATAATCAGCATGTTTTCATGAGTCAGTGTGTTTACTTGCACTCAAGTAAGCAGGTTACTCAGAGAAACCAGGTTACACAGGTAACCAGAGAATGTGTGTAGATAAACTGCAGTAACATGATTACTAATTTTGGTTAGGTTTAGGAAGAGATCATGATTTGGGTTCAAATAAGTACGGCAGTTACGCAAATTAAGCTTCATATGTAAATTACGTTACACGCATGATGTAAGTTAAGTACGTTCTGTAAGTTAACTAAGTCAGTGTTGACATGCAGTTTCACATGGGACACCAACAGCGGTCTCCTAGGGGAGGTCCTGTGCACAATCCATCCTTTCACCTTGACCTCGTACCTATGTCGAATTTGTCACTCTTTATGTTACATCACTTGACTTTGCTCCTGTCATAACTAATACGACCACTGGAGGTTGTCTAACAATAAACAGAAATAGGTCATAATAGACTGCTTGCAAAGGTGATCTATACAACTGTGTTTAGGGGGAGGACAGTTCTGACTTCTACATATACTTGTGTTAATGTAATGATCTCCCCTTTCATCCACTCTTTTGTCATGCTTGTGTACTGGTAAAGGACCAATTACAACCCAAGTTTCTATACGGCACAGCACTCGTCATCCTCAAGGAGAAATCTACAGGGGAAACTAGGTTTTCTAATCCCCTACTCAGATTACAGAAACCAGGGTTCCCATTTACATGACATTTAAGAAATCATAGTGAGGAAAGCAGACATTGCATGTAGCAGAGTGTACAGCTAATGCAGCAATACTTTTCAGGGTGCAGACTTGCCAAAATGTAGAACACAAATGTAAGGCTATTTTAACTAATGTCTCCACGGCAATCTTATGCTTCCTGTTTATATTACACAATAACGTCAAAACATATGCATGTAAAAATACATTAATTCCATAAGAAATTCCATACAAAAACAGGGGTGAAAACAGTCCATTGCAAACCTTTAATAGACACTGACTTACTGCATTACCGTAGTGCACACTGCTTTCCTGTGCAATGGATGATATTTAAGAACCTTTCGAATGCACTAACTTTCATTTTAATTCCAGATAAAGTGGCTAAGATGATCTGGCTAAACAGGCAGCTTGATCCCTGATCTCAGCAGTTACTTTGTTACCTTAACCAATAGAACTGGTGGCCAATAAACAAATAAGTCCCACCTTATTTACTCCAAATTTGGCTAGAAAGAGAATTAAAGAGGTGTGATATGACCAGAGCTTCATGCAGTGTGTACCCAAATCTCCCCACCGGCTAACCTGTCATTCGCATTATAAATAACAAGCCAGTAAGCTGGGAGACGTGCCTCGTAGTGTTTTCCCCTCTCCTGGCTGCCAACTAGTTGCTCTCAGTTATCTCTGCCTTTGGCTGGCAGTGGGAGTTGACGTACTCTTGGTTTTTCAGCCATCTCTTCGCAGCGTGTCAGGTCCAGTTTAGCACTTGAAGGCAGGATGTGTCAGAATCACAGCCCTCTCTCTCTCCAGGCTGTCTCGCTCCCAAGGTGAGTCAGGCCTCGTCACCGCTCTTATAGAGACATAGCCATCGCGTAGCGTTGGTAGACGGCCAGCAGTTAATAGCCCTGTCGTGATTTGTCAGGGAAAATACTCATCTGCTGAAGAGTGCAATCACTTAGAGCAAGGTTAGTGTGTTTATGGGTTGGAAGGGAGGTAGACGGTCCAATGTAAATCTCCACAGTCTCAGCATGGTTGAGCCTTGGCACGGACTGGGTGAATACAATCCTAAATTGATATTGACAGCTTGCAGTAGAGAGAGGAATCCAAATACAAGCAAATTTAAGGCTGTGAGTACAAGACACAAACATTTTTAGGAGTAGTAAAGCTTAAAATTGAGAATTTATGGATTTGGACTGCCGTCACCGAGACAAATTCCTGCAAAAGTCACTGACTTTCTGTTTGTTTGTCCTCTCTCTAGAAAGAGTTCCTGGCAGCTACGACTGAAAGGGACATCTTTGCCCATCTGGGTCTCGAGTACATCGAGCCCTGGCAGAGAAATGCGTAGGTCTCCGCTCCTCCCTGACTGGATGATATCCTGTGCGTACATCAGTGTTTATCCCATCTGCTTGCCGTTCTGTGGCTCTACTGTGATTCACTTTCAAACAGCTTTTGATTTCCATACAGTTTTGTGTTGTCGTTGCTGTTATTGTTGTTGTCTGCATTCCACACTGGTGTATGATTCACAATTCTGCTTATTGTCTCCCAGCGAGTAAACACTCTCCCATACCATTCATGGCTTGCCTCTTAAGTGTTGTAATCATAGGCAGGTCACAAAGACAAATCAGTCAGAGTATGAATCACCTGGAGTGCCAGCGAGGTGCAGGGAGTCTGAAAGAAACACAGAGGGAAGGGGGTGACCACAGAGAGAAGACAGGAAGCGATGAGAAAGGCAAGGGGAAGGGAGCTTTTGTCAAGCAAAATGTTGTAATCACCCTCCTCCTGGCAGCAAAGTGTTCAGCATGAAGCTGAGCCAGGTCTCTGGGGAATTGAGAGGCGGGTAATGAGCTTCAGATAGAGGAGCGTTCAGCATCGCCATTTAGCCTCCATTTAAGCCTACGTCCACTGGAGATCATTTAGCTGGCACGCCGCTATCCAAAGACCCATAGTCTATGCTCTTGTTCCACAATGACTCCCCTTCCCCAGATGCTCGGCTGAAATTAGAGGCAATCATCTGCGCCGGGAAATCAGGAAGAATTCAGACGGAAGGTAAATGAGTCCACTAACCACATGGATGGAGCCTGGCATTCAAAGCAACTCATAAAACATCCATTATCTTACTGGCTGGACTTTGTCTGATGTTTTATGTATGATTGTTGCTTATCAAGATTTGTGCCCTTATTTGTCAAATGTACAGTGGCTCTGTGGGACAATGACCCACTAATGAAGAAACTTTATTGATCCCTGTGGGACATCTGGGGAAGTCTGACTTTTTACTCCAGTGATGACATGACCTGCCCTGCTGTCCACACCCCAACCCACTTTCCCATGATGCTCAGCCCCAAGTTTATCCCATGGTGCCTCAATGAGAGCAGAGACAGATGAGTTCAAGGCATTCTAGTGAATCACCCTATTTAAAGATCTTTAAGTAGAACAGTCCTGCACTTTGAGTACTCGACCCAGGCCTCCTCCCACCACCCTTTCTTCTTTCTCTCTCTTGGTCTCTGTCTTTCTTTCTCCCCCGCTGTGTTGCTCTCTCAACCTCGCTGACACAAAACAAACTTTAAAGCTTCTGAGTTGCAGTGTTAACCAGATGGAGCAAGCTGAGGCACCCTGGTCTCCTGGGTTATCTAATGTTTTCACTTTAAAGCGGGCATGAATTCTTACCAAAAAATAAAAGATCTCTCCAGAGGGAAGCAAACCAAGCTGACCTCATTGAATTTACATTTGTCCTGCTCTGTTTTTCTTAATTGTTTTTCAAGTGCGAATGGGCTCTCTCTCTCTACTTTCACATTAAATATTCATCAGTGTAAAGCGATTAAAAGGCTGTAGCTCTCAATTTAAGAATTCACACATTGTTGTTTTGGTCTCAGAGAGTCTTAAAGTGTTTGTAAGCTGAAAAGCAAAGAATTAAGTGCAGTATGGTGACACTCTCTGCTCCATAGTCCCCCTTTTAATTCTTATGGAGCAATACATTTGTGCGCTATCACAATGAGACCATCTTTTCTCTTCGTTACTTAATCTGACTGTAATTTAGGAGATTGCTGTGAATGCCTAACAATACAGCTAATTATACTGGAGTATTGCAACACTTAACCTTGGTGAAGTCGGGTAATCACAAATTGTAATGGAGGAAATTCATTTGGAAAGCACGTGGCTTGACAGACATTTTTAGTCTAATGGAAAACTTTCATTGTTTGGGATGAATCAACAAACCATAAGTGGAGATTTACTTATTAATGGTTAACAAAAGTGTTGCTGAATTCCCTATCAATATTAACGATCATTTTAATAATCATTTTAATTACTCTTGGCATTACCAGTAATCTCTATTCAGAGGTGCCAGGTTGTTGTGTTTTCTGCAAAATGGGCTGTTTTGATGGAGACTGAATTAGTGACATATAAGGGATGCAGGACCTCTCTCTCTCTCTCAAGATGGGGAAGAACCGAAAAGCACCAATATGGCAAAGTAAAAATAGTCCATTACAAGTAAAAGTACAGCATTCAAAATGTTACTCAAGTGCAGCTACAGAAGTATTATTGGCAAAATTTACTTCAAGTGTTCAAAAAAAATCTTAGTTGTATTACTATATATTTAGGTTTCAGGCATAAGGTTTTATGTATTTGTGCTCTTTGCTCAAATATATATACAACTAAAATATTCTCCAATGATGGAGAACATCAGTTACTTCTTTACCAAAGTGTAACAGCTTAAGAATGTTCTGTGATGACTCCAAACATCGGCTGTGACATTAGTAACATGTGTAACATTATTTTTTTTAAATAAGCGTCATCCCTTCCCTTATTTCACTAGAGAATTATGAGTTGACTTATCAGAGTATGGACTGTATTTACAAGGTGAATTAGCCACAGCTTGTCCAGCTGATTACTTAGCTTGTCAATGAGAGTCATCATCATATCAGGGAAATCCAGGCAGAAGCAGTCTGACCAGCAGGAGACACACAGGCAGGAGAGCTGCAGACTCTCAGCTCAGCTCTCGTCACAGTGAAAATTATTCAGAGGCATATTAAATACATACAAGTGGAAGTTGTAAGATGGTAAAAAGGTATGTTCTAGCATAACTTTATTAGCCACAGGAAAGTCTTGCATTGTGCTAACAGACACTACAGCACTTGCTGTTGCTCTACACAGACTAAATATCTGGTGGAGAAATGACTTGACAAATTTCATTAACTCATTACTGTCCAAATTTCAATCTCGCTTGGAGAAATTGTTTTTGCTGAGGTCCAACTCTAAAGCCTCAGATCTAACTTATTTGTTTATTCATCACTTTCAGCCAATCACATATGGCCATTTTCTATGCAAATCACTGCCTTTGGCTCCGCACAGTCTGGCAAACACTCCCTATTTTTGCATGCTCGATGTCTGAGGTTTGACTGAGATGACAGATGTGTGAATATATGAAAAATTGCTTGCAAGAATTTGCATAAAAGTGCTTGATTTGCTGACAAAAATGTATTTTGCCATCCAATCAGTTTTCATTTCTACCTATGCAATCATTTCCAATCCACAGTTTTCTCTCTGTGACATTCCAGTGCCACAAGCCTTCAATCACTGCAGTCTGACAACCACTCTTTTAACTCAGTCAGATCCATCATGGCACAAGAGCTTTATATTGACAACTTGATGGTATGTGCCAGCCAGGTCTCACTCATTCTGTGTCTTGCAAGCTCATAGCATCACTCCTGACCTTTTAACAAGCATGTGCACTGTGATACAGTCATGGATGGATTACCGAATTGATCTACCTGGGCCCCTGGGCCTGAGCCCGGTGGGGAGCCTCTGTTTAAATTGACAGTTAACATTTTGCTGGAAATTCAACAAAATGAGTACAGAGAGACATCAAATAACCACAAAAGGAAGAAATTACTGGAAAAAATGACTGCAAAGAGATGCAAAATGGCAACAAAGAAATGAAAAATGCCCACAAACAGATGCAAAATGAGCAAAAATAAACACAGTATGAGCCACAGAGGCTTGTGAAATTCCAACAGAGAAGCAAAATTGCCCCAAAAAGATGAAATGACAGGAAAGACATGCAAAATTACCATAATAGAAGCAAAATGACCAGATACACAAAACAACCACAAATAGACCCAAAATGACCACAAAGAGACCCAAGACAACCACAAATAGAAGACATGCAAAACAATCACAAAGAGATGCAAAATTGCCACAAAAACCACGAATAGACCACAAAATAAATGCGAAATCACCACAAAGAGATTATTAGGGCCCACAATTAACCACGGATACATGGATGCAATGTAAAATGATGTAAGGTCATTCTGCTGCTCTGTCAATTTGTCACTGCAGATATTATAAGGTTGATTGAGAGAGCTGAATATGGGGACGGTTTGCATTGATAGGAAGTGCTCAAAGATTAATGGGTGGCTCTTTGAAGAGGACACATGTACCCTTGGGAACATGCATCAGCCATAATGCCTCTCCAGAGATGGCCTGAAGATAGAATATGAAGTGTCACTTTCCTCACAAAGTTATGTGACAAAAGGTCACCACGAGTGCGCAAGTGTGCAATGTGAATAATTGTGTGGACACATTCCTCAGAGGTGAGAGCAAGCATCTGACACACAAATCCAGATTAGTTTGATTATAATCCAAACCATTAATGCAGTGAAGAACATCACAGTTTTCATCTCAGTTTGAGCCAGTGGCATATCTATCCTTTCATGTCAGACATCCAGTGACTGAAAAAGAGCAGACCAAAATAGATCGGGACCAAACACTGATAATGTCTGAGCCGAGCTCCTTGAGCAAACTTTCTCTTGTATTGTATCAGAAGACAGTGATTTATTGGCTGTGCTGTAGGGGTTTGAATGCATGTGTTGGGGCCAGTCAAAGCCAATGGGGGAAGGTGACAGAATAAGGACACTGTGTATCCTTGCCTCTCAAGGCCTGTCACAACGTCAACTCAGCCGGAGAGAAGTGAAGCCGATGCATTGCTTTGGCTAAAACAAAAGAACAGAGAGTGAAGAGAAGACTGTGTGCTGTGAGACGTCTGCATCAAATAGAAACAGACTTTTAAAGGATTTTTTTTTTTCAAGTTCTCATCTTGACCCTGTCACCACCTACGAGTTCTGCACAGATCTTCTTTTGTTCGGATCGCATTTGGTCTGTTTCAAGAGAATTTTCCACAGAGCATGTACACAAAGTACATAAACATTTCCATATTGAATAAATATCAAGGGGAAAGAAGGTTCTGCAAAACAGAAAAGAAACTGAAGATGTGTATGATCAATCGAGATGATAAAAAAAAAATCTTTAGGGATCATTTGCTCCCAAAGACAAAGTCCTATCAGCATCACCGTGACTTTCACACTCAGTCAGTCTGGAGTCTGGACTGATGTGCTGAACCCGCTTGAGCACAAGAAAACCAGGCACTCTCACAGCAAACTTTAATTTGAGGTGACCTGCTCCTTTCATGATAAATGACCTGCATCCTTGATTTCTGGGAGGGCGGCCGGTTTCGGAGAGTGTGTGTCCTCCTCCACAGGTGGCAGAGGGATGAGAGGAAGAGAGAAGGAGGATGAGGAGGAGGAGATGAGCCATCTGCTGCAACATGTCACCACACTCCACTACTCCCTCCGCTCTCTGCTTTGTGGCAGGCGGGCAGGGGGAGGGAATTTGATCTGTTTGTCTTCGTATGGGAGCGCGTATGCACAGCTTTCTTCTCAGTGTGCGATTGTAAGGCTGTGTGAATGTGTGTGTGAATGGTTGCATGTGCTCCCGTATGCACGTGTATGTGTGTCAGTTATCTCTTTATATGTATACTCTTTGTTTTTGAATGTGCTGTAGAGCTCTTTGCCATGCAGAGTCTGCAAGTTTGCATCTACGTCACTGACTGTCACCATGGAGCGTGGGAGCGTCACATATTTGATTAAATGAATGAATAATTCCTGCTATCTTTCCTCAAACAAAAACACTATAAACATACATGATTGATGCTTCAGTTATCTTGTACCCTTTTATACATTTTCACCTGACTTTTGTTCTCTCTCTCTGTTCACACTTGACCCCTTTCTATTGCATGAGCGCTCCACAGGCAAGAAATAAAGCAGTTCGGCAGCCTTTTGTAACTGCGAAAGGTTTTTGAGATGTGAACATGTGAATGAATTGTTTTCTGTTGTCTATCATCATTTTATATGTGCATCTTTGAAAAATATTCAAGAAAAGTACAAACAGAAGCAGGATATTTACATACTGCGTATGTTAAATGGCACGGCTGCAATGACATGACTTTTTCTTCATTGTTTTATCTCAAAATCCTTCAAGGATGCAGTCAGTGTGGCCACTGCAGAGGTTGTCAGTGACTAATAGTCAGACTATCTGAATAACTCTCAATTGGCTGCTGTTGGTTCAAAATGTCCATTTCTATGTGCATATATGCAAAAACACTTTTTGAAGATGAATTTCCCTGATTTTGCACAAAAATGACCCCAATGATGTCATCAGGGCAAAGTGACTATATTTTCAAATCACCAAACCAGGACCCTGGTATGCGCTTATGCATGCACCATTGGCATTTTCATTGGGATGGGGGACTATTATTTTGGTTCTTAGCACACCGACACCATGGGTGCCATGAACACTGCATTTTCATTGCCGGGCACTTTACAGAGGAAGTGTAAGTCTCCTGGAGCTCTTGAGAAAAGACTGACTTTCTCTTTGGCATGACAGCTAACTGTTAGCATGCTGACAGGTTCTGTTAGAAAGAGCCACAAGCATCATAGCCTATGACTGCCTATGACTCACTGGCTAGCAACAGCCTTGACATTGATGCATTGATTGACTGACGCACATATGGATAAATCAGTGAGGAAGGGCCTAAAAGATACTATGTCACATATGCATTATGGGAAATGTAGGATCCAGAGTCTCCCAATTGACTGGATTAGCAGTATTAAATTGTTGGAGTATCTTTTTAAGCAATGCATACAAACTTCCATAATAAGAGATGTTCACTACCAATGTGTATACACATACTGTATATACAGTACTCATATTTACTGCATCACATCAGAGGGATTCAAACATGCATTCCTACAAAAGGAAGCTGCCTATGGTAGTACAACATCTGTGCTGATCTGGACAGCATTTTTATAGTATGTTATAATATATATGCAATTGAATGTTTGCGTGCTGTATTGTACTAAATGCATCTAGTTGTGTGTTTGACATTGACCGAACAGTTTCAGAGATCTCTGTTGAGTGTTTCTACATATCTTCCTCTTTGTCTGCTTGCTTCTGCGGTTTTGCGTGTGTGTGTGTGTGTGTCCATCCTGCGGTCAGTCTGTTCATCTCTTAGCTATTTCTGACCTCTCTCTCTCTCTGTGCGGAGTCCCAGTCTCTCCAGTTCCTCTGCCTGCTATTCCAGATGGACCTGCTTCCATATCAGGCTGCTAATGAGGCAACGCTGTTCATTCTGTGGCTCTTTGAATGGAGGGCCAACCATTTAACCCCACCCAGCACCCCCCTCTACCCCCATGTATTTTTAGGCTTCACCTCATTTCATGCTGAATAAACATCTACCTCTGGCCATCCTTGAGGGCCAAGCCACATGACATACCAATGGACTGAGGAAGAAAGAAAACATCAAGTACTCAGCAACAATCGGTCTTATAGTGCAGGCTGACAACAGTCCAGGAAAGTATTAACTTTAGCCGTTTTGGATAAGCACACACCTTTCTCAGAGGAGAAGCATTGGCACGTCTGGAGTGTTATTCGACAGTTTTTTTATCATCATTCTTTCGGGATTCACAGCAAACTGATCTCATTGTCAAGATGATTGGCGGCTCTCTGCAGTTAATTTTACATTTTGCTCCATGGAGTGAGAGTAGGTGTGAAATCTGCTGGATTACTTTACCGCACAAAATGGCAACAGCTTTGATTTTCCAATTCATGTAGAACTCTGTTTCATTTCCACTGTTATAATTGCATCATTTCTACTTTACATGAGCTGAAAATTGCATATTGATCATTATGAAAAGCTGCTACAAGCTCCATCTCCTCCTCATAACAAATGGTAAGACTGAGAGTGTCCTTACCAGAAACAAATGTACATAAAAAGCAATACTTGTCTGGTTGAACACTTAAAACTAGCTATATTTTTATTCTTTGCAGTCTATTACTGTATGTTGATAGATATATTGCCACAAAATCTCAGACTATATTGGATAGTTTGATGTAAAAGTATCCATCTTTGACACAGGAGACCTCTGTTCGAAAGCTGTCTCCTAGCAACAGTCATCACTTGTTTATCTTAAACATGATAACATCTTAAAACTGTATATTTTTAGTATAGATACATTATCTTTTCATGAAGTTATTATGAAGACCTTATTGGCAAACAGCAATTTTCATTCAAATGAAATGCCACAATCTTGGGATATCCTGTTCTTATAACTCAGCACGATTGCAACATTAGCATTTGTTTTGATGAATAAGTGCCATGTTCACTCTCCTTGTAGCTCTGGCTAGATGTCCACCATCCCATGAAGGACATATCTGGCTCTTTGACAACTCATTGTTCCTCCTACATTCACTAACTTCACATTCCTGCTGTTAGGTGCTGGACAGGTAGAGTATGGCGTGGTTTTAGAGCTCTTTTGCTGAAAACAGCTGCCTGCTGCAGCTGAAAACAATGCAGATGAGAGCAGGGAACCAAAACAGTAATGTTGCCAGCCTTCAAAACAACCCAATCAGCTGTAAGACATTAAAAAGCTCCATAGAGCTGCAGGAAACTGCAGAGTTGAGTGATAATTCCCTGTGGAGTTGTCACAAGCAACACCTTTCAAATTACACAGTCATTTACTCCCATGTTAGTATATAAATATCAGTAACTGTGACTTTAATCAAGCAGCCTTAGCTTAGATGAACCCAACCTTCACCATAGATGTGAAAGATAAAACAAATCATGTGACTCATTTTGTAATAATCATAAGCATTTTGAAAGGCATTCAGACTCAATATGTTCCTCATGACAGGGCCCTAAATCAGACACACTCATATGGGTTGTTTTGGAAGGCAAAGAAAATCTGTTTTGAAGTTGAAATTGGAAGAATTGTTGGAAAGACCCCACGGCGGGAAGACAGATATGGACAATCTCTTGACACCCATACTGGATTCATTGCCTGAACACTCTCATGCCCTTTAGCATGAATATCGAATTTGAATAAACACAATTCTTCTAGATAATCTGTTCAAATGTTTTTATGACTGCTAATCCCTTTATGTTTAGTAGACTTTGAGATTTTCTTTGTGTAAAATAATGTTTGGTAATGCTTTAGATTATGGCCCACAACGTACAGCATAATTCTTCCTGTTCACGTTGTGATTATGTGTACAAAGCACCAGTACAGTATGTACTGATACATACATGCAGGTATGGGGTACAGTCAGACCTCCTGAGCAACAATGTGGCATCTGGGGGAATTTAAAGAGAACTTATACTGTACGGGTGCCTATTCTAACATGAGCATGGCCATCTTTGACAGTTGCATACAGGCCTCGTGTGTGCCAGCTGACACTGTCTTGGAGCTGTTTTGTACAGATATTTCCTGTGGTTTTAGCGTTGGGTCTGTAAGCTTTGAATGCAAGCTGAAATTGTGATAAGTTTGTTTATCGTGAGAGGAGATATTTCATTTGAAAATGATGAGATGACTCATAGCTCATCATATCATATTTATTTTTGGTATTGTGCAATGACTGCAGTAATCATGTCTATGATAGTTGCACTGTGACAGGACATAAATTCAATTATTTTCTACAACTGTCTCATCATGATTAAGCTTTTCTGCTTCCTGTACTCCATGACAACAATGGACAGCACTCTCTGCATGACAGTGTCAATACACAAAAACTTGTTCCACCCCAGTCTTCTGAAGCCCTCTGCAAGCACAATGTTATAATGTAAGTAGGTTTACTTTACACAGTAACTTACTGGCTATAAGTCTACAGTATACTTTCCCTGGAAAAAATGCAGCAAATTGCGAGACACTGCAAGACAACTGTCATTGGATAATTGGTTGAATGGGGTTTCAAATTTACTGGATGATGAATCTAAGGGTGGAAGCTGCCATAATCAAACCAATTGACAAATGTAGCCCTCACTAAAAGTTACAAAGATAAAAGTACAAACAGCACAAGCACAAACATCCATCCAGTGTAACAAATTAGAGGAAACATGACAAATTTAGCAATTCATCTAAGGCAAAGGGCTAACACCACGTCAGAAACTAAAGATTAATCAAAAATATAAATATATCTATCAGATCTCTCTTAAAGTTACAAAGATAAAAGTACAAAAAGTACAACAACTGTCAAGTGATCTTTTTTTTTTCATAAGCACTCATTGTGTCAATCTAGATGATTGCTCCTGTTTAATGGATGTAAAAGAGGAGATGGATGTTATCACTGGGTGAATCCCAAGGCATCTGTAATTGTCAGTCTGGCACAAAATGAGTCCCTGTCCTAATTTATTTGACTTAATTTATCAACACGCTGCCTCTCCATTCACACGAGCGCTCACTGCTGTCACAGCCGTTGTGTTGGTTTCTGCCTACACACTTCTTTTAATGCTAATGTTTCCTGAGGTCTGACAAGACATCTCTACCTGCTACATTTCAGCACTGATCACAGAGTACACCACTGTATTGTCCATCGACTTCAAAAAAGCAGGTCTAAGGTACGCTGACAAGGCTGCAATCAAACATAGAGACTGACAGGAATCAGACAGCCAGCTGCAATCAGTCTCCTACTTACACTTTGCTCCTCTTATTCCTTCTATCTCGTTTTCTTTCTTCTTGCCCGAGTCTCCTCTCATCTCATTGCAGCAACCGATTAGCGTAGCAGCCAGCGCTGGTGATATTTCATTTGATGGTGAGCTGTAATGTTATCTTGGAAGGACTGCAAAATCCTTGGCTTTTCAAGAGGACAGAGTGAACATTTTCTAATGACAGTTTATAACCAGTGTGTCTCTCTGCGATGTTTCCACCCCACCACATAAAGTGCACTATGGAAATAGCAAGAAAACTGATAAGGGGTGGGATTAACTGAGTAAATGGCTGGAAATGACTAAATAATTGCCCTTGCTTGCATTGCTGTCGTATTTTATCCATATGGAATTCAACAAGTCAACATACCACAGGAGGCATGAGACACAGACATCTCAATGTGATGACAGGAATAATAACTGACACTTTCCTTTCCACCCTGATCTATACCCAGGATGATGACAACCAGTCAAAGCAAAGGGAATGAAAATCAATATGTTGTAATACCTGTCCTATCCCAAAAGCACTGGAACAGTTTGAGATATTCATCTGTGAGACCATCCAGTGTGGCCATTGGGACACTGCTTCCACCAAGAAGTGCTGCTGTTAATATTTTTAAGTGTGCCTTCAGTGCATTGGCATGATGGCAGAAATCGAAGAAGGCACTTTTCATGACCTGGACAAAACAAGACTATCTCCGCATGGCATTATATCAATAGAGGTATAGGAGCAATGTTTTTAATCATTTGACTGAACTACCCTTTTAACCCTACTAGCAATGGTAAGACAAGGCAATCTAATTTGTATAGAACATAACAGGTAAACTCACTGTACTGTAAGGTGGGGAGAATCAGAGTCTGTCAAGCTGAAGAGGGAGGCCTTACGTGCTTGTTTGGCCCAGGGGTCTCCTGAAGCAGCAAGCAGGAAAAATCAGGGTGTGGGAAGAGTTCAGGGAGGCTATGGGAGGGACTTTCTCTTTGGCGAGGCATCTGATATCACATTTGTCATCATGATGCTACTTGCAGCTGGTTTTCCAGGTTTCAGTCAGTCTGTCTTGAGTGGAACTGAATTTTTGCTAGAGAGAACTGCTCACAGCAGTAGGTTGCCCCAAACGGAGATGCAAAATTCAGTGCATGTCCCCTCAGAATGCAAGGTCCTCCAGATGTACACACAGTTTCTAGAACTCGAGCAGAGGTAGGTTGCACCTAGCTTTGAGCTTGTCTGCTTTGCAGCTCATTGATTTTGTGTTGTAGGTTGTCAGGCACATCAGCTGGTTGCACATAAGACGATGTAGCAAATATGTTCCATTCCTTTGTTTCCTTTCATGTCTCGAAACCTTTAACTAAATGCCTGAAGGGGTTTTGTACGCATTCAAACAAATCCTCACCTTTGGCAGTGATGTGCAAACTCAGCAGTAACACGCACGCACAGAAAAGGATAATTGGGTGGTGTTTATTGTGTCTTCTACTGGGTGGCATGGTGATACAGTGGCAACACTGTCGCCTCACAGCTAGAAGGTGCCGGGTTCCCACCTGGGGCACTGGGGGCATGTCTTCCACCGTGCCTTTGGTGCCTGCTGCACGAGAAAAGGGGCCTTTCTGTGTAGAGTTTGCATGTTCTCCCCATGTTCACCTGGGGTATCCTCCAAAATATACCCCCACTAAAAACATGCAAGAAGATCACCACTTGACCAATGGTGACGAGAGGAATTGGGTCCCTGGGCGCCGCTGTCGGCTGGCAGCCCACCACTCCTGGTCTGCCGTTGAGGAAGAATGGACCAAGGATGGGTCAAACGCGGAGAAATAATTTCACGAGAAGCATGGCGTGTGAATGTAGTGTGCAACTGTGTGATGTGATAAATAAAAGTACGTTTCATCTTTCTTCTTCTTCTTTTGTTTCAAAAAAGCCCAGAGAGAAAAACTGGACATGTCTTGTCCTACAACCCAATGTCATATCAGTAATCTGCTCAGCAAAGGTTCCTTGAGTCAAACCGACACTGTGAGCTCGTCCCCACAAACTAACTTAGGCACATAATTGTTTGTCCTTTTTTCTTGGAAAATGCAACATTCCTCATCTACTTCTCTTGACAGTCGCAATGATGCATGTCATGACGCATGTTAAAGAAGTGGAACTGCTACGAGTGTGTTGCATTCACCCTGATCATGTCCCAGACAGGCGTACAGCTGGAAGGGTCCACCTGCAAGGACGTGTTAGTCTACTATTTTTCTTTTAGCTCAGAAAAAAAGTTATTGCTATCTAGAGAATTTTTTTGTATTTATGAATTGTCTTGTTGGCCAGATCAAACTGTTTGGCCGCATACAGCTTGAAGGCCAGATGCCCCCCACCCCTGCTCTGTACTGTAACAATAACAGCTTTTATAGTATTTTCTCTGTAACTTCTCAGTGGAAAAAATGAAATCAGTGGCAGAAACTTTTCACACCAATAACATGGTTTCCAATGTGTGTGTGTTTTTGTGTTTTTTTTTTTTTTTTTTTTTTACTTCTATCTGTCATTATAAGCTTCCACGATGCTTTGAACATTAAGGCCCTTGACTCTGGGTCTGCAGGCTACACTGTGACAGCTGGAGGTAATTCACTTTGCTTCATTTTGCTCGCTGTTAACGGCTCATGGGATGATAACGGCACCACGAAAGCTTTAATCATATTCCTCTGCCTTCAACAGAGATATTGCTTTTTCTCGCAGTTTATTGAGTGGGTAGGGGAGGGGTGTGTGTGTGTGTGTGTGTGTGTGTATGTGTGATAGCGTAAAAAGGCAGGAATGCAGGGCAGGGTTGAGGGATGCGTGTGTGAGGCTCATAGGTGTCATGGGTGGCCGGGGGACATGGATCATCGATCCACCACTCGGGGCTCCCTGTACACGAGGTGGCATTAAAATGATCCATGGCCTCTTTCCCCGGCCTAATACCAGTGATATTGAGATATCAGACCGCTGTTTTCTGTTCCTGGCATAGGGGGGCACACACCCACGCCAGCAGAGCTTACACACACAATACAGGAGGAGAGAGCTCTTCCACAGGGGCTGAGGTGATAATCTAATAGGGACATTTGTTTTTGTCTCCTGCTCATTCGTCGCTCCTCGCCTCCTCTCTCCTCTTCAGGCTCCGAAACAAAAGCTTTCGTCTAGGGGGCCCGCTGCTGCTGCTGCTGCTGCCTCTGTGGCGTATAAATAACAGTCGCACGACAGCAAAACAAGTGTAACACACACCATCTGGCCCTCCACCGGTGTCTGCCTCAGTTACAGAGATAGGCAGGAGCGGCATATAGAGGGGGAGGAGGTGGGGATTAGATGATCAGAATGGCATCTCCCCCTCACCTCACGAGGGATGCCAAAAAACAATGTTTTTTGGGGATTTTTACCCACTTAAAAATAACACAAAAGTGTGATTTCTTGTTTGAATGCAGCAAAATATGCCTCACACTGAATTTAACGTCTGGTTTATCTGAAGGTGCAGCATGCATTATCTGCCATATGTATAATAACTTCTGGCTACAAATCAAATGAGTCATTATGAATCTGTCCACAAGCAGGATGTGGGAAGCTGCCCACATACAGTAGATTTTCATACATCAAGCTTTATGGAGGGTTCAGTTGTGTAGATTTACTGCAGTTTTGGCAGAAAATAGCAACTGTAAATGTATGATTTTTTTTGTATTTATTTATTGTTTCTCCTCTGTTATCTCTATTTCTACTCATTGTCAAGTTAAGATGCCAGGAACAGGCAGGAGCTCATTGCTCCCTTGTGATTGTCCTCTAATTCATTCCTCTGATATCAACCAGATATTTTCATCACTTCCATGAACCCCGATCGATTCTTTGAGCAAAACATGTTCCATTACCAAGAATTACTCGTCCATTGATGGGCGCGAAGGAAAATTAATCAATGTAACCTTTGTAGTTAACAACCTTGTTATTCTTTCGAAGCCAAACAAAATGAGAATGTGGCTGTGTTTGGGGCTCATTACTAACGGCGATGGAGAGCAGACATTATACATTGCTATTGATCATGTGTGAAGACAGGCCTATACAGTCAATACCCACAGCCAATGAAAAATGGTCTTTTTTATGACTGCATCCTGCAGAGAAAAGCATTCCTTCTTTGTAATCTGTGCTCTCTCTGAGAGCTGCAGCTCTAGTTTGCCCCTTTATCAGATGTGTACAGTTCTGGGAACATTTGATCAGAGGTGGAGAGTAGCACACTATGTTTACTCAAAGCATGCACTAAAATTGTTTTGAGGGGTTGGTACTTTTATATTTATGTTTTTGGCAACTTTATTCTATTATTCCCATCTGATACCTGTATCTGATGCCTCTAAACATAAAAGCACCATAAAAATATGACAGATTACTTCGTAATAAAGAGTCAGTCCACTGGCATCACTGAGGATTGTTTTTATTGTTTTCACTGTTTTATGTGGCAAGTTGAATTATCTGACCAGTCTTGGGAAATATCTGCAACTTAATGATAATTACAAGACATCGTTAACAGAGGGTAAGACGGCAAGACAGCCACAGTGTTCCTCCACCTCACAGCAGTTAAAAAACAGCATTTTGTAACGGACCAGTTACCTTTGTTTCCTTTGAAACTTACTAGAGTACGCTGTGGGAGATCCGCAGTGACTTAGTTCAAAATTCAAAATTGTGAACTATGAACATGAACTAGTTCATGTTCATCTGTGTGAACTGAACTTTGAGCAAGCTCTTGTGAAGTGTGAACTTGCACAGCACTGTCTATCTGACTCTTTAGCACCTAAATGTTCCACTGTGCCACCCAGCTAGCTGTTAACTTTGTCTTCTGTTTGTTGCTACAGTGCGATCATCAGACTTTTTTTTTTAGCCTGAAAACAGATGCCTGCTGCTGTTATCTAAAACAGACACTGTAACTGTCTGTGCAGCTGAGGGAAGCTGCAGAGTTGAGTGATAACTCTGTATCTTAAACACTGAACAAATCTTTCACATTACACATAATTGCATGACCCATTGCCAGCATAAAGATATTGATGAGTGCAGCTTTAATGTTTCTGGTAGACTCTCTGAGAGCGTTTGAATGTCATCCTTCCATGGCAATTATCTCATTTTATTTATTTATCTTTCTTAATCATAAGTTTATGGATATGGTGAGCTGACCCTTAAAAAGGTTATTCTGGTCAGTGGCTGGGTTTTTAAATCTTATGACATAAATGATGTTTGATGACCTATGACTTGGGTCAGAATTTAATGGCTAGTGAGGGCAAGTTCACAACATGCCCATAAAATTAAAATGAGGCAAGAAATATCTCAGTAATTAGGAGAAATATTTTTCTTTTTTTTTTTTTAATTGAGTTGTCAAATATTCACGCATGAATGCAACTCCTGACCTCTTTGGGCCACTTAGGTAAATTGTGTCGGCTTGTTACTGATAGAGTTTTTACGTTGCACTGTGGCTGCAAATATGGAGGAAGTGGAAATACCTGCTTGTGTGTAGTGATTGTCCATTTATGTGACTTACTTTAAGCAAATACAAATCCTAGTAGTCGAGATAATGTTTTTATCAAATATACAGACAAAAATCTTGCTAGATAACATATATTTAGTCATAAATACATTGATTCATATGCTAAAAATAGGGGAATACCCTGTAAATCAGAGCAAAGGTACTGAAATAGCTTTCTTTCTTTGAAGTCTGGAATGTGTAATCACATCATGACCTGACTGTCAGTTAGGGCGTGAGACATCTCTGACATCGTACTGACAATATGAGCAGTAGTCAGTAATTCAGTATACAAGTGATTTATCAAGATTTATTTTCAAAAAATGTAAAAAACTAATTATATGCAGTTTCCCTGGGATTGCATATCAATTAAATACTAAATGAATACTGCTGTAGTGTCTGTGCTAATGAATGACAAATTCCTGCTCCTCATGTGTTAATCAAACCACTCCCACATTACTGCCGTACCTGTGTACATGCACACCCCTGCAGACGCACACTTTGAAAACACACCCAGTCTTACAGAGTGAATATGGCAACTCAGGAATGCAGAGGTGTGTTTACATGGCTGTTAATGAAATAGGAGATCCCACTAAGAGGCAGAGTGATGGACTGGCACAGGAGATTAAAGATAGGTAGATCAGGAGGGTGGAGGAAGACCTTCCACACGGAGTGTTTGGTCTCTCAAACTCATAATCCTCAATAAACAGTGTAAACTCAGAGAGTCAAATATTTATCCCTGCTACCCCCACGCCTCCGCTCCTCCCTGTGTGCACACTGCTGTAGATAAATATATTACCGGGGAGAACTGTCGATAAAGTTTAATAACATGAAGGTCAGTTCATAACTGGATCAAATAAGAATCTGCCACCCCTAAAACACAAGATGGAATAACACAGTGGAAGTACCTTTCCCCCCACCCAACATCTCAAAATAACTATGACAGTCCTGCAGTTTAGAGTCATGCAGCTCAAAGGGATTAAACTGCAACTTCGTTCCTCTGCTGTTCTGATCGTGTTTTGTCATGTCTTGCATGAGAAGCAATTACGTGGCTCCTGTTCACATCTCACCCTACGTCTGACCCGCTCCTTGGCCATTTGCAAGCACTCCATTTTAAAGCTGTATAGTTTGCTGTGTTACCTGCTTTTTCTGCTACAGTGTTGAATGATTATCTAATTAAATAGCACAAAATTATTCCATCTCAAAAAGCAGATTTTTGGCTGATAAAAACACAAGATGCTCATCTAAGTATGTATAAAATCAACGTCATGCAGCAACATTCAAACGCAGGGACAAAACTGTCTCAGACACAGGAGGACACTGACATTGTTGTGTTGAAACTGCATAAATCATAAATCATAAAGCATAAAAGTTGATTGTATAATTGGGTGGATATTTTCTGAGCACATTTGGCTTTCTGGCAGTAACATTTGGATTGTCAGGACTGTCCTGTTTTCTGTTGAAAAGGTGAACACTAATAGACCAAGGTTATAGACTAGATTACATTAATAAACATTGAAAATGAAAACTGCTATTTTACCAATTATGCAAATTATCTTGCACAAATAATGAGTTGTAAAATAAATTTTGCGAGTCCGGAGTACATTAACTGATATGGCACTGTATGATAATAGCCACCTTATAAGTCAGAACACATAGGAGAGAACAGGACAGGAGTCTCACAGTGCACATTCTCCTTTTTAAGACATAAATGAGACATTCATAGAAGACAAATGCCACAAGATGCTTACAGGATTTACTTACTTCCCAGTGGTAGTTTTCATATTGCCTTTACAAAAACATCATTGCTTCCTGTCCCTGGTTCTCCCCCAGATTTGATTTCTTTTTGTCTTTCTGGAGGACAATGAAGAGTGAGAAAGCTTTTTCCAATCACCATTTTCGCCACCTGCCACTCACAAAATCTCTGAGAATTTTAGCTGTGAGAGAAAAGACAAAACAGCAACAAACAACAGAAAACGAGCAGTATTTCTTGTTTTGCTGTAAAGCAGCTTAATAGATGTTAAAATCTGTAGAAGGTCAAATGAAGGTTGGTGTGACCACACTGGAATATGGGCATTTCATTATTATTGTGCTGTATCCATCATATTATCAACCCTGTGTCCTAACAAATCCATTAATATTGCTGCCTGCATTGTGTTTATTGGCAGTATGTATGTTGCCAGTGAATGTCATGCAGATAAGTACATAATAATAACACGCATAACATCCAACAGGATCATAAACAACAAAAATAAAATAAAAATATTTCATTCTATATAGAAGACAGAGGTTAACATACATGTAAACCTTATCATCATACCTAATCAACATGTGCTTTGATAAACCTCGTTGGTGTGAACTGTATATGTGAAATGTTGCTGCAGACACAGGACCAGAAGAGACAGTGATAAACAGCACCAGCCTCTTCAGCCCTGTCTCTCACTGTATTTATCTGATTTTAATGCATGACAGGAAGGCCTCCAACAGTCACTGTCTATTACGACTTTAATTATGACAACAGCAGTATGCTATGTAAGTGAAATAATTACATCTTTGGCTCTCGATCTGACAGGCATTAAGCCGTTTGCAGCCATTTGTTAGGCCTCTCCTGGGTCTGTGGATGATGGCTCAAATTAAGACGAGAAGATGGCAAGTAATGGTATTTTTGAACATTCAGTACATCGTGCAGCAAGCACTGTGAGATTAAAAAGCTTAAAACCTCTTAGAAGTCCTGTGCTTGCTTTGAATTTATCTTGATCAAATTTCCGTCTAGAGTCATTAAAATCCCTAAAGTAATTTTATTTCTTCTGAGAGTCAGCTTCCGATTGTAAATGGGTCCATGAAAAGCACAAATTGAAAAAAATAATAGGCCTAACAAATAAGATTCCACTTTTATGTGCTTTATCACAAGAGCTCATATGTGCACATCCAGCCGCAGAAACACAGTATTAGCAGCTATTTAAAGGCATTACAGGCCTAAACCCTGTTTGGAGTGTGCAGGACAATAGCTGCTAACCCACGACATCAAATGTCCAATTTGCAGAGGATGACAAGCAGAGAAAGAGTCACAGCCAGACCGGAGCTCAGACTTTGGGTCAGCTCTCTCTTTGGGCTGAACCTTGCTGCCAATTGCAATTTGAGCAGATGGCTCACTACCATACAGAAGGAGTGCTTTCCCAAAGGAAATGACCCAATATTTGGCAACAACCTCAGAGATGTCAGTTTGAGCTGGACTCGTATTTCCTCAGGTTATTTTCACTGGACATCATAAAGATGGTAAAAGGGGACAGAAATTTAACTGGTGCGGGCATGAGCAGTCCATCTGCCATGGCACATTCAGATGGGACTGAAATTTGCAGACATGCTCCGGTAATGATTACATCACTCTTTCTCTACCTGCTACACTAATCCTGTCTGAAAAGAGCTGTGTCAAGTGAAGGCTTTTGGGGAATTACAAGGTTATAGCGTGTTGCAGTGGGTAGTTTAGTGTGAATGATTTCAAATAAGAATTTAAACCCCTCTTGGTTTCCATTAGCAATAACAGATGGCATGTAATGATGCAATTATTAAACATGAACTTAAGATTATATAGAGTGAATAAAGAGAAGCACATCTCTGGATCTTATTAGTTTCCATCACATTCAATCAACGGCTCAGATTAGGTTAATCTGTCGATTTCATGATCAGCAAAGTCTGTTAAAGGATTGACTCCATTAATCAGACAGTTATTTTGGTTCCATTCACATTAGCTTCATGTCCATGTTGACTGTCCGTCGGATGAAGACAGAACAGCTGTGACCAGGAAGAACATAAATCATATGTGTAGAAAAAATACGATACGAGTGTACAAACACAACTACTGCAGATCCACACAGAGGCCTGGTACATAGTGCTGTCACTCAGTGCCTCCACATGATTACTTATTTATTTCTGTGATGAATAAGGTTCATTTCTAGGTTGCTTTCTGCCCAAGATTTGTCCTGGGGCATGTGTATACTGCAGCTGTCGATCATTTTTCTTTAGTATTTAGAGCCAGTTAAGTTCAAAGTGTGAGTTTCTGACACAAAAGCATCCGTCCGTCTATCGTTACCTGTGTTAGAAGCCTCTGTGCCGGGGTTGAATACCAGGCATTGAGTTCCCGGTATTTATTGTAAATTCTTGCCAAAACTATCTCCCATTTCCCACATGCCTCCGGGTCCTTTGTTGTTTAGCATGTGTGCTTTTGTGTCTGCGTGCACTTGTGTGTTGGCGTTCTGTTCAAATATGGAGGACTATGTACTGAAACAAACCTCGTTCACACTGTCATGTAACTGTTAACTATACATCCAACCGTGAAATGCACTTATTAGTTATCTGGACCTCCTTTTCAGCTGCAGCAGTCACTTTTACTACTTTCAGTTACTTTTCATGCATAGTTGGCAGCTTACTGGGTAGCACAATATTTTTAGAGTAAATATGAACAAAGCAGAGTTCAATTGCAACTTACTGTGCTCCTAGAAAGTCAAGGGGTAGATGGGAAACAATAGTCAAAATCAATCAAGCACAGGCTAGATATCCTGGCTTTTAGTCTCTTTAGGAGGAATTGTTGCTTTCCTAAATCAAAACTATTGAAAGAATAACATAAAGAATGAGCAGGAACACCATTTTTATAATAAAGCATTTGCGTCTCTGTGTTCAAAATCAAACATAATTTATGGAAAGAAAGCAAAAGAGCAAGAAAAGAGTGATGGAAAAGTGAAAGCAATTTTAGAATCACAGGGAGTCAAAGTGTTTGAATCCTGTGGCAGGATGTAAGTGAAAAGGAGCATGCCTGCTCAGCAAAACCTCCCTAAAGGTAACAAAGAAGATTTCTCAAGGGTAATGGCTGAAATTAGCTCATCACTGCAGTAAAAGAAGGGGCTCACGTTATTAGGTCTATCTCAACTTTCTGCCTAATGTAGTGTGGAAAAGGCTCATGCAAATGCAGTGTAAATCCAGTTGTTGGCACAGGGGCTTCAGCTCTGGCTCTCCCTACTCTCTGCTGTCTGCATAGACAGTGAACAAGCATTTAAAACATATTCTGCTGTTTCAAAGACTTTAAATTCCCCTGGATGAGAGCCGTAAATAAATAAGTAAGGAAAATGACCTAATAGCTCAAGTGCTTGGGGATGGTTTATACTTCTCTGCATGATTTTCTCTGCTACCATCTTTACTAAGCTTGTTAGGGGCAAACACAAGTTTAACCTGTAGGAAATTAGTCTCAGCGTGGAATTATTGATGCCACTTTGATGCAAACACTCTTCTCTGAGGGTGTTAAAGATTGTTTTTGGGATTTACTGAGAGCTATTTCCTTTGTGCATCAACTGAAATTGAGTGCAATTATTGCTGAAGTTCTCTATATTACACAGACTTTTGCACTTCTAACAGGAGGAAGGATAAACAACTTTGGAATTAAAGATGCATTTTGCTTACAGTCTTCACCCTGTGATCTTAAGACCACTACTTAGCTCAATGCTCATACACACATGCACAAGCACACACATTCATCTAAACCCTGGTATCCTCTACATGCCAGTCTTGTGTTAGGCATTCTGCTGCAGTCCTGATGCAGCCAGGGCTTGGGACCTTGACTGGCCACGAATACTCCATCCATTATGATTCACACATCATTAAATCTTCAAAATATATGAATTATTCACAGCTACGAATATACCTTAGCACCATGTCATTGTCATTATATATGTCGCTATATGTGTGGGTATGTGTGTGTGCATTTCTGACCACACATGTTCATGGTATATAGAGAACTGTGTGCATTCACAATAATAAAGGCTGTTCAGAAGGGAAAATGGGGGGATGTACGTACGTATAGTGTTTTCCTTTTCACTCTCCATCATAAAAACCATAGACTTGAATAGATGTGCTGGAGACCTGACTGTCCACACCATATAAACACTGGATAACACTAAATATTTAGCAATCAAGGTTTAAGTTTTATTAACTAAGATGTTGACGCTCAAAATCTCAGTTATTCATCAAGAATGTGTTTGTGTAGCTTGACCACTTTTGGTTCTCAGTTCTGAAGCTGTGACTGTGAATGAACACTGTTCTAACTTCATTTTGTGCTCATGTTGGACCCCGCTGCTATCAAGAAGATGATACATTAACAAGGTTTTCAGGGCCTTTAATATGACCTTATTACATTTTTCTGACAAGTCACCTCTTGTTGTCATGCAAATAATGACTGCCTCTAGCAGATGCAAAGGTGGAAAAAGCCTGCTGTTGTTATACTGTCATAAAACATCTTAGAGAGGAGGACAGGGTGGATGGTTGGACATGCAAAGTGCCTGACTTGCACACACTGTCTCTTACAAACAGCGTTTGTTGATTTCTTCAAAGTACAGATGAAAGTAAAGATGTCCAAGAAGCTGTTCTGAAGTGGAACCAGGGTTAAATAAAAACTGTATCATTTGCATAGAAATGAGAATTGAGGTACTGATCAGTGTAAATAATGTTATTTATGACTGATATAACGATTAATGGACAAAGAATAGATGTGTGTGATGGCAAGGAAGCTTGATTCAGCACCATCTGCTACAGCAGTCTGAGTCTTCCCTGTAAGGTAGACATGGAACCAATTGAGTGACTCATCATCTAGACCTAAACACCGCTGTTTTACTGGTAGGATTTCATGATCAACTGCGCCAAATGCTTTTGAGAGGTCAATAAAGAGAGCACAGAAAAACTCTTTGTTCAGTGCTCAATAATTTATCCAGATTGTCACAAATGGCTGAACATGCAGATGTTACTGGGCTGTGACCCAGACAAAAACCAGACAGCCAGATGTATGAGGGTGTAAATTGAGTCAATAAGGGCAAAAACATGGAACTGTAACATTAAGTAACCAACCAAGTGTTTTCCATTTTTATCCATAGCTTTCCACTGTGCTGTTCACACGACAAGTGACACAATTAGTGATGTAACAAATGAAAAAAGAGAGCTAGAGAGAGAACCTTGACCCCTCTCTCACTTCCACACAGCTAGCCAATCAGACGGGTGTGAACGTCGGATTGTTGGTTTCAGAAAGTTACACAAATGGTGGGAAGCTGAAAGGATGTGGGAGAAAGGCTGTTTCTAAAGCTATCTGACTCTCTGACAAGCACTTCAGGTGCAGTTTAGTGACCCTTTTAACCAAAACCATGTTTCCCTTGCCTCAACTATATACTTATTTTCACCCAAACCATGATCTTACCCTCAATTTAGCAAAGCGGTTTCTTGTCTAAACCATATTGTTGTAACATCATAAAACAGATATCTATATCAACAGTGATTTGCGAGGATTTTGGACGACACAGACAAGTGATGGCGTCCTGCCGACAGAAACAGGTGTAGTTACAAAGACACATTTGTTGTTTAATTTGGAGGAGTTGTTAAGAAAATACAGGCGCACTGAATCTTTCACCCAGTACCTTCTACTTGTGCTGTATTTCAAGCTAATGCAGGTCTTTCTTCACGCTGCACTCGACAAGGGCCAAAGCAGTAGGAAGAAACTTGCTGATTAAAATCAGCTTGAAGCAAGCTAGTTGTTATTTCCAAACCCTCTGCTCCCAGAAAACTTTAATATTGCACTATTTTCTACCTGGTGTTGATTTCCTCCAGGTGACACATCACCAAAGTTCTGCTGCCAAGCTGAAATGTTGAACAAATAAAGCTCAGTAGAGTGAAGTTTTACTGTGTGATTATTCTTTTGACTGTATTCAGCATTTTCCCTTCTGCACCAGAGATAAAACTCTGTTTGGGAGGAGTATAAGCTGTTTTAGTTGTTTCTTAGAACAAAGCACAATTCATCAAGCACAATGTTGTGACAATTGTCAGGCTCTGATATACTGGCTGTCACTGACAATACAGAAATGAACAACTGGAGATTTTAATCTGACCAGCATTAAGCTGACTTGGCTGTTGGCACATTTTTACCATTAGAAGTTAGAGGAGGCATGAAGCAAGCTGCTGTAGTCTTCTCTGTTACATCTCAGCCAGAGTCGTCACTAAGCAACTACATTTTTTAAACCTTTAACCAGCGAGGGCTTGCCGAGCGCATATGCTCTTTTCCAGAAACGCCTAAAATAGAAAGAAAGGGAGAGGAGCAGATATTTAACTTGGACCCGTTAAGGCTTCTCTCTGCCTGTCTCCGTCTGGGAGATGATCCCAATCCCAGCCTTCTTTTCACCGAATCAGAGGACCATTCATTTTTAATGGAAGACCTTCAAAAGGGGGGGGGGAATGCTTTTCTGTCCTCCCTTCTCCTCTGCTTTCCATGCCAGGCCACAGAGAAATACGAAGATATGAATAAATTAGCTGTAGGATTTGATTTTCTGGGGGCAGAGAAATAAGGAAAGTGTTTTTGTGGAGTTGAATGCATTGAACCTTTTTGTTTATTGGAGCAAGATAGGTGGATGCACAGAGCTATGGAGGACCAGGTGCTGGGTCCAACTAAAGATATGAGGAAATCTGCCTGTGATGAGCAGAATGAGCTGCATTATGTTGTGCAATTACAGTGTTTGACCCACAAGATTGAAAAGCTCATGGAACTTAACTGGTGTGTTTCAGTGAGGGTGTTAGCAAGGCTACAATTCTGACTGCAGACATCTTGCCTGTTGATGATAACACAAACTTGCATTAAAGGAAGCAAAAGTCTTCTCTAAATGTGTTGTTTTACAATCACTCTGCTTCGTAACAATAAATCCATATCACTTGTATTGATAACATTATGATAAAGGTTATTTCTGTTGTTTCTACTGCATGGTGGTAGTAGTAGCTTTGCTTTAATGACCCATATAGGCATCTAGTTCCTGTCTTTATCTCTGCTGCTACTATCAAATATAGACAAAAATGCCCCAAAACAATAAAGACACTGAAATGAATTCATAGTCCCTTATGTGGAGAGAAAATAAAATCAGACTAATAGGAAACACTTCAAAAGAAAGTAGATCAGATCAGAAAAGAATATTTTTCCCATTGTGGGACAACCGGCACAAAGGTAGTTAAACAAAAAAAGTCATGCAACCACAGTGAAAATCTGACCAGCACCCTCAGTCTCAACGCTCATTCTTATTCATGCCAACTGCATTTATGCCAACTGATGAATAAATGAATATACAAGTAAAACACTTTACATAGAGCATGTTGGCAAAAAAAAAAAGAATTATAGGAGAGTTGCAACTTAATGTCCTGTCAGTCACTGCTGGTGCATATCAAACTTTATGAAACAGGCAGCAGAGTTTGCTATCTAGCTTAAATGATGGAACTGGCTCTAAAATGTATGAGTGGATTAGTGTGAGAAGCGTCCCGTGAGTGCGAGATGGTCATTAATTCTGGATGTGTCAACAAAATAAGTTTGAAAATCCATCAGTGATGCAGCGTGAGACAAAACAGAAAACTATCTTCTTCTTCATCCTTACCATCACATTCTTAACTCACTGCTCTCTCTCTCTCTCTCTCTCTCTCTCTCTCTCTCTCTCTCTCTCTCTCTCTCTGTTGCTCATTCCATAAATGTCTTGTCACATCTGCACAAGGCCCTCAGGAATGTAACATAAAAAGCACCTATATGCGAACGACACACTGTATATCTAACATGTAATCCAGAAATGTTATGTACCCTTTGTGTGCAAAAGGGCTTTAGGTTCCTCTCCACCTGATATGTTGGAAGAAGCAGGCATACTTGAAGGAAACCGCAAACTCAAGGACAACGCTCGTAATCAGAGCAACATAAAGATTTCCTTGCACCGCCAATGCTGTGGTGCTCAATAGCCCCTAAAGGTTAAACTGCAGAGACGTGTGTGTGATGCGCTGAACCCATGTTTATTCCAGCTTCTTGCAAACAACATGTTCCTCTGGCAATCTTTGAAATAACCTTATAACAAAAACCACAATTCAAACACAAATCAAGTTTCTGATTGCAGATGAATCACAAAGCCTTCCCTGTGTCATTCTAACTGTCACACCTCGACGCAGGCTGCAGAGAGGTTTTTTTGTCCTTGGCTATTCTTGCTCCTGTGGAAAACCAATACATGCATACATGCTTTTAGAGAGCGTGTTGTCATTTAGACCCTCCTAGATATGAATAATTCAGGGTTTCACTCTGAAAAATGTAAAAAAAATAAAAAATAATAATAATTTCCTGTATCTGTCATTGCAAAAAACATTAGAAAATGTCTGCATCTCAAAAAACGAGAAGGATAATGTTTGACTATGGCAGACTCACAGGCATGGTCAAGGTCATCTTGGACAAAATATGTTTTCATACAACACACACAGCAGGCATACATTTTCACAGGCATCAGTATTATATCCGTAAATGAAGAGAATATATAAGATAACACTAAATATGGTAAGTAAAATGCTGATAATAAAGTGAATGTATAAGGAGAGTCTGCAGAGCATGATGGCCTATACTGTGGTCCATATGTAATATCACACAGCATCAAGCACATGCATGGTGCACACTGTGGGTCTGGACTTGTTTATCTGTAACATTCCTGGAGGTCATACACAGTGTTAGGTTTGGTAAATTGGGGCCTCTGGTACAGTCAGCATGAGATGGCTGTTTGTTAAATAAAAGATGAACAGCATCTCTTTTCACTTTTGCCAAATGCATTCATGGTGTGTTGATTGCAATGTTCAGGGCAATTAAACTGGTGTTCAAGCTTCAGTTACAACTGTGTATACATGCCAAGGGGGAAGAGCGAGAATATTTTAAGGTACCTTAAATGACACCAGATTTGTGGAACTAAGAAGCGCTTTAGCTTGTTAATAAGTATTTCACTACTGAAAGTAATGAAAAGGATTCAACTGGGTTTAGCTTTGGGTTTAGCAAGCTAGGGCTAAGCTTTGAGATCCCTTGTTGCTCATGAAGTAAAAAGAAATGCCTAAAAGTTTCCTCATAATTCAAAAAAGCATCATTAAAAAAGAAAAATGGATAAACCATTTGGAAGTAGTAAAGTGGGAAACCATACAGTGCTGAGCTCCAGTGCAGTTCTGGCTAACACAAGTGTTTATACCAAAATGATTTATGTTAATATCAGGCTAAATGGGCTGTGAATCCAACATTTTCACCTTAGCTTTGGCTCATTGGAAGATCTATGTGAGGCTGCTTTAGCCTGCAGATGGCCCAGGCTGATCAGACTTCCCTGTTCAGAGGTGTGTGAGCCCCTAATTGATATCCCCATTGTTCCTACTTGGTCAAGCATGCATCAGTAATCTCAGCGGAGAAAGCCCTCAGAATGAACGTGTTAAAATTCACAAAGCATAAAAGCACCAGCACTTTACGTCTTTGGTATGTATACTCAGTGGAGATGAAAGTGACTGTGATTATAGTCTACTGTGGAGTTATAACTCATTTGGCACCTAAACCTTTTGATAACCGTTCATTTTATGCCTCAGTAATTTCTCCTTTGATTTTTTTTTTCCCCACTAAGGGCCATTATTGCTGTGTTATTGCCCCGAGGGAATATTGCAGTAATGTAAACAAATCACTTTATTTGCCAAACACATTACATCTACTAAAATTTGTCTTGGTGGCAGTGGTGCTGAACATAAAGTCTTAAATGCAGATTACAATATGTGGGCACATATTGAGACATATGTGATGAAGGCATCCCTGCCCCTCACACCAGACTATGTTTAAAAAAAAAAAACAATGCAATGCTTACAATAAAGTTAAACTGATAAATATTTTTGATTAACAATGGACCTCTGATCATGTGTAATGTGAAAGTGATCTAACAAGCTCTGATAAACCCAGTGTATGCTGCCAACGCAGCACAGGCAAACTGACAAAAATTAGCATCCAGTGATGTTTAGCAACAAAAGTTAGCTAAAATGAGAGGGAATATAACTTGTCCGGTGGCCAGAAGCACAACTCCAAATGAATGCTGTTAGCTGTTTGCTAACACGTTAGCCACAACAACTGACTAGCTCAGATAGGTGAAAGGTAGTTAAACCCATTTTTGCTTACACTGAGCTCTTTGGCTTTGAACCAGATATCCAGGAAATACACCTATCCACCATCCTGGCTTCAATAAACTTGCTTGCCAACATTTTGCTTTGATTTCTATGTCAAACCACTGCCTGTGGTTTCTAATGTATTTCTCTAACTTTTCATGCACTGTGCATTAGTGTACAGTTAATGACAATGTGGCCATGTCATTAAAATATCTGGAGACTTGGATTTGCATATTTGCAAGACATATTGGTAAAATTTACATTGACATAATTCTCAATGCAGTGTCCAAATTCATACGGTTCATAGTAAATTTCATATGTCTTCCTTCTCACAGCTGCACGAGGAAATTACATGTCTGTTGGCAGGTGTTCATGATACCAGCACTATTCACAAGAGCTACTATTTAAATGTGCAGAGTGTGTGTTCCCCAT
Organism: Chaetodon trifasciatus; assembly: GCA_037975065.1. Classification (NCBI taxonomy): domain Eukaryota; kingdom Metazoa; phylum Chordata; class Actinopteri; order Chaetodontiformes; family Chaetodontidae; genus Chaetodon; species Chaetodon trifasciatus. Next base: position 10,838,792 of record JBBMOE010000013.1, read on the forward strand.
GTATATGTCAGTCAAACTGAATGGCGAGGAAAACACCCATAGACAGCATATAAGTCACTACGCACATACATATTTAAGAAATCTCTTATGCAACCAGTACTTTGTGACCTTGCCTTTCTTTCACTACAGCAGCCCCACATGCATGAAATGTGGACCAGTGGAGATTGCAGAGCAGAGTGCATCTCTGAAGGGCTAGGAGACCATTTAGCCCGGTTCAGCTGGCAGCACACAAATTATTCAGGGATGGATGCCGTGGTGCATTCACACGTTGGTGTCACAGAGAGTTCACAACCTAGCTGCTCTACACAGGTGGACTCTGAAACCCCCACAGACAGCCTGGGGGACTATTGGGACCTGCTAATTTGAATGTGACTGTGAGTGTTTGCATGAGTAGTATCCATTTGTTTGTGGTCAGTGTGCACGTGCTTTTGCGTAGTCATTTTTTGGAATAGCATTTGTTTAAGAGCACCTTGGAAAATATGCAGTGTTCAGCAGTTTTTGCTTCATATTACTATTCTCTCAGACATAAAATAGTAGCAGCATTTTTAAAAGGGAGAGAAGCGTAAGCTTTTATGATGTCAAGCAAAATAATTCTATTAAGATTTTCATGAAATCAAACTGCAACTTTGACATCCTTGGATTCAAACTGCTTCTGCAGGCATGAGGAATTTACACATACATGAGATTTAGCATTACAACAATTTTGTCTCATTGATATCAGCCTCACTGCTTACTGCTCACTCTCTTAAAGCCACATCAGAGCAGTTTTAATTTACTGCTAATGCAAACCAAGCACTTCCTCCCATTGCTAGTTCATATTAAAAGCACTAGAATGGTGAATCACTGAGTGGCTTTTACTGTGGCTCAGTCAAAGGAAACTCATGTGTTTACTATGAGTCTACAAAACAAGGCAGTCATTTTTGGCATTGCAGGCTTCAGTGTGCACACCTCCTCAGTAAGGTAACTGACTGTACCGTGCCCTGCTGTTGTGTGAAGAACTACTCATGCTGTGTGCAGCATGAAATCAGATCATTTCCTCTATGTCCGCCATGGTACGTATGGGAAAGAAGGGTTTTTCATACGGCTGTATTCAGTCCTCTGACCACCAATCCAAAATGAGGGTGAAAATAAATGGAGCCTGAGAACATGCACTGTAAAGCAGAATTAATATTGACTCTTTTTCCCCCTAGAGAATCACTTCCTTGAACGTTGATTTGCTCCATACATTCACGGGACCCCCACTAGGAGTGGAGGCTACAAGCAGGATCTGCTTCAGGCAGACTCTCGATTGGAACTTGATCTGTCTTGTTTCGTGCTCTATTTCTTGTTTTCACAGGGAGTTTGTCCTCTTCCTGGAAGCTCATTAACTTTATTCTAAATAATTGCAATAATAGGACTGTACTGTATTTTACATTATTTTACATAAATTACATTTTCATGTGATCTGCCTCAAGTCAACTTACATCACTTTCCCTCTTTCTCTCTTTTTTTTTTTTTCTTTTTTCGTTGCCTCTGGTGCCTGAAGAAGAGTTCTGAGCTTGAAATGTGTTGCCATCCTATCTGCATGGATTTCTACAACCTCTTTGATTTGTTTTTTGCTCTGTGTGCTTTTATGTGGCTGCATTTAAAGCTCTAGTAAATGTTAGCTATAATAATAATGACAACAATAATTGTCTTTATGTTGTTTCACCTGACCGTGTTTAACTGCATTACATTCATGCACCAAAATGTCTACATTTGCAGTGTCTTACTAGAAAATAATTTAATTGCCCAAGTCCTCATTGGCTCGATGAATGACAACCCACACAGCATTTTAATCAAAGAATCCTAATAGCTACAAATGAATTAAGGCTTAAGCAGACACTAATTATTTTCTGTAACTTTATTACCCCTGTTCTTTGATAAGTTCCCCATCAATTAATGAAATATATTTTTAAGTTTTATCAAGATTTTTATGGAAGTCAGGGAGTCAGCCAAGTAGAGGAAGAAGAAGAATTCCTTTATTAATCCCCCTTGAGGGAAATTCATCTTTACACTCTGATGAGGACTTTACACACACAGAGTTAGGTAACTGTTGTGGAGAGATGTCAAATTGCCTTGCTCAAGGGCTCCTTGGCAGTGCTCCAGAGGTGATGGCACTTCTCCAGCTACCAGTCCACCTCGGTATCGACTAGGCCATGCTGGACTTGAACCCTGCAGTCTTTAGGGACTGAGCTACTGCTGCCCCCCTGCAGTATAGTATGGATTATTTTTAAGTATGACCTGGATTTAAGTTAACTGCTTAATGCTGCATGTTATATTTCTGTAAGAGTGAAGAACTGCATGATCACAAGACTAAAGAAGCAGATGACAGCAGATGAACAGGTGACTGATGAAGCTTTTTGAATCTAATTTTAGGAACAAGCACATGGTTGATTTAGTTGAGTCAACAGCACTTTTAGTTATGCAACAGAGTGACACTTCAGATGGGTTTGATTTGTTTTGTAGTTGAGGGAACAATCACTCTCTAATCAAGTGGATTATAATCTGTGGGAGTCATTTTCATGGGAAACGAGATCTACATTCTCAGCAAGAACAAATCAAACTGCAAAATTTGATTTACCAAAGCACGTCTGCATTTCTCAACAAGTAGAGAAAATCGGAATTGCATTGTTTTCACAATTTGACGTGCAAAATATGTTCTGTGCATGTTTTCCTCTCACCAGCAGCCCTAAGGATTAACAGTGACAAAGCTGTGGACCTGACAGGTCCATTTGGCCCTACAGATGTCTTGTGGACAACTGTATAACTATAACTGTGAATGAATAACTCATGAAGCTACACGTCTACTTGAGAATTCTAGCTGAAATGTTCCAGACAGCTTTCATTAAGTTGTGCAAATGTACAGACTTGGTGATTCAGACCCTGGCAACTATCTATATGTATGTATGTAATGCACATGTGCATTGAGAGCACGACACCCACACTGAAAGAGACGGAAAACAACAACACGACATGGCTACACCATTTGTTCTCATATCTTTGTTGTAGTTGTGTGTTTCTTTGCAGTTGTTAGTGTCTCTTTGCAGCCAGGTTATGTGTCTGTGCAGTTGTTTTTCATGTCTTTGTAGTTGCGTTATGTCTCTTTTTGGTGTCTTGCATCTCCTTGTAGTCATTTTGCAACCCTTTGTAGTCTTTTTCTCTTTCTTTATAGTCGTCTTACATCTCATTGTACTTGTTTGTGACTCAGCTGTGGGTTGTCTCTTTGTAGTTGTTTTGCATCTCTTTGTGGTTATGTTGCACCTCTCTGTTGCTGTTTTGTGTATCTTTGTAGTCATTTTGCATCTCTGTATAGCTATTTCATGTCTCTATGTCACCTTCACCCATGTGTTAGTAGTAATTTGCATCTCTGTGTGGCTCTTTGTGTCTCTCTGCAGGTGGCTTGCCTTTCTTTGTAGTTGATTTGGATTTCTTTTTGCTTGCTTTGCCTATCTTTGTAGTTGTAGTCATTTTGTGGTTGTTGTGTCATTTTGTAGTTATTTTGTATCACTTTGTAGCTGTTTGTTGTCTCTTTACTGTGTCTTTGCTTCTCTTTCAGTAATATTTGCAGGTGAAGCATATTCTCAGGAGCTGCTGTTGATTCGAAAACTGCACTTGAACTTCAGTGTTTTGTTAACACAGGAGATGAAGAGAGGCTGTCTCCCTCCTGTCCAGAGCTTCCTGTCATGCAAGTTCTATTTTCTTAAAGCAGAGGTATTCTGGTGTTCTGCTTTAAATTGCTTGACTAATGTGACAAGATTCTAATTAAATGTCACTGTAGTCTCAGTATGCTGTGCAGCTATGATATGATAAAATAAACAAAATGTATTTAGTTGGCAGATTCCCAATTTCAAAGAGTTTCTGTCAATATATGTCAACAGTCACTTCAAACGGAAGCCCAGGGGCCCCTTTTGTCCCTGGACCCCTCAGCCCGTGCCCTGCTGGTCCTTTCAGTAATCCATTCATGCTTGGTTGTTAGAAGAGGGGCTGGGAGACTATGTTTGTATCTGGGGTTACCGAGCAGACATTTGTAACACACATGTTGCAGTGAATTACATAGCATCTCTGGAGGTCACTCAAGAATCATCTGCACTATACCCACACTGAGTGCTGATCAGACCTACATTCACCTTTGATTAAGAGAGCATTCAAAAATGACATTGAAATCAGAGCAGCACAGAAATGAATGAAAACATCAAGAGAAAGTCTAAGTGCTCGTTCAAGAACGCTGTGTGGTGCCATCTTTTTTATAGGGTTGAGAAAACAGCTATTAGAGGATCTTGACTGCAAGGCTTTGTAGGCATGCTGGAATAGGCTAACTGGCATCAACAGAGGATGAGGTCAGTTGTGAAGTAGAGTGCAGATCATCCATCATGCATAGCTGGAGTTAAAATTATAGAAATTGGGCTTGGTATGAATCAATGTGCTAAGATGACATGTAACCAAACCTCTGCCAACAAGCTAACAAGCTTTAGTTGTAATGAGCCCTTCCTAAGCCCAGCTCCTTTTTGCTCAGTGACCTAATAACAGTTGAGCAAGCTTTGTCAACTTCTCCTTTCCTGTACTTATGTTATGTATTACGTTCGTCTATGTTTAAAAGAAAACCAAATTTTGAATATGCTTAAAAGATGTAGCTGGGGGACCTGAAAAAGTGGCACTCGATACCCTGACCATGTAGAAGGTGTTATTCCACTCCCAAAACCAAAAAGTTTGTCTGATGTAAGGTGTGGATTAGACTGTACAGCAGACCTCATCAACACCAGCAACAAGGACACCGACATTAGGTAACATTACTGTGTAAAGTTACAACACACTGGTGTCACAGTCTTCACAGACACATTACACTGTACATCTTAAGTTAACTAATGTAGCCAAGCGGTAAAGAGCTAGCACGCTAATGCATTGCTACTTCAAAAGTTCACTGTTCATGTCAAATCACCAACGTCAGCCATTGTTGCTTCCTCTGTATTTCTGTAGTAACTTTAAAGAGATTTGGAACAGTTATTTATTTAGAGATACATGATGTCTAGCATCCCAACGGGAAAAGTTAGCTAGTGGGAGATGAGATGAGGAGACGGCACAACCTCAATTCATGCTCTTTTGCTTTGTTCAAAAAAGTTAACATTGTGAATATGTCCTTCCATTGCATGCTGTTGTCCTTGCTGCCTGCTTCTTGAAGCTATACTGTACAGCAGCCAAGGGCAAACGCTCTGCTATGGCCCAAAACATCTCCATCTGTAGAAAAGTGCGATAGCTGCAGAAACAACACCAACTCATAAAGATGCAAAATCCAAAACAAATACATTAAAAGCAAACAAGCTGCAAATACAGAAACGACACAAAGTCTAAAAAATGCAAACTCCAAAAACAAAAGAAGAAAAGACGAAAAAGGACAGTCAACACAACTGTTTCTGCATTTGCAGCGTGTTTGCTGTCAGTGTATTTGTTTTGGCAATTTGCAGCCCGTTTGCTCATTTGCAGCACATTTCTGTAGTTGTATCTGTTTTGGATCGATGGATCTCTTTTTGAATTGGCATAATTTCTGAAGCTGCAGCACATTTCTCCGGAAATATTTTTGGCCGTTGCAGCGTGTTTGCCCTTGTTGGCCACTGTAGTACTGCCTGACGCTCAGAAACTAATCTAATACAGAGTGCAGCACCAGGCGGATGGAACCTTTTCGTCAAGCCTGTCAGACCTACTAACAGTAACTAAGTGGGCAGGACTTTGGATTGCAAATGTTCATATGTTTTATTACTGTGGCTGTAACTTGCAGTCTCATTTTTAAATCTCAGCTGCTTTTAAACTTGAGTGACATTTGCTTTTCAGTGTCTCTCCGTTCATACAGTGTTATTTTGATCACCATCGCTACAACCCAGAGACCCTAACAAGTGCACTCTGTGCACAGACAAGCTGTAACTCCCTGAGGCTCAGCCGCCATCAGTGTGTCTAAAATATGCTACACTGCATAAAAAAAAACAAAAAACATAAACAAAGTTGAGCTAAGAAGCATAACAAAAACCAAATCTTATAGCAAATGAAAAGCTATCACACTCAGTACTTCTGCTTTGCCTGAGGATACAGATAACTTCAAAGATCTGTCAGAGAAAAAGCAGAGATGTAGGAAAAAAAAACACATTTCCCCCTAAAAGTACTACCCTAACTCTGCTGCTTTCATTTCCAGGGATGAGGGCAGAGCTGAATGCAGGACAAAGCTATCATGTTTGGTGATTCCTCCACGGTCATGATTATAGAAGTGATCAAAGTTAGTCCAGACAGCTTTCAACCTGATGCAAAAGACTGGAAAAAAGTTCACCTGCGGCAATCTACATGCTATGCTGTCAATACCAAGGCACTGTGCATTTGCCTGGAAACGCAGGCATTCCAGGAGCCAGAATAATTATGATGTTGCATGTATATTATAAAGCAAATCCATCAAAGACTTCCGCTATGCATGTTCACATTTGCATTATGTGCTGTACATTGTGTTTTAAAGTTATGGGCTAGGGAGTGAATTATAGGCCCAGTTAAATGAGTGATGAATGTACAAGAAGTCCATTTGCAAAAATCACATACTTCCCCATAATCACAACTTTATTGAATTCACTGTGAGCCATCAACACAGTGGTTTGCGGAGCCTTAAAAGCATATAAATATGCAAACGCAGCATATCCAGAGAGAGGCCTTTACATGCCATTAAATATTTAGATGTTCCGAATAAAATGGTTATAGACTATGTAAACAATGGACATGCACACATATACATGTACAGTCTGCTGCGAGTATTTGTACAACCAATGTCATTTTGATTCCCATTCCATGCATAACATTAACAAAGTCTTTTTCATACACACACACACACACACACACACACATTTCTAGGCTTCCTATATATATATGTGTGTGTGTGTGTGTGTGTGTGTGTGTGTGTGTGTATATATAGGCTTGGTGTCCACCTGCCTGCCTACCTCTTCTTCATCTGTGCCATTTCTCATCTGCTGAAGCTCAAATCATCATTATCATCATTATGAATGCAGGAAGGTTACATGGGCCGCTGACAGACTCCAACTTCAAACCAGCTTCAAATCAAAAGAAAGCTCCACAACTGTCATCATTATCACAATGTGACAATGTACGGTATTAGCTCTCTTTAAAGATCTTCTGTTTTAAAAATGATATCGGATTGGTGATGCTTGTCTTATAGTGTAAATATATCACATATTTCTGGATTGACTGATTTATTATTTATCTGCTTATTTTGCACTTAGTCACTTGTAAAAAGAATCAAACTTTTTACCTGATTGCAATGAAAGCCCTTTAAATGTCATCATGTAATGAAAAAGATCAGAGAAATAAGGCCTGGTTAAGTTTGAGGCACATCTATCTGTCCTACTGAGTGCTTGGCAACAACAATGGAAAAGTGAAAAAAAAAAGAAAAAAAATTAGGCTCTGGAGGGAATGAATCATCTGGAAGGCTCTTAAATGCATTAATTGGCAATTAGCTTGTAAGAAACGATCGTCTGGTAAAAGCAGAGAAGATATGGTGCTGTTGACCAACAAGTATTCATATAACGATGGCTGAATTTGTTGCACTTAAATACTACAGAACATTAGGCCTCTACAAATACTTTCTCTCAAATCAGTGTCACTGTGTGCAAGGTACTGCTACAAAACTATTATATACATATATTTTAGCTCTGTATTATTGTAGCTGTACTATTTCCAACACTAAAATGCATTTTTTTTAAACACACTTCACCCCTCCTCCTTTGATTGACCTACTTTTCAGGATGCTAATAAGTCAGCAAGGAGATGTTTGGTGTAGCCCTGTCGGATTTGCTCACTGTGGGCTTATATCACACTCCTGTCAGCCTCTTTATTGTTGATGAAGTATCTTTTTTTCAGGGTGGTGAAGCTGGATGGGGAGATAAAGTTGTGTCACGCTGTAGCTGCCTTCTACTCTTTTCTTGTTGGAAGCCTAGAAATGTAGAAACAGAAATATTCTTAAAGGTGTAAAGAAAAAAGAAAGAGAAGCAAAGTACTTAGGGTGCTTTTTGGAAGAATCGCTTTTGTCGAGGTGCTAAGTTCAGGAACTCATGTCAAGTAGCAGGCTTAATCGCTCTCAATTAGGGTGGGTATTTCATTGTAATGTTGAAAAAAGTTCAACAGGGAAGCCATGTATCTCAGTCACTTCCAAATGGCGTGTCTAAAAATACCCCCGCCTATCACACACTGTGATCATGAGGAACGGCATCGTAGGCGAGTGAGAATGAGCTGGTTAAACTTAGAGATGTGAGGTCATCTGATTGTGCAGACCGCCTTTGGGAGGGCAGTTCATGCTCATCTGAGTGGGGTCTGAAACCTGCTCAGAGATTTGCTCTCTAACTGGTAATAGGCCAAGAGCACATTTCAAATTATACTCCTTCACAGTAAAACCTCCAAATTCAGATGTCAAATACTTTGCTTGAATTGACTTTACGATAACACATTACTACATTTAAATGTGAACCAGTGCTTAAATATGACTTTAAATACGACATTATTAGGGAAGCTTATGTTCCGAATCTCTAATGAGCTTATTTGCAGAGCATCTCTGAATTATTATGGAAGTGGATGTAATGTGTAACACACGCTCTGGGTGAAAACCACATGGCAAGTGCAGGCGGCATATTATCTGCACACGCTTCACACGGTGGCAGGTGGTACATTGTCAGCTGTGAATGTGCGAACAAAAGCACGATTAGAACTTTCCCATATCACCTGCTCTGACTAAGCTCGGTCGATCCACAGACTCAGCCTGAGCACTGGACACAGAGAGGAAATGACAGCTTGGAAATATTTTCTGTCACACACAAGGTGAACGGTTGCGAACCAGACATTTCTTGTCTTTCTGCTCTGCAGTCGGTGATAAACGATATGTAGATAAGCACAAAACTAAAGGAAAAATCCTCAGGAATCTGCGTTTGTTTCATGCTTATTATCAAATGGATATTTAGAAATTTTAGGAAATCTGGCTTGATTAATGTTTGGGAAAGGCCTCAAACCTTATAGATGGTGACTTTGCTGACAGGACAATGGGTGTCCTCGACATCTTAAACCATCAGTAGTAGGTCAACGAGCAGTAGAGTGGGAGGTCACACCTCTCGAACCTGTCGTCCAGAAAAATAAAGTGATCATCCCATAGCAAGGAGCCGATGGGGCGGCCTCCTCTGTCACCATGGCGATAGAGTCACCTCACACCTGGTGGTGGGTCACTCTCACAGAGCTGTTCTCTTCATACTCAGCGAGTAACAGCGAACAATCACAATGAATGGCCTGAAGTGTTGGCTTTTCATCTGACAGAAAAGCCTAGTAAAAACCAAGGCAGGAGTCAGAGTCTCTCATAAAATCACAATGGAGGTGTGAGTCATTTGAAAAGGTTCACAACCTTTTTTTTTTTTTTTTTTTTTTTTAACTTTTTTTCCCCCCACAGTACAGAATATTCTAAAGGCCCAGACAGAAGCACATTTTATAGGTGGTGCCATTGCATGAAAAGGCAACAGGTGCTAACATGCAAATTCACTGTAGGCAGCACGGATTAAAGATATTCAGTCTTTTTATTATTAAGAATTAATTATATAACATGACAATGTATAATAATGTATAACTAAAGAGGGGTTGCAGAGAGTAAGTAGAGAGTAAGCTCTGTTGTGTTTTATAGCTCATTTTTTTGGTTTTCCGGCCCTTAACTCATCACTCTCACTGATGTTATTTTCAAGTTTATGGTGAGAAAAAGACAAATAACCCCTACTATGTTCCACCTCATGAATGTACATTGCAAGCTAGGGACAGCTAACTTCTGTACAGTTAGCTGCACATTTGCTGTTTGGGACAAATAAACACAGACTGGGAAAACACTGAAGTGTAAATTCACTGTTCTTAAAGTTTAAGCACGCCTTAATGGTTAAATACCTGGTGCAAAATATGACACACTACACGTAAAAAACATCGTCCAGAAGCATTCTCAGTTTGAGTATGCAAATATTGTGGGAAAATAAGCATCCTGAAATTAAATTGAAACGAAATGTAATGGAAAATATCAGCTGGCCCAGTGATAACCAGGAGCCTCCTCAGATTTCCAAATGTTTAAATAAACATGAAGCATATGCCACAGTTGCAACAGTTTGGCAAGACACACAGTGCCAAAAGCAATAGAAAGATTTCATTGTTTTTACTCCCACATGAAAATATCTGAACATATTTTAGGCAATGTAAAAGATACTTTCCTAAATTATGACTTTAGGAAGCAGACTTGTCTTGTTACAGAACAAATCCTCATCTCTGTCTTTGCTTTCCTAACATGAGTCTTAACATCTACATGTTTGAATCGGCATTAAATGTTAAACACATCCTTATGCAAGAATTTCACTGATAAATACAATATCAATAAGCAATGTGATTGCTTGAATCCCTGCATTAATAGTTATAGATGCATCTCACATGCACGCTCTTTTAGAGCAAACTGTTGTTGAAGTATCTGGATTCCGTCGTACAAATACGACATTTCAGCAGCAGAATCCCTGTCGGGCATTTCTTCAAAGTCATCCACCAGTCACCTCAACCAGAAAGCACTGCTGTATTGACAGTTAAGGGACGATGAATTGCTCTGACGTAAAAACGCCACATTGATCCAAAACATCTCAATCATGGTGCATGTATTCCATAGCTCCACTGCACCTTGGGAAGGCTCATCCTCAAACAGGAGAGGTTCCCCTACCTATCAAGACATCAAATCCGCTCTTGGTGGGTCTTGATAGAACGATATCAGTACAAGCTGATGCAACTCGCTGGGGAATTATGAAACTACGCTCGGCTTCATGTGCACAATGAAAATTTCATCAGTGGGAGTCTTTTCCAGGCGGTGATGGGACAAGTCTGAACAGCACTGGTGCAGCTCTCTGGCTCATTGCTGCAGAAGCAGATCACGCAACATTCAGCAATGACAAACACAGAACGCTTACTAAAAAAGACAGGTGTATCAGAGCTACTGGCAAGCACTTAAATGCATGGAGGGTCAGTGCCACAAATGATCCGTGTGCGACAAAACGAGAACAAGCAGGGGAACATGCCAGTGAGATATGAAAGCTCCCTTTTCAATTAATAATAGCTTGCGATGCAGATTTAATGTTGGATTCTCCCCTGAAAAGTTAACAGTATTAAGGACGTGATTTTGAAATATTGCCTTTATCCATCCAAATATCATTGAGTCAGCGTAAAAAGTTCATTTTGAGCTTGAGACCTTGTGACTGGAGGTGTCTTGCCGGCTGTGGGCTGTAGGTTATCGCTGCTGCTCGGAGACCAGGCGCCTGATAAATTATCAAATACATCTGCACACTGCAAAGTACAGCCTGCAACTATTCCATCTCTTACACCCCAGTACTCCTCAAAGTAGGGTCAGAAGCCCTTGGGGCCCTGGATTTCCCATTTCCCAACATTTTTTTATCAAGCACAGCACTATATTTTATTAAGAAGGACAGAATTTTAGTTTCCATTCCCCAAACTGTTACCCCATCACTTGAAAGCACTCTTTTGTGCTCAATTAAAGCTAAAACTTACTCCCCCCCCCCCAGATTCAGATTCCCATGTCAGCCTCGGTGCTGCTGACTAGGCTGCGACTTGTTCCATGTCCCCATTTCCGAACATTAAGGTCTACATGCAGCTGCCATCTTTAATCGTCCAAACACCATACATTTTTAAGCAATCAAATATGATCTCTGTCTTTTTCCCTCTCTCTAAATGAGGACTGGGCTGTTGAAATATGAATGCGCCCTTCTCTTGCCCTCTCTTTGGCTCTCATTTTAGGCATCCGGCTACAACGGCTAGGATTTGTGACAGTCTCCTGAAGGAAGCGCTCAGTGTAGTCAATGGGGATGTTAGACACACACATACACTTCTATTATGAATGTGAATTTTGGATTCATGTTGCTCCCAGGCATATCTGACCCTTTCTTTGTAAAAGAGCTTTATCTTTTTTCAGACCTTCTGTCCCATCTGTGAGGTGATCAGCCTGTTTTTAGATGTACAAACTCAAGTAGATGTTAACAGGGAGGGAGACTGACTAAAGTTTGGTAATATGCTCATGCTAATGGGTATGCGTTAAACTTAGAGGCAGGCTGCTTTAAACTAAAGTGGAGTTAAATGTTTTCTCTTTGTTGGGTGCAGAAAAAAATCAATAATTTCTGAGACAAGCATTACATGTGGAGATATCTGCAAAGATCACCATCTAACTGTGGCTTTATAATGAACACATATTACTGTGCAAAATCTGTACACTAAGTACTGACTGGTGACACATTAAAGGAAGAACTTGAATAAAGGAGTGGAAGAATATAACAGTTATGAATGCAGATGCCTCTGGGTGTGAGGGATTTTCCTGCCACTTGTCCCTTTAGAGGGAAGGGTCACTGCAAATCAATACAAAGTTATTCTCAGCCATCACCCTTATCCTATGATGAGACATTAGTATCCTGATGGGAGCAGTGTCTTCTAGGTTAACAGTTCCCTCGTTCACAGGGCACAAGGGCTCAATGAATGATGTAAATTATATGCTATGGCCCTTTTAGTCGCCCGGTCCCAACCAAGTGGAACACAAGGCAACTGTGTTTATAGCAGTTAGAAAAGAGACACTCAGAGGCGTGGAGAGAAACCTGCCGTCATACGAAGGGGGCAAGATGTGAAAATCTTTTAACCGTGAGGCTAGTGGTGCACACTTTCAGATGATCTCTCCTGAAAGGCATTTGTACTGTGGTACACACACACATAGAAGGACAAAAATAAGTGTGTAAAGAATGGAAAAAGAGAGCTTGAGAGAAAAGTTCAAACGCTGCTTATTTTCCTCACTTCCAGAAAGGAAAGGTGTGTTGGAGGGGGATTCAGCACACTGAAACTTTCTGAAAATCTGACAATCACACCCTCTTCACATCATGATTGGCTACTGTAGGTGTGCAGAGGTGAGGAAGGCAACGGGCCTTGAACTTCTCTCTTTTTTCATTTGTTACTAAACTATTTCTGTCACTTTTCACTGTGGAGTGCAGCACTATGAATACCATCCAGGGAAGACTGTCAGCGTTATCCTCATATTTAAACAATACCCCGTCTCCCCACTCTCTGGACAGACACTTTATTTATTTTGGGGGGAAATTCGTGGCCTCTGTGGTGGCTGGCTATTCACCCTTCCTTTTAGTGAGGCCATTCAGACCTGCTATAAACACTTTTGATCGGTCAACAAATCATCTGCAGCTCTTATTTCCCAGTATAACTGCAACCTTAGTGCCTGGAATTTAAGCTCCAAAACACTCCATCCTACATTTCCCATAATGCATCTAAAAGCATCTTTCATTTTCAAACACCTCATATAGACGGTAAATGCAGACTTTCTGTTCATATTCCTGCAACCCTGATGACATCATCAGGGTTGTCTCTGCTTGTGAAGAGTAAACTGAACCTCACGGTAAACAAACTGGAAGGTCCCTTTAATCTCTGCATTCTTTAAAGGAGAAACACTTTGTGTGGTGGTGATGGTGACCTTGGCATGCTTTTTCTGCTGGCACAGTGAGTCTACTTAGAGTTAAAGTGCCTCCACAGTTACGGTATGTCTGATTTTCACCCCAGCATTAATACACAGCTTTCACAGGAACTTTGGACTCATTTTGAATATCAGCACTACAGTATATACAGTATATATATACTACTACTAGTACTACTACTACTACTACCACTACTACTACTACTACTACTACTAATAATAATAATAATCATAGCCCATCCAGTGGATTTTGCATGAAGCTGAAATCATAAATAGTTATGAGCTGGCCACAGATTTACTTTCAGTGCACTTAAACAGAGCATCACTGTGCAAGTCTGAGTGACAGTATAAGAAGCATTTCCCGCTGAAAGTAGATGATTAGATAGGGATTAGTGAGTTAAAGTGTGAACTGCAGCTCTGCTCAGGCTGAGGATTGCAGAGCATCAGTGAGGAGAGCACCTTGCCCTGATCATCTGACGGCAGACGGCTCCTCCCCGCTCCCTCCTGTCTGTACGCAAAGCGGCGGCTCGGGCACAACTCTACCCCACGTCTCTCCACACATGCACGTCTGCGTGAGCCGGAGACGGAGTCGAGTTATCCACTTTGAATAAGCAAGGACTCCGTTCCCCCCTGGTGTCTGCTTTCAAATGAATCAGTGATGAGAGTGGCGGAGAGCAGAGACGGACGCTTTTCTTCTATGTGGACCGGCAGTGCGCAAGAGTGCGCTCCGTGGTTCAGCATCATCATCATCATCCTCCGCTCCTGAGATCAACCCCAATCCAAGAGGCGCGCAGAGATCCTCACCGAACCCCTGTGCGAGGTAACCAGATTTTCTCTGAAGATTTCCTCTACTTTCTGTCCGTCTGCGGGAAATCCACCGCTCCTGGACGGCACAGCGGCTCACGCACATGCTCATATGCAACACTTTGAATCTCCAGCGTCTGAAAAGGATGGGTGTTTTATGCTTTTGAATTCACGGGCGATTAATTTATCAATTATTAAGCTAGAATAAATCCAGTATCGCCTTGCAGCAAGCTGAAGCTCTGACATTTTGGCACATGATCGTTCATTCATGTGAAATGAGTGCCTTGTCTTCTCCCTGCAGTTCACATTTAAATCCACTGTAATAGAGTATTGATCAAACTAATTAAAATGCTATAGCCAATAAATTAGCTTTAGAAGCTCCCAAGAGAACGTCCTTCAGTACATTTTGTGGGCTGTGCCATAAGAATTTCACATCAACACTTTTAATGCGTTAAAAGTTTGGGCTGAATTGTGTGAAGTTAGTGTGTTTGAAATAGATTCAAATAACAAGCAAGCTCAAGCAGACAGTTCATAGAAGTTCTATTTTTAGCGCTGAGTGCATGTGTTTTCTTGTATTATTGTATCTTGATGTTCAAAGTATGAGCTCAAGTCAAAGGGCAGACATGTGCAACTAATGGTAACAGCCACTTCCCTGTTCTTGGTGAAATGCAGCCTTGCTGTGGCAGCATCACATCTCCTGTATCTGGTATCAGACCTACCTAGTGAAATTCCAGCAGCCATGTATTAACGTCACAGGATGCAAATTACCACAGCCCGTGCAATTCACCTTTAATTACGAGCATGTGGGTGTTGGCTTATGTGCTCCGAGCTGCAGGATTTCTCAAAGGCACAACAGGGTGTTTGACTGGAATAAGTTCTCTGATGAAATTCAAATGAAACATTTTTTTTTTTTTTTTGTTCAGCAGCAGCCACTAAATGTTCTCACAATTACTGTATGGGTGTAGTAGACACTTTATTACACTGTGAGGTGCTGTATGTTTTTTTTTTTTCATTTTTTAATTAGCACTAGGCTGCCTTCAGGCCAGCCTGTAAATTTGCTTGAGTAAATTCTGTTTTCATTCATTTTGGATACACAAGATATCAAAAAGCTTAAAAACATAAGATCTGTGCAAAACATATGGATTACATGTGGACAAAACTCTCACTTTTAATCAAAGGTGGATGTGTTCAAAGTGCTAAAATAAGAAATATATAATAGTATATGTAAATAAATTAGAACTAAAAGGCAATTTCTTTAAGGAGATATTAACTTGGTCACAAAAGTGGGATACAGACTGGCAACAAAGGGCAAAAGGTCAATCTGAAAGCGGGGTTGCCCTCATTATTTTCACAGCCGACTAATCAACATGAATGGCCGATTGTGTGTGTGTAGCTAAACTGGGACATGTATTTTGTTTGCATTTGCTCCTCCTGCAAGTGAATGTGTGAGTAAAGGTGAAGTTGGATGGAAGGCTGAAGGTGGGATAGTCTGTGGGATTTTCCTGACACTAAGTGTTTACGAGTCTGATCGTAAAGACGATGGAGGTACAGGGAGGTGTTATGATTTCTAAATCCCCAAAGAAAACTCAAGGTGTCTCAGTGATGAATAGCTGGACAAAGGTAGAGGCTCAGTAGACGTTACACCATCACGTCAGGAGAGTTTCATGAGGGAAGGATGGAAAGAGGAGGAGGAGCTGGGGAGAGAAACGCTTTATTGTGTACAATTTCCTGTTATTATGTTTTGTTTGATGGAGTTTATCCAGTTGGCTCCACTTGAATAAAGGATGGGGGGAGGCATCAAAACAAAAGCACATTTTCTTTTCCTCAGGTTTTCCTAACCAAGAGCAATAGAAAATGAGGAGAATGGAATTAATATTTGATGAGGTTACGTTCAGTGGATTAAAGGATGAAAACGATTAGCGCAGTTACAGGGATATTTGTTAAAGATGCTAATGAATTCCAGAATTTTTCTCTTTTTGTGGTTGGTGGGTTGGCTGATTCTCCCTCAGGAGATAAGAGAGTTTTTATGTCTGCTGTGCTTGATGCTATCTCAAGGCCTTCATTTGTGTATTAAAATCTGGCTGAAATTAAAATTCCTTTTTGCTTGAAAAAAAAAAAATTCTGTACATATTCTTGGTGTTTTGATTCTGTGCGTATTTTGTCAAAAATGTAATTAGCAAAAGAAAGTGACATTTATTTTTCTATAGTGATAGCACCACGTACAATTGTGTTCCCCAGGCAGCGTCAATTTTTGGTTCTGAATGTCACTGCCATTGTAATTTGTTTCATATGGTGTGTGTGTGAGCAGGCGCGAGACGTATTTTGTAATATCACTGTAATTCCAACACACACACACACACACACACACACACACACACACACACACACACACAGGCAGTTTACCAGCTGGGGCTGGTGGGTCATTTCTCCATGACTCCACGTGTTGATTGATGATCGCTATTTGAATCCTGGGGAAACATGCAGAACACTGAGGTTACAGGACGGCCCGTTAATGTGAGTTGGGATGTCACCAGTACAATTGTAAATGGAAAATCCATCACAATGAGCTTTCACTTCTGAATCAAAAGCAGGATCTGTGATTCTCCCAGTATTCTCTACTCTCTGCACACCTGCCTACTTGCGCTGCATGCAAAAAAAAATAAAAATAAAAAAAAATAAACAAAAAGATGACAGTATAAAGTTCTTTGACCCCTGCTCACTTTCCACCTTTTCTATGGTTATCTAGCAGCTAGCTCAGCTGGTGATATCTATCCATGGAAAGTAGCCTTTCACTTAGAAAGAAGACGGATGCAGGAGGACGGCGTAGCAACATTACATGAACAAGGACTTTTTATTTCCCTTTTGCGACAGTGAACACAATAAACAGCCTTACAGTTACTATTATGCTTATTGAGCCACGTTACAGCTCACTGCATGAACTCTACAACAGTGCTTAGCATGCACTGTTCTATGACTGGGAGAGACCTACCTCCCACAACAGACCCAAGAGTTTACCTCACAGACGAGGGTTCATGTTCCCCACCAGGCCACTTTCTTTAAAGCGGTTGTTGTACAGTAGCCTTCTGCCATCTAGTGACTCGTCTTTCTGTGTTTGATTGATTGGTGCAGTGAGTTGTTGTTACTTTTAGATAAATTAAATTTGCCTACAATGTGGTATATTGCAAAAATATCTCACTTGATACCATGTAGTCTCTTTTTCTAAAAAAAAAAAAAAAAAAAAAAAGTTTAGATCAAAAATCAGATTGAATCGAGACCTTAAAGTCAAATCGGATGGTGAACTTGTAGAATCACGACAACCTCTAGTTTTCAGTCTGGTCATTCGCCATCACTTCAGCTGAACCCAGGACAGCTAATGCTAGCTAGCTTAATTCTTGAGTATGTGACACAAACACAACACTAAGTGTTGGGGAGCAGCCAGTGACTCAACAGTCAATGGCATCAACTTTTTCCACTAGGTTTTGACCTTGTTTGCAAAAAGAATGCTAAACTGCTGCAGCTGCAGCCTCATAGTTTGTTACCTGACACAAAAAGTGAGGGGAATTCAAATTCAACTTCACCTTTAGAAAACATCCTCCTGTCACACCGAGCAGGACTGCTGACTGTGGGACAGCGTGAAGGAGTGGCTTCCTCTTGTTACCATAGCGACTGGGTTCACAGGGACCAGGTATCATTACTTCCCATGCACCCTGTTAAATGGAAGTTGTCAGCCGTCATGTGCCTGATGATTGACTTTGATCCGAGCTAATCACTGCTGTGTTCATCTCAGAGCTGCACGACTTATTCAGTATGCTGCTGAGCAGAATGTGTGTGATTTCAAAAGTGAGCTGCTTGACCTAGCGGATTCCCGGTTCTGCTGGCTTCATGATTTGGGATATTTACATCGCTGTGATTAGGTTACCCGAGTACAATCACTCATCCAGCATTGTGATGGTAATGTCATACAGAGGCTAATTTTTGTGTGTGCCTCTGGAGTTGGCTGGATCTCCTGTCTGCCTCCCCCGTGGACTGATTACTGATCAGACTAGCATTTCATTTCAGCCTTGTGGGGGGAAATTAGAGGATTAGCAACAACTTCATGCTTATTCCCCTATGTATCTTCCAGGCCTCCAAATCCTGTGGAAGCCATTGTTATTTTAAGTAGCTTGGCAATTGAGCGTGGAAGCAAGCTCTAATTCTCCCAAGTCTTTGGAGATGTGGAGCGGCAGAAAGCTAGCATTTTGGAGCTACCTCCGCTACCGCTATTCATGTTCTTTCATGATGCGTAAGTGAGCAACTGAGAGAGGGCCGTGAAGCTGGCTGCCAGGACCTCTTCACTCCCATCCTTGGTTCATACATAATAGATAAGTCACTGTAACTTACAGTAGAGGGCCATAACTAGGCTAATGCCCAGATTTGCATATTTGTGCCGAATTCCATAATTCATGAGTGTGCAGCAGGCAGCGATCCATGGTGCAAGGAGCCACCTCGGCCCATACGCCATGTCTCAGGGGTTGATACCCACCATGTGCACCAACAGCGTAGTATTAAAAAACAGCATCGAAGCTGTCAGTGCCAGACGCTTGGGAGCTGCTTCTTCGTCATCAAAAGCCTCCGAGTTTCAACTGAGCCTTTGGGAAAGCCTTATTAAAGGCGCAGCGTATCTGATGACAGAATCAGAGGACAGGCCTTTTCCCGCTTAATTTTCTGCCATTCGGAAATAATAGGACAGAGTAGGAGTGGGTGAAAGAGGAGACAGCGGAAGGCGGTGACACCTTCCAGTGAACAGATTTCACAGGCCACCTTTTCATCAAGAGGTTCAAGAAAGGCTGACGCCGCCATCATCGCCAAGTGCTATGAAGTAGATTCATCATTCCACTTGATGATCAGCCAAGTTATTTATTCATTACCTTTGTTCTCTGCCTCAGATGAGTAGGTGCGTGTCAGCCACATCCCTCATTATTGGTGACTGTGTGTCACACACCCTTATTTTTTTTTATATCACACCCATGTCTTGTCATATTTGTCAGATTAATGGTATCTGTCGCTTCGGAGGGATCGTGACCCCGTCGTGTGGAGTGAGATTTGTTTTGATTCAGATGCCTCTGCTTCGCCATATGCAGCCATTTATTTTGTGTGGGTGTGTGCGGTTTTGTGAGGCTGAGGAAAGGAACAGATACTGATATGAGATTTCCATGGGTCTCTGTTTGTGAAATATGTTCCTCATCTGTGTGGTATCCTGAGAGCAGAATCTTTAAGTAACATTTCAGTGAGATGACTTCACTGGAACGAGATTATCAGGGATAAAGAGGGACATGATTTTCAGGCAGCTTTATGTTTTGCATATTGAAAAGAGTCAACTGCTGGATCGTCGGTAAAAAAAAATGTCGGGCGATGTTAATTCAGCTGTACTTCTCTTTTGTCTGCTTTCCCTTTTCTTTACACATCACTGGTGGTGATTCTAAAGGAGCAGATGAATACTCATGAGAACAAAATGTCAAGCATTGGTCGGCCCTCCTGGCTCACGCTCTTGCCACGACTCGAAGCAACATTTGACATTTGTTCTAAAGGCGAAGATCTGGGTTTGTCTAAATATGAAATTTGATATTTAAAGACATTGATTTAGGTTTAGTGTGGGAAGGTCAGACACCTACCGAAAGCAGTGCAGACCATCTGTGATTTGATTGATTTGATTTTAAACACTGAGGAGATGAAAGTAATGACCTCACGCTGTCCTTCAGATCAAAACCTTCAGTCCTTGTTCAGCTTCAGCAGATCAAAGCTACTGCTGAAGTAGAAAACTAGTTACCAAGAGGTCCAACAGGTCTTCCACAGGTAGATATACTGTTAACAGTGAGTATTTAACAAAGGCTCACATGCACATGGATAAGGCTGGGCACAGAGTAGCCTCCAGAGAAAGCTATCTGACCAGTGTTAATGATGTCCCAGTCATGCTGACTGACGGAGGCTTTAACAGCTGTCTCTCGAGGCTGAGCAGGGAGCTGTCCACGGTCCTGAATGAGACTGTTCATCTTGGTTTCTGGAAGGGAGCATGCCCAGACCGGCGCCTCTCTTTTTCCCATCTCAAAGGGGAATACTGCTTATCTGAAAGTTGAAATTGAACTTTGAAATACGCTATTCCTCTGCCTTAGCTTCCCTCCTTTTTGCTTTAAAAGCACAGAACTGGCAGAAAGTGTTGTTACTCAACTATATGTATGATCTGAAAACAAATACTCTGAAACAATACAGTGTAAAAAGATAAACTGATTAATCATTTAGTCAAGCAACTAATATTTAGCAGCTATTTTGATGATTAATTAATCTTTCAAGTCATGTTTTCAAGCAAAAATACCAAACAAACACTGCTTTCATCCTCTTGATTGTGAGGATTTTGTCATGTTTGATAATACAATGAATATTTTGGGGGTTTGTTTTCATTTTGAGCTTCAGGAAAAAGCTTTTCTCCACATTTTTTATAGACCGCATGATTAATTGATTAACCTAGAGAATAATTGGCAGATTAATCAATAGTGACGTTAGCTGCAACTCTATAATATTATGCAATGCAGAACTAAAATCCTCTCATACGTAAATACAATACGACCTTTGTAAAACTTGACACCGTGTCAGAGAGCTGTTCACTGAACTCTTCAGTAACTGATTCTGTATTGCAGTATAATATATTTAAAGCTGTCTTATCCACATGATTTATGTGGAGGAGCGAAAAATCAGAAACCCCTCACCACATGATACAGAACTGAACAGGATTAGCCGATTGCAAAAAAAAAATCATCAGCTCTTCTGACAATCGTTTATTTAACTAGAACAAACATGGTCTGGTTCTCGTCAGGATCGTAAATGAAATATTTGGGGTTTTTTTACGGATGCCATCTGAGCACTGTGCATTTTTTTCCATAAGCACAGAGAAGACACGACGAAATGATTATCTCGGAAAAAAATCACTAGTTTAATTGAGCATTTAAATGTAATTGTGAGTTGCAGCCCTAATTTAATGAACTGACTGCAGCCCAGTGACTAACTACGGCTTTGAAAGTGAACATATTCCAGGGTTGTATTATGGTGCACAGGGGTTTCCATTTTTCTGGCCACTCAGTGTAACATGCAGCATGCAGGCCTGTCTTAGAGGAGGTGGCTGTGTCATTTTACCTCGCAACCAATGTCACAGACTTTTAAATACCGATCCACGAGTCGGCCTGTTGTGTATTAGTTGCTGAAGTGTTCATGACAGTGTGTAGTCTTATTATCTGGCAATATAAAGGCATAATCAGATGGATCTGTTAATGCAACCATAATTTGAAGCTCACTCAGATACTGGAGACATTCAGATGAGCTTCCTCTTGATTTATCCATGTCCTTTCAGATTAGTTTTTTTCCATTTCCGCTGATAACATATTTGTTTACTCCCTCAAATCTGTAATTATATCATTTGTTGTTTCCACTAATCTGCAGCATGTGTGTAGCAGATGTTCAGCATGTTTATCATTAAGTGTTTATTGTTTGACCAGTTAATAATTATGAGCTGCGATAATTTGGCTATAAGGGGATAATGATGAATATTTTCACATTTGCTCTTATTTTATTTATTTATTTTTTTTATCGTTGAGAGGCAAACGAGCCAAAAATGCCACATCGTCTCATAAATGGGATTTAAGCAAATAATACACAGCCTAAAATGATTTGGATATTGTATTTAAAAAGCTTGTTTTTTCCTCTCTGTTGTTACCAATATGCTGAAGATAAAGAGGTTGATTCATTGGCGCTGCATTTGGTTCAAATCTGTATTCCAATATCCATCACTGTAAATGAACCCACTTACTAGCCTTCACTTCACTGTCAGAGAAATATTCCGCGGCGTGCGTGCCAGACGTATGTTCAATTTATGTGTGTATGCATATTCCATTATTGGAAATGCTTTTGCTGCTGGTGCTTTGCTACATATTTGCTCATATCTGAGTATCACATTAGGAGCAGATAAACTGGTTTGTCCAAATTTGTGTTCTACAGTATTTATCATACAGTGCACATCCACACCAGGTTTATACAGGCAGAGGGAAATGTGCTAATACAGATTTTTGGGAGGATAGTTTTTACATGATATATCTCTGTAGTAGATAAGATCTTTTTGTTAGTTCAAAGAGTGAGCGTGTGATAAGAACTGTTCCGGTTAACAGGATGACTCGAGGCTGGCTCAAGCCAGTGAAAATGGCAGATTTTGGCCCTCACCTTCAGAATGAGTTTTCATCACACGGCTTCCTCTTTACATCATATCCCCTTAATAAACTGCAATAGGATTACAAGGTGTAGGCTGTGATCTGCTCCAGAGGTGTGGAGCACAGTGGGGATTAGGCATGGCATTTGATGTCAGCTTCCAAGGTTTCAAAGAATAATATACCATCCTCATTTCATCACTAGAGGTAAAAGTAGAGAGAGGGTGGTTTTGGCCATTGTCCGCCACAGAGCTGAACATGAGCTCAGGTTTTGTGGCTTTGAAAGGAAGTGTGAGTAAGAGGTTGAATATTCTCATGGGAATTATACTTGGAGCTGAAACGATCAGTTGATTCATCAACTAGTTGATCGACAGAAATTAATCAGCAATATTTTTAATAGCTGATTAGTTGTTTAAGTCGTTTTCAGGCAAAAATGCTAAAAGTTTATTCAACCCACCTTCTCAAATGTGAATCTTTGCTTTCTATAAATTCTATTTTTTGGGGTTTGGGCTGCTGATAAATCTGCTGGGCCTTTATGCAGTCGTGATGAGCATTTTGCACTATTTTCTGACATTTTATAGATTAAATTATGAATAAATTATCTAATTAATACAATCTGATTAATCAAACAGATTTTGTAATAAGTCTAGCAGCTCAAACTACCATGAAAGTCTTCACTCAAATCAAATTTAAGTGTATCATAACTGGATACTTCTTGATATAGAGATGTACATAGTCCCAGTTCCTGATGTTCAGAGTTCAACAGGTGACAAAAGTTGGGGATCTAGTTCTGTGTTTCCAAGAAATCAGTTGGTATTCCTCATTTTTTTTTTTTTTGCTCTTTAAACCTCTGGTATTCTGTAAAGGATGTTTGATTTTTGTTCTTCAAATGGGCGAAGTCACTAGAGAGGTACACTGACTTGCATTTGTACAGTTGTGCATTAATGGTTTCAAGAGCAACAGATGCAGCTGCATCCGCCTGTGATTTAATGCAAGGAGCACGACACATGGGAAAACTCATTGCCCAGCAAATTAAACCATTACCTCCCCAGTTGGAGTTAAATATGGAGAAATGACTCATTTAATGTCTGATTACTCCCTAATACAGCCATCTAAACAATGGCAACCACTCAAGTAAATTCTGCTTCTTTGCGAGATAAGGGCGGCAATTGCTTGTCAGGGTCACAATGAAGTTTTATTAAAAGATGCACACTAAGAACGCAAAAGAATTCATCTGTTCGGATTCATTATGAGATGGCTCTCTGGTCTGAAGATTCGTCTTCATTATCCAGCCAAGCACCAGGCAGATAACACTGCCTCATTTGCTTTCCGAGCCTCAATTCTCCCTGAACGATAATGCAGCTTCTCTTTTGTGTGGCTGTGGTAAAGACAAGCAAGCCATTTTCACTATGCACGCAGGATTACAAAGGTTAATCATCAATTTAAAGCTAATCTTTGTTAAATACCAATAGAAGCATGGTGTGTGCTCGAGACAGATATAATCAGGCAAACCCCAAAACAATCCTCCATCTAAATGAAGTGAAAGATGGTTAATCTAGGCTTTACAGCAGGGGTTGATGAGCAAGGAAGGGGGAGGACTGCATCGCACTACTTGACTAATGTTCCAGTATTCCGCTGCTCAATTGAGCTGTCAAATCTGAGGGCTAACCTCAGAAACTGTACGACTTAGGTCGAGAGGGTCCCCAGCAAAGTGCGATCAGTCCCAGAGTGCTCCAGCTTTGAGGAGTCTGCAGGAGAAAACTCACATGCATCCTCCCTTCCTTCATTTTTGCTACAGAGTTGAGATAATTATGGAGTTTTAAAATTATGCAATCAAGGACGAGATCCCTCTCCCCTCGTCTGGGAAAATGAGTAATTAATTTTCTCCTTTTTTCTCAGTTAATATGCAGGAGACTGGGAACACAGGATCCCGGTCATTATCAGGTCTGGTCTGGTGAAACATGTCTGCCAAGTTGGCTAATTAAAAATATGAGCTAGTTCCCTTCGATCCCACCCTGTTCGTATTTGTCAAAGGTGGCAACGTTTTTTAACGTGTCCAGCTTTTTGGACCTGGAACATTTTGTCCTGAAAATGAAGCAGCTGGGATGTATTGGTTTCAAAAGTACACAGAAGTGAAGTTTTGCATTCTTTTTGTTACAATTGTTGCCTGACAGGATAAGTTCAGGACAAAACATTGCAATTCTGATTAACCTCAGCCATTCAAGTCTCTTGGCAGGAATTTACAATAATGGGAAATAGAATCCGCTCACCTTAATGGCTGAGGCAGTAATTCCATTGACAAGGTATGCTCCTTTAATAAAGATAAGCCCCAAGAAAATCAATAACCTGAACTAATTTCGAAAGGACTCAGGGTTGTCTAGACACACAGCATTCACACCTAAACAAACAAGCCTCACCAACCCATTTTTAAAGGCCCTTTTCATTGATATTACTTTGAGAACAAACCAAGGATGTTCTCATCTTTGCTACAAGACACAGTAACAAAGCAGGCCAACAAGCAATCCTGCAGATCCCCTTTCTGTGATTCTTTTTATTCCCCCATTAGGCCTCTGAAGCTGGGTCCACAAACTTCTCTAATTAAGAATTCGTCTTCAGCAAATTCACCCATAAAATGGCCCTTGCTGCAGAACGTGGGGTGATAAAAGGAGTTATTGGGCCTGCGACCTCCTTTGCCTCTTATCTCCCATAAACACTTCAGTTGGTTTTACGGGGCCATGGAGGCGGCAGAACGAGCAGTAAGCCAAAGGGGAATAGTGGGGGACTGATGACTTATTCATGAAGAATGGTGCAACAAGACAGCACAGATGAAATTGACAGTGAGAAGACCTCATACTATAAGTTGTTATGTAGTTCTGATAAGACTTGAAGTTGATTAATCTTTGGCTCGGGCTTCATTTCAGCATGCACCACAGTGTTTTTAAGGATAAAATACAAGAGGGCTCATGCTCCTTTTTTTTGGACAAATATAAAATGATACTGCACTCTCATTAGCTTTACCAGGGCTCCAACATTAGCTTGTGGGTTTACCAGCAGAGACAAAGCTCCGCTCTGCTACGAAAGTCACCCTGCTGAAATGACATGATTTTTTTATTCCCTCTATCTTCTTAACCTGATTCTGTCACATACCCAGAACGGCACATGCACGGATATTTTCATTAAGTCGCAGACAGGTCTTTTCAGCTATTTAAATGTGCCTGAATTCTTCACATACATCTCACCTAACAACTCTGTTTTCCTTTTCATGTGCATTAAATTCAGTCAAACCCACAGTGTTTTTCTTTCTTCTTTTTTTTTTTTTTTTTAAACCACACCTCATTTCAGTTTGTGCATGCTCTAGTGATTTAAAGTGATGGCAAATCCCACCTTGCTATGCAGGCTGAACACAAGAAGTGTACGGTGACACTGCATTCAAACTGCTGCCAGTGTTATGTTGGCCAGAAAGAACAAGAGGAGAAAGTAAAACTTAACAGAAGTGCCAATGCTTGTGGTTAGCCTTCCTTGAAAATGTCTGTAAACAGCACCTGGAAACTCTGCTCAGAAGCAGATGTAAAGCCCAGCTGGCACAAGACTTTTCATTTCCTCTCGGGCACCTAGGAAAGGCCGATTAGCTGCCCGGCGCTACATAGGCAATGGCTTAGAGCAGTGCGAAGGCAAATGCTGTAAACAATATAATGATAGAGCGTATGACAGCGGCGTGAAGCTATGATGGTTTACATCTTCCCCCATCTCTGCCCAGTCAGACCTCTGAAACACTCTGCCAGAGAGGCAGACTAGGCATGGGGAAATTGAGCTGGAGATTGTTATTATAGATAAACACTTCCCTTACGATCTAGTTTGCCCTGCAAGTAGGAAATTACAAGGATGTGGCTCAAAGTTGAGCACAGAGGCAACTGATGTTATTTGCCTCCAAGGTGCCACTGTGCAGTCACAAACAGCGCTCAGCATCTCGGCAGATGATGCTGAGCGCTGTTTAGTCGTTGGTCATTTTGAGATTGCGTTAATATATTTGTAGAGTTGACACTTAATATTGCACGCCGGATCGACAGAAGATTATCTAGAAACAATCTATTCCTCATTTTCAGTTGTTTGATCAAGCAAAAATCACAGTTATTTGCTCCAGGTGTTTTTGTGTGTCATATTATTTTAAAAAAGATATGTGAGGATGTCAGCTTGGCCTCTCAGAACTTGTGATGGGTATTTTTCACAGTTTTTGAAATATTTGGCAGACTAATAAGAAAGCAATTGGTACTTGCAGCCCTGTATATTTGTTAAGTTATATTCAAAAAGCTAGAATATTTTTAATTCAAAAGCAAAAGTTTGTCTGAATAACGCTGTTTTTATAATTGTACTATGATTCATACATGCCGCCTTATAAAGGACAGGTTGCCAGTTTTGCAAAGTCTGTCTAAGAAGAGTTATTCAGGTGTAATTATGAACACTGAAACAGATTCTGCTCGCTGTAATCATTCCTCCTGTTCATACTGGCCATGACGACATCCCTTCCTAATGTGCTGCTGGAGTAAGTGATGGGGACAAAAAGCCACAGTCCTCATTAGAGTCTTATTTTAGTCCTATTTTAGAGTCTTCAGTGTAAAATTTCTTCTCTGCCTCCCTGGACAGTGTTTCCCTCTTGAGCTGCAGTGGAAGGCTATTAACAAAAACAGAAATTCTGTACTAAAAAGACTAACATTGGAAGATATCCACATGATTTGTCTAACTCAGACTGAAGCTTCTGTTAACCTCAGATGAATGTTTGGGTACATTTTTGCACAAAATGAGGAATGTGGATTTTGGCTCCCGTCACTTCTATTGGTCAGTAGGAGCAGGAGAAATGATTAGAGCAAGCAAAACCTTCTTTTCTTTTCTTTTTCTTTTCTGTTTTTGTACAAATTACCAAAATAAGTGAAGTGGCTACTCTTACCTTACCCCTCCCCTAGCTCCCTTACTGCCTTCTCCCTTCCACCTTCCCACCCTCCAAGCCAATAATGACTTATACAGGTTTTGACATACAGGGACAGTAATAGAAGACAGACAGAAGGTCAGACACAGGCATATGGACAGACAGAAAGACAATTAGGCATACAGATTGACAGGTGAACATCCAAGCAGATGGACAAGAGATGGACGAGTCGCACAGAGAGGAAATGAAAGTGGGGGAAGATAAACAATTATAAAGGCAGGGACTGGGAAAACGGGTTGTCAATAAAAGTAAATGACTGAACAACAAGAAAAATACCGTAGAAAAAGAACTTAAGACAATAAAAATGAATGCTCAAGCAGCACTGAATAGGTCCTGTCATCCAAGAGGCCTCAGGAGCGACAGCAGCGGTCTCATCGCTCTGAAACTTCACAGCTATTGGACGCTTTGTGTTAACAGTTAGATATCACTTCTTGTATCCACTATGTGGCGCTAGAGCACATGCACTGATTTATCCATATTGGCAACTGTATTTTTACAAGCTGTATATATTGTACATATACAGAGACCTCGTAATTCTGAAATAGTATTTTCTCAAGTGCAATACAATACATGTCATGTCAGTAGTTAGTTTTCTAATAAGACTGCTAGCAGCAGTACTTTTTTAATGGCAGTAGGATTCTTTGGCATTTACAATTTTTTTATAATCTGTAAATGTACATATACATAGTTGTTTTTTCTATTCTGTACCTTGTATACTTTTATATTTTTACTTTGACCTCTTTATGCCACTCTGCTTGCTCTTTGCAATACCTGCTGGCTATAATGATTACATTTCCCTGGTGTTGGATCAATAAGGTCCTATCTTATCTCTTATCTTACATGATGTTGCTGTACATCAAGTGATCACACAGTGTAAATTTCATGTAAGTCGAACAATGTTTGTCACATGTGGCTTGCTTCCTGTTTCCAGTAGGTGGACCTGTGACTATGACTCATGAATGTCACACAGGTGTGATCAGGAGCGGCCCATCAATAGCTTTATGAAGTTTGAGGCTGAGCACATTGCCGAATTATTCCCACTTCCTCTCTGCCATTGTGTCATGCGTCTGCCATGATGACCCTGTTCCACAGATCAACAGACATATGTATATATGATATATATTACACATATATAAGTTATACTGTTTTAGTGTAATGTGCTTTGAGACATTAAAAAAAAAGTTTGCATAAAAAACAGGGAAAATGAACTAAATTCAAAATGGCTGACTTCTGCTTGAGTAAAGTTAATGAAAGCCAAAGTGAAATATGTCTGAAATAATAAGAGCAATGAGCATATCAAATTTTGAGTTACAGAGTTTTTAAGTAGGGAGTGAAAAATACGTCTTAAGACTAAGAACAATTAGTGTTTGCTACAGATCTGATGTGGCACACCTAAGCCCCATTGCAACATCAAATCTTAATATTTACCAATTTGAATACGGGTGTAAAGTTTTGTGACTTTTTGAACACCCTATAGGCCTCAAACATGTATTTAGAAATTTAAATTAACGCACAAAATCCAAAGTGGCTGACTTCCTGTTTGGCAAACTCTCTTAAAAGAAAGGGACGAGAGCAGTGATCACCCTAAATCCAATGAACATCAAAGCGTGTTTATCTCAACACTGGGGTGCGTTTGGAGCACTATGGAGATAATCATACCACAGCTTAATCACTGCAGAACTTTGACGTTTTCACCAGTCCTGTGAGTTTTTGAGCACCCGAAGCCATTCAGCAATGTGCATTTTGTGGCATTTGTGAGTGTTGATTGATGGACGATGTGATGTGGAGTTATGTGGTGATTGCCGCTAGTTTAAGGTATGAGTACGATATGAGAGCATACATTTGTGTGTGTGTGTGTGTGTGTGCGTGTCTGTGTAGGGGGATTAGTTCACAGGCAAATTTATCGAAATTACGAGAGAGGGGGGCAGGTTTTGTGAAGTGTGAGGTTTGCTGCTGTGGACATATGTTCTGTGAGAAGGTCTATCCTTAGCCTTGGGCTGAGCTGACCCTGAGATGATACAGTCCCTTTCCACACACACATTGTTAACTCAGGGTTAGCCTAAACCCATGGCGATACAATTCACTCTGCATTTCTACTAGCCCTAGGCTAAATGTCCGTTGGAACACACAACGATCGTTTAGATTCTCGAATGACATATGACTACTCTGTTTACTAAAGCCCTGTATCACACTGGCGCCTTTTAGCCATCTGTTTAGTAATTTTTGGGGAATAATCCCACAAACCCTGGGCTAACCCTGTTCTGGAGCAGGGCCAGCAAGCCCTAGGCTGAAGTCGGGGTTAGCCCACTTTCACGGTGTGAAAGCTGACTTAGCCTGGGGCTAACAGCTCCATTAGCCTGGGGCTAAGAAGGTACTAGGAATGCATTTATCCCTGGGCTAAGTGTAGTGTGAAAAGCCCAAATGGAGGATATCCTGTCAGCGACTTTTTTTCAGAAATACTGAGTTGGTGGGCAGATCCAGGTGGAGTGGAAGTAACTGTCAGAGGTGTTCATGGCTTTAGCATGTATCTGAATTTGAAAAAAAAAAAAAAAGTACAAATAATTTTATACATCTTATGTTTAGAAATGTGTGTTCTGTGGATCAGTCTGTATTCTATGTGCTGTAGCAGTGTAGCAGTGCATCACCATAGCGGAATTAATGAGCACTGTCTGAACATTTCACACATTCATTAATATCCTCTGCCTCATGTTTCACTGAGGGCGAGGCTCAGCCAGGTGACCAGGTGAAGTGAATGTCAGTACCAGTTACAAGCAACTTCGGTAGTGAGCAACACGCCAATGTGCTGACGGATTCGGTATTTTGTGTTTTTAGCCGAACTACACCAGAGAATATTCAGTAATAACAGCTTGGTGATGTTGTTCTGCCCTCAGTGTGATCCGTTAAGTTCGCTGAAAGTGATGAAGCCCCTGTATGTTTTACGTGGAGTGGGAAACTGTGCCAGACTCCATTTAAAAAATAGCATTTTAAATGGAATTTGGCCTTGTGTGCTCTGATTAATCTGGCTTGCAGTTAACATGCCAGTCATAATTTTGCTTTAATGAAAACTCAACTCCTGGCATTTGCTCCTGGTATTTTCCACCAATGTTTTGGAAGAAGGAAATAATCAGAGTAGCAGGCGAACCAGCTTTAAAAGTGACATATTTTCTTAAATGAGCGCATTGCAGTAGATCTCATTTATATTGATGTGGATTTGCACCTAAGCAAAGACACCTTAAGGTCTTACATTTTAGAATGGAATTTGTTGTGGTGGTTAGGTGGCCATCAACATAACAGTGCAACATGATGAAATACAGATAGAGAAGCAAGTTATTGTGTTACATGAACCTTATGGCAGTAATGTAAGTGCTGGTGGCATAGCAGAAAGGATGCGTGGAAAGAGAAAGAAGCTGAAACAAGCCCACAATTTCAAAAGTAAATTTCAAAATAAAGGAACGTAAAAGTTTCTGAATGTGAAGAATGAACAACATAACATAAAAATACAGTATTTTTTTTCTTTCAGCCACCTCAACCCGCATGGCTCTATCTCCCCGATAACGTTACAATCAATGACCAGCATGTGAAGCGACAACTTGAATTACTTATGCAGATGAGGTAGCTCGATATTGTGAAAGTTCCAGTTCAAGGTCATTCGCTGTGGCTAAATGACATTCCAGAAATGTGTTGCTGTCACTGTCAGTCTGATACTCGTTCCATTTCTGATCTGCATATCTCACAGTTACGCTTGACTGATTTGTCATTCACACGTACTGCACAAACAAATGAAGCTAATCCTGGCTGCGCACTCATGTCACAGTCAAGTCATGTACTCTGGGGGGTCAGTTTATAGCTGCTCCCTGACTCTCTCCGGCTAGATCTTTTGTGATTGTTGGTAAGAAACGATAGATATGCTGCTTTGATACAGCCTCTCCTCCTGGATAGCGTCCTCTGCTCACTGTGTATCTGCCTACAGAACATGCTCCCTCTTGTTTGTTTACCGTATGTGTGCTGGTGGTATCCCGCTGCTACAGCAGGGAGCACTATAACCAGCACTGACACATCTAACTGTATAATACTTCGACCTCTGATGCGAGCAAACGCATGACTCCCCTGTGGGAAACGGCTTTAAGTTGAACACATTATTATCAGCTCGCTAACTGCAGCCTGGTGTAGAATCACTTCAACACTTGGCAGCCAACAGCACATCACAGAAGGTCCAAATACTAAACCTCGAGTTCTGCAGCACTGAATACATATTTGTGATGGCGGGAAAACACTGGCAGATCTGTGGCATGCGCCTACCAATAGGATGTTGCTGTGCCAGAGCGAGAAAGGTTTTCCAAGTTATGCAGAACTGCACACACCAGCTGTAGTTTTTGGGAAATAAACATGAGATATCTAAGTTGACCTCCTCGAAGAAATACCAAGCCCCCAGTGTGCACATACCTTAGTTAATATGTATTATGTGCTTTGCCCTGGAGTACAGCTTGCATAGTGCATAACTCAAGACTCGGCTGAGGTGCGATTACACTTGTTGTATTACTTAATGCTGTTTATGAGCTGTAAGATCGATGATGTTTAATAAACAACCCTACAAGATCATAAAAATTCTCTAAACATTGTGCATTTTTTTTGCACATAACTCATCAGAGCTATGATATCTTTGTCAGCACCCAGCAGGCCTTCTCATAGTTTTTCTCATTAAACTATTCATCAGATAGGCCTCATCAAAGATTAAGAGTATCCTCACAGTTCATTACAAGATGCCCTGCTTTTTATTTGATGAAGTAATTCATCCATAATGTATGTGTATATTGCAGTTTGCAGGATGCCTGCGAGACTGGAGAACAGCATTGGTTTACCAAAGGCTTAGACCCAAGAAGAGAGAGGAAAGTTGGTGCATTTGTTTTGATTAAGTCAGCATTTCAAAGTGTTCCCTCTGCGATGAACTGTAGAGCAATTAATTAACATGGAGAAGATCAGACTCATTGTGAGAACTGGGGAAGGCTTGATGCGAAAAGCATGAAAAGAATTACGGTTGCATTAAATTGGTGGAGCAAAATTAGCTTTTTTCTTCATATCAGTGATGAGGAGGCCGTTGCAGCGGAGAGATCTCAATGCTGTAGAAAGCATAGGTGCCTTATCAGAAGTGGCAGCTTGAATGGGGATCATCAGGCCACTCTGATTGAATTCCTTCTCATAGTCTGTTGTTGTTTCTGAAGGACCGCGGAACACTTCCCCGAGTGAGTCAGCGTCCCTGGGATTGGTTGCCTCCACTCATCCAGGGGTGATGAGCAAGTCAGCCTATTTTATCTGTGAAAATGCCTCCTGGGAATCCAGACAATGTCAGCTGATGCTTGAAATAAATCTCTGAGCATTGACAAATGTCAACGCTAAACTGGAAGAGGCCTGGGCCAGGGTATGCAGCCGAGCAACAGAGATTGCTACAGCGATCCTGTGTCAGTTGAACAATAGTGTGCATAAGCTGGGTAACTGGAGGGGTTAGGCCATGGGGAAAGGACAGTTTGTGGCTAAATGCAGCATTGTTTGACCCCTGTATTATCTGCCAGAAAAAAAAAAAAATCTGAAAAACCATGAGCGTTTCCATCCTCAATATCATGTAAAATGGAGTGAGGTGTTGTTTGTTGATACATATCTTTATGCAGATTTGGGCAATGTAGCGTAAACATACAGTATATTTATTTATGAGGCACAGGCCTTCAAGTTGGGTGGCTCATGTTCTACTTGTGCACAGATGGCAGTGGGCAGAAGGATTGGTAATTGGAAGGGACTGCATCGCACACTGAACCACTCCGCAGGAAAAAAAAGAGCTGAAAAGATGGCTATACTGTGAAGGCTTAATTCAATGTATCTAGGATCACAGTTTAAACACTGTAATTAGTGCCTGGGGCCACATGTGTCTGGGTGTACGAGCAAATGACAGATTTCATCCTCTTGAAGTCCGTAATGAATGCCTCTTCTGACATGTGGGTGTGGATTAGGTCATTGTGTTACTCATGCGCTCCCGAAATAGCCAAATATTGCTTACCATCAGAGCTGCTGTGCAATTTCCTCTCAAAGCAAGGAAATGTTGTCTCTCCATCTTCAGTGTCACTGTGTGAAACGCTGCTGAGGTGTCAGAGAGAAACATCTATATCAATATTAGATAACCCGTCCTAATCCAAGCTTCTGCTACTGCCATCGCTGCAATTGATTTGGCCAAAAAGAGTGCAATATTTCTGAATAGAACACATTTTACTGATGAAGACTGAGTCATTTATGTGTAAGGGTGTGATGAAATTTGGGGATTCAAGAACGAGGGGATGAGCTGGGAGTACATGGGAATCGATGATGCATCAGTGTTACAGAGTGAGACTGCTTCAAAGCTCTTCATGCGTGGCTGTGAGAACTGAGATAAATGAGAGGGAAGGGGGTTAAACACCCCTTTAGAGGTACAGGAAACTGAAATAAAGTACAATGTGGACTTTGTTCCCAAAAAAATATGACCCAACCACTGTCGTAATCACCGTTCAACATGATAAGATATATTAATTCAAAACTGATGTCTTAATCCTTTCAGTCAAAGTTGCTAAAATTAATGTTGTGAACACACGAAGTCCTAAAATTATGTCAAATTAGCATGAGATGCTTATCCACCAGGTGGCCCCAGAGGAGAGTATTACTGGGATGCAGGTTATAGCAGCATTGCAGTGACATACATTCATTTGACTTTTTTTTTTTTTTTGGTTCACCCAGCTAAAACTAACACTGTCTAATACAACACACACATACACTGAGGTTATAATGTTCATTTCTTTGTTATGGCCATTTCGCATGTAATGTGTGCTGCTGTTAAATTGTATTGTGTTGTACTGACAGGTGTTTCTATTACTTTATCCAACCTATTTATATCAGTGAGGGTAGATTATATAACCGAAACATCTCTGTACAATGCATTCTACGGTGGCTCTGAGGGTCAACACATAGCAACATTTCACTAATTTCACAAGAAAATACAATTTCAGAAAACGTGAATTTACCTAAATATAACATTTCACAAAACACAACTAAGTCAGGACACCTGTGTTACAGTTTCCTAGTGAGGGGTGAGAGGTTGAGAGTGACAACTGTCTGCTCTCAAGCTACCACAGCCTCCGACCTACAGTATAAACTCACCTTTAAGTGGCTGTTCTGTACTAGTGATGTGCATAGATGGGGACTGCTCACTCATTATTTTTTTACGTCATGGTCAAGCCAGCTTTGTGAGAGGACTGAAATGCTCAGCAGTGCTCAAGGTGTCACTTTAAAATCTCTTGCATGCTGATGCAGAACATCTCCTTAGTGTTTTGGATTCTTAACACATGGCTGCAAATGAAGGATTTTTCTCGTTTTCCCTGGGAGTATCCCTCATATGGCCCAGAAATTAAACATGCAAATAGTGTTTTATAACTGTGTTGGGTTCTCGGAGTAGAAATGTGAGGAGGTTGAGAAGGGAGGAAAATATCATCTCTGTCCTCTGTGAGCAGCTGAAGTCTTATGTTATAAGAGAAATTAATAAATTGAGCCAGGAATCCCACTGTGAACCAAAATGCATCCATAATTTAAAACCCATCCTGTATGTGGGAGTGCAGTCTCAGAGTTACAGTTGGATGTGTGTGGGTGGGAAATATATTGTGCTGGTTTTTGAGGGCCTGATACAGAGAATGGCTGAGAAAAAGACGAAGAAGAAAGGGGAAAGTGCAGAAGAAAATAAAATGGAGGTGAGTGCATCTCTGCGTCCCAAGTGATAGTTTTTTGGGGGAAGGGTCACTGCATCTTACAAGAGCTCATCTATGCTGTGAGCCGGTCAAACAGAGAAACAAGATTGAGAGGGGGGAAGGGAAGAAACAACCAGGAAGATAAGGAGGTCTGTCTCTACACTCACTTCTACTTGAGATACATTTTTTGTCTCCACCCATGCTGAAAACAAAAATCTCAAAAATCATGCATGTGTGTATATACGTGTGTGAATCCTTTAAATGTGTGACCACGACATGAAAAAAATGAATGCAGCAATGATTAATACATTTAAAGTCCTCACTTGAAATCAATCAGTTTAATAGCACAAAAGCCACCCTTTGGCATCAAGCTTTATTGCAGTAATAATTATTTTGTACTAATGTCTCTAATGAGCGGCCATTAAAGAAACAAAGCTGCCCTGTTCAATACCTGCTGCCTGCCACAGTTAATGGCAGGGGGCCCTGCTGAATATGAATGAGGGTTTGTTCTGTCGATGTATAGAGGCTGTTTGGGTTAATTATTAATTATTAATCTAGTTTCCTGTAGCACTGAGAACCTGTGGAGCCCTCCTCTTAGCCTGGTGGGATATAATGAATAGCGCGGATCTGTTGGTTGTGCTGCCTGCTCAGGCGGTTGGCAGCACTTTTGCTCTGCTGCCACACAAGTTTTAAAGCCAATAATGGTCATCAAGTGCAGCTCTTGCATGTGGAAACTCTGCATCATGGGTTCAAGTGGGAATGTGGTATAGCCTGTTTTGTTTTAGAAGCATTCACGTCTCAGTCTGTGCCGAGTTCAGTTTCCATACCCACGTATTCACAGTCAGGGTCAAAGAGAGGCTGGAGCATAGCTCAGCGTGAAAAGGCAGGGAAACATCTTGAGCATAGCACTGGCCAATCACAGAGCTAACACACGTGGGAACTAATTCACTGAGTCAAACTGGAATTCACTGCCCACTGGTTTAATTGAAGATGTGGGCAAGACCCCTTTGCTTCTCGTCTCAAACTGATCCCCCATCTTCCCAAACTGACTGAACTTGAACTGCAAAATAATAATTAAAAAAAACTGAAAGGAGATTTTAATTATTCATATTATGGATGAACTGATCCAACATTTTTTTCTCCAGATACCGACTGTAATAAAATCTGTATACTTCACTGTGACTGGCATCATTTTTATTTAGGTTACCATGAGGCCAGAGATTTCTGTGGCACTAACAACTGTGGCCTGCTGTGACTGACAGAATGCAAGTGACTGCAAAAATGTTTTAATGAATACCATGAGTTTGGTATCGGCACTCATCCTGATCCAGCATGCCAGATCTGTGTACATATTCTGGTTTATATCACAGCTTAGTGCAATAGTACAAGCAGCAGAGCAGGAGGGATACTGCTATAGCTGGTGTTATTATTATTATTATTATTATTATTATTATTATTATTATGAAATAGTTACTAATAAAAGTATTGCTTCCTTACAGCCATGTCCACAATATTTCCAGTTGCACATTTCACCAGAGATAAATTCCATCTGCCAGTTCTGGTCTGACTGCACCTTCTCGCTCACACCTGCAGATGATTGAGATGGAGCACCTGTCCTGATAGAAAAGGCACAGAAGCAAAACATGCAAACACCAAGAGTGTGACCAGAGCTACTATTTAGATGAGAGGCAGCAGTGTTCCTGCTGAGCCACCAAACACAGATTCAATATCCTACTCCCACACCTTAGTGCGGCCTCAGTTGTCCCCTGCCAACCCCTGTTAGGTAACCTCCCACTGGCTCCACAGTGTTCAGTGGAAACCGTGTTGGTTAAAGGGTCTGCCAGATAGCGTGGCGGCCATGTGGCGAATGAAAAGCTGGAAAGATATGCATCAAGCACTGAATAAAGCAATAAGGCCCTGTGGAATGTGAAACAATGGCTCCTTCCAGGTGGTGGTGTCCTGTGAGGGCAGTGGGGGGAATTGGATGAGACAGAAAGCTCGTCTGGCTGCCTTGCTGTTAGCATTGGACTTGGCAGCTCTCTGCCAGGGAAACGCTGACAGGCAGGCGCGCCTGTCACAGCACATAAGTGCCTTCTTGCACATACCCTGGGCCCTGTAGGGCAGGTCGGCTCTCCTGCGTTCAGCTCACAGGCCCAGTCCCACACTCAAGAAACAGATCGTAGTGTGAAGCGGGGGCATGTGTCATAGCCTTTATATGGTTGAAAGACTCTGTAAGGTGAGAGAGAGGCCACCGATGACATCACAGAAATGCACCATGCCCATTGGTTGTTATACAACTCACACAGCTCGCTGAATGCGAGGGACCACTTCTGTGATTAAACTGCACTCGAGTTGGAGGATTTCCGCAACCAGAGACAGAATAGTAACAGTTGATCACTAACAAAGACTCAAGTACACAGACTTCAGCAAAGTTACTTTCATGCGTACTTTCACAAATCAATGACTGACAGTTTCTACACAAAAATGACTCCAGGACTTTCATATCAGTTACTGCATGGATCAATTTAGAATTAAACTACTATTACATAGCTGTTACCTTTGGTGTTTTACTGTACAAATGCATGCTGAGGATTAGGTAAGATGAAAACGCCTCAGGAGAGAGAACAGATCATCTATACTGTTTGTGTTGATATTTATTGAGAAAATTGTACAAAAAAAAAAAAAACAGCTTGGAAAAAACTAGTTGAAAGTGCAGCCTCCCTGCTGCTATGAAAGCCACGGAATTGCAAACGTATTTAATATTTTACTCTTTTTAGCATCGATCTTTCTTTTCAACACAGTGTATTTTTTCTTCATTTTTTCCCTTTAAGATGTAATTACAGTAAATTCTATCTGTAGAAAGTGATGCAGGAATTCAGCATCTTACTGGTGGGGGAGATTTCCCCCTGCATGCTAAAGTTCAACCCAAATGTGTTGAAGTTGTGTTGCAGTTTTCAAAATGCACTCAAATGATCTGTAACATATTTCCAGCCCACATTATAAGTGATGATAATATGTGCTGACCACTCAATATATGTACTAGATGCATACAGACCTCTGTACTATGTGTGTGTGTGTGTGTGTGTGTGTGTGTGTGTGTGTGTGTGTCTGCGTGCGTTCGTGTGTGTGGCAGTCAGTTCCCAGGCAGGGAATATCTTTGTTTGTTTAGATTACCTTACCATGACCTTTGCTATTGAAGCTGGATGTTTGCCCGGCCCTGTTGTTTTGACTAGCACAGTGTAAGCAACAACTCTCTCAGCTTGTTTTCCTTGCGAAGGTAACTGAAGACGTTTGTTTTTTAAATTAATTCCATGGCATTTAAAAAAAATAATAAAAAATTTCTCTGCTCTTTCAGCTCCCGGCTGAGCGGGGGAACATTTTGAACATGTTATTTCTTGTTTAAGTGAAGGCAAACCATTTGAGCAGGGCCTATTGAAGACAAGAAAACAAGGAAAATATTCAAATATGCAACAGCCCTAGCAATAAAAGATAAAAAGTTCAAAATCGACGAGACAGCATATTTTCCCATGGTTTTGAGGGTCTCTTCAGCAATATTATAAATCTAATTTAATGCCCTAAATCCTCCTCCTTGTGTTTGCTGAATTTCATTGCCCGAGTATTGATCTTTCTTGACATGTATAGGAAATCAAAATCACCTAGAAGTGGGAACTCATCTGACTTCCTGCAATAAATTTGTCTTTATAAATCTCCGAATGCCTTGATTTCGATGCTCTGGGGCATCAGTGTATTGACTCCAGTGTGGATTTTGACCTGGTAAAGGAAGACAAAGCACTCCGGCCTCGTCTTCTGGCCTTCAGCCATACTTGCATATCTCAGACACATTTTCTAACGAGCTGTCTGGATAAATGTTTTTCAGCCAAGGAAATTACAGTATCAATTGAAAGTGACTTTATAGAGTTAGAGGAGAAAGCAGATGGGAAGAAGGAAGATGAAAAGAGACTCAAAGAAAGATGAATTGAGATTATCCTTTTGAGATGATACACTTATAACAGACATGGATTGTATTTATGGCTGGATTGCTTTTTCAGGTGAATGAGGAAAGTGCCATTTCAGTATAATACAACCATTCATTCTGCTTTATATGCCTGAAATCTGAAAGCCTTTTGTTCTTTTTTGTCTTTGTTCTACCCCACAGATGTGCTGTGGACTGCCGATGATTTCTCCTCCTCCTCCAGGTCAAATTCAATGGCAGACAAAGACTGCACTTCCCACTGCTCTTGTTAACACTGAGCTCAGAAAGACAGATCTTGTCCACAGCTAAACCACTCTCCTTTTCTTACTTCTATCTTTTGGCCAACCTCCACCCTTCAGCCCATCACCATGGCTTGTTTCCTGGCATCGGCCTTTTTCCTGGTTCTCCAGACATACGCTGCCCCACCTGAGCTCATTCAGGCAGGATTTGGCATAACACTGGACCCCATGGACCTTGATTCTGGACTACCAGCCAATGTCTCTGGAGATGTGCCCTCCTCTCCACCCCCAGGGACTAGTAAAAGAGCCCCACACAGTATCATTATCGGGGTACGCAAGGGAGGCACAAGAGCGCTGCTGGAGATGCTCGACATACACCCTGAGGTTGCTGCTGCTGCCACCGAGGTGCACTTCTTTGACTGGGATGAGAACTATGCCAAGGGCTTTGAGTGGTACCGCGAGTTGATGCCCTACTCTTACCCACACCAGATCACCGTGGAGAAAACTCCAGGTTACTTCACATCAGCCCTCGCACCAGAACGCATCTGCGCCATGAACTCATCCATAAAGCTGCTACTGATCTTACGAGACCCGGCTGAGCGGGTCATTTCCGACTACACCCAGGTGTACTTCAACCGGCTGGAGAACCACAAGCCGGTGCAAGCCATTGAGAACCTGCTAGTGCGCAATGGAGCCCTGAACATCCGGTACAAGGCCATTCAGAGGAGCCTGTACGACATCCACATGCGCAACTGGCTGCGCTACTTCCCTCTGGAACAGATACACATTGTGGATGGGGATGCTCTCATCCGTGACCCCTTGCCAGAGCTTCAGAAGGTGGAGCGCTTCCTCAACTTGCCCCCAAGGATAGTTTCCACCAACTTCTACTTCAACCAGACCAAGGGGTTTTATTGTATCCGAAGTGATGGTCGAGAGCGCTGTCTGCACGAGTCTAAGGGACGTCCTCACCCAGCTGTCAACAGCACCGTCCTCCAGCAGCTCCGCTCCTACCTACAGGAACACAACCGAACCTTCTTCAGGCTGGTGAAGCGCACCTTCGACTGGCAATAAGGAACCCAGATCACAAATGGACTCAAGGGAGCCACTGCTTAATCTGTGATGAGGACAAAAGGGGGGCAAAAGCACTTTACAGAACTGACATATAAACCCCCCCTTGAATATCCTCTTAATAACTACTGTTTTGATCTCTGGTTTCAGCGGAGCAGTTCTATATTCTGACAATAGGGCAAGAAAATATGAAAAACTGTAACTAGAGGCGTAAGATTAAATGGAAGAATCTCCAAGCTTAATAAGTCATTCTCTATGTGCTGGAAACGTTTAAGTGATTAAATTGCAGCAAAAACAAGTTTGTGAAACTGATTAACTTTTTTTCCTCTCTCTTGTTTGATATTCTTGTTCTTGATAATAAATTGTTCTGCTTTGAAATGTACCAGAAAATTGGCATGTTTCTGTCTGTCTCCATTTGATTCTTACCATCAAAAGCCCCTGAGCCCTCTAACCTGTGTTATTTATGGAGTATACTAAGGTAGGCAGAGGCATTAGAATAAGCCTTTGATTTGCTGTGGTGGAAGGTAGACATTAATGCAAGGAAATGGGTACCCTGGAGCAGCGCTTTAGTAGTACAGGAATCACTAATGGCTTTGGACATTGAAGCTAGCCTGTGCCTGCAGCTAAATCAGTCAAATCTCCATAGTCAGCAAGCTCACTGTGGAGCTGCTGTTGCATTTTGTTGCTGCTCTGTTCAACAACTTGGACAGGTGTTAAATGCAGTCACTAAATCATATGCCTAACAGTGTTGTAAAACATTTACAAATGCTACTGTATCTGTGAAAATGTTTTTTTTCAACATATTATCTCTTCCCTGAATCATACTCAGCATGCAGTTTTCCCAGAAACATTTTGTCGTCCTCTCCACAACAGATAGACACGGGTCATGTTTCTTTCATTGATTAGGCTTTAAACAGCAGCCAAAGCTACAGCTCCACTGGGATGTGATATTCATGTGATCTCCCCGCTCTGTCTGCTGGAATAAGCACTATAACTCTCCCGAGGCGAGTAGTCATTGATGCTACATTGGATCAATATCCAGAACATAGGAGGGGGGAATATAGCTGTAGGCCTTACAAAAATATGCTGAATATTGATATGAACAGTGTAGTTCATGGCTGATCAGGGATTTTAAATTAGAGTGGAAAATTGTGATTTTCATGTGTGTACACAAGTTGTGTTTGATGACAAAGGCGGTGCTAAATCCCCCATAGCTCGTCTCGCTCGGGGACTTTCCTCCCTACTGCTCACCAGGGGGCACTTGGACTCCAGAGTAACTCACAAGGGACCAGTGTGAGGAAATGTGTCTGGATGTGCTCTTTCTAAGATCCCCTCTGTCGGTGCACACACAGGTGAAGGGTCTGTGACAGTTACCTCTTGACCCTGGCTGACACCTGTCTTCCCTGGTATGTATCACCCTGCCGCTCATCAGGAAGAGAACAATTTGTCCAACGGCACCAGTGGCCTTGCTCCACTGCCACATCACACACACACACACACACACACACACACACACACACACACACACACACACACACACACAAGCATGTTACCAATCATTCCCAGGGTGTTACATTCGTGTAGCACAGTGTTTCCATTAAGCAGGTGGGCAGGAAGGACAAAAGGGCATGTTTTGCTTACAATATGAAAGTACACGCTGAACAAATTCTCGTTTATCGCCTTTATTTATTTGAGGCAAAGTTAACAGAGTGTGCTTGCTATTTTGCAGAAAGACTTGGAGCTGCATAGTGCATCTGTAGCGGTCTAATGTTGGGCTCTGAGGTACAGTCAGCGATGAATTGTTGAAAGATAAGGATATTTTTACCAGCTAATTCCCTGAAGTTTATATCATTGCAACAAATGCAACACTATGACTCTTTTATGGAGTTCTGCCGGCATAGGCTTTTATACAGCATGTGAAGCTGTGACTACACCAGCTTTTTCGTAGAATAATCCAGTGTTGGGTTTGGTTTGTTTGTGGGTTTTGTTGATGATAATAAAATGATAAAATAATAATCTGTTGTTATTCTTACTGTTTATATATCAAGGCCACCGTTGAGATTCTGGTCTTTATTCTGAGTCTACACTATGCTAGTAGCTCTCTAACACTGTATTCAAGAGCTAAATGCTAACATCAGCATACTAACATGCCAATGTTTAGCAGCTGTAATGTTCACCATTTTAGTTTAACATGATAACATGCGTTAGTTTAGCTTAGCGTGCTAAAATTTGCTAATCAGCTCTAAATGCTGTACATCTGAGGCTCAATGGCATGTCGTTATTTTTTGCAGGTATTTCTCATTAACAAATGTATGAGATAAATTGAATTTTTTTGATCTGATGATGGCGCTAGATGGAAAGCTAAGGGACCACTAAAGCTGTCAGGGGTATTGAAATCATCAAAGTTTCAAACCAGATTTCATCAAGCGTCCAACAGCTGTTGAGAAATTTCACTCAATACTGCAAATATAAACCTTTTTGTGACACTAAAAAGGAAACTAACTACTAAAAATAGTAGATTCCATGCCCCGGATAGTATTAATGTCTTAATTCAATTGCAATCCAGCTAAAAGTTGTTGCAGTAGTTTAGGCATTGCCGTCCCTAGAGCCACATTGTTGGCGTGGCTAAATACAATGTGAGATGTAAAGGTTGCTTTTTGTTATCAAATAAGCTGAAGCCAGCATTATCTTCATCTGTTTTAAGTACCTTGCCTTAAAGCATATTGACAGGGGATTCAACCCAGCAATCGTCTGGTTACAAAGTCTGCCACTTGAAGCTGAAGCCAAAACCAGCCAGTTATTAAAAACTGCAATGTGTTGTGCAGTGAGATGTTTGCTCAGTGGCTTACAGTATTGCTTTGGGACTGACAAACCATAATGCAAGGTAAGTCATTTAAAACCCTTGACACTAACAAGTTGCTTTAACTAATGGCTACTATTGAGTGAGTCACTTATCACTGCATGTCTTTGATAACTGCCAACCTCGGGCATAATTAAAGGTTTGAGGGGTGGTCTGGAGCAATCTGCTGTAGATGTTTTGGCTGGTCTTGTCATCCTAGAAGCCTCTAATGATCTGTCTGGGATTGTGATTGATGAAGCACTTAGCATCGAATCAAAGCACAAGGAACGGTTGCTGCTTGCTAAGCTGTTTGCAAACTAACAGCCGCCGTATTTGCGTGATGCAAGT
Source organism: Chaetodon trifasciatus (assembly GCA_037975065.1). NCBI lineage: Eukaryota > Metazoa > Chordata > Actinopteri > Chaetodontiformes > Chaetodontidae > Chaetodon > Chaetodon trifasciatus. The sequence goes on from JBBMOE010000013.1 coordinate 10,882,602, forward strand.
CTATTACAGAGATGTCCTTGATGTGAATTAATGACCTCCGTGTCAACATTAGAAGCAGGACCTAATACACATTAAGAGTCAACTGACACGGCTCAGCAGGTCTACATAAACAGCACGGGTCAGTGAATTGGGCTACAGCTCAAATAAGATGCAGGCGGTGCTTTTTATAAAAAGATTATGAACACTGCAGGATGTGCAGTGTCTCTACAAGCAATTAATTACACACTGAATTTCAATGACGATACAGTCCTTTTATAGGATTTCAAATATAGCCTTATTGCCAACTGAATGAGTATATCTATGTTTATTTCTCTATAAAATACACAGCTCCTGCACACAGCTGTGCAAACAGGTGTGACCATCTGGACGACGCCTCTGAGCTCTCATCACTATGAAGCCATTTCTAAAACATCAAGGTGGCTCCTTTGCAGAATAAAAAATAACACTTTTGCTCCATTCTCGCAGCTAAGACATCACCCAGCAGGAAAGGGGTGTTTTTGGTTCCTTATTACTGGCTCAAATACAAGAAGCCTGTGGGGAGTGACGCATACTATATAGCCAACAATGCTGTACACAAAAAACAACCCACTGAAGCCTTTTCACATCTTGCTTGATCAGAAAAAGAACAATGAACATAAATCTAATGAGATCGGGGACCTGGAAACCAGCATGCATCCCAAAATACACTTTGGATTATCACAAACACAAAAGGCTCAGAAACACAAGAACTGTTCAGATAAACCTGTTTTTCACACATAATTTAAAGGCACATAATTTCCCTTTGTGATTACTTATTCATTTGTTTGTTGATTTATTTTTCATTGCCTCGGGTGCAGAGGGCATGTGTTTGATGTGCTCTCATGGCATTCTTTACAAAAGGAGAAGGAAGGCTGCTTCTGCATTCAGGTCAAAGGGAGGAGAAAGAGACATGTCTGCTATTTGTGGCTGTATTCTAAAAGCTTCTGATTAATCCTTCGAGATGATGAAAAGAGAAGGATATTAAAAAAAAAAAAACTAAGGTGAGATCAAGGCTACGGAGGCACAGCTTATTGTAAAAACTGTCTGTGAAGGCATCTGTGACAAACATGGCAAAATGAACTTCCACATGTTAGTGGACCTCTTGCTGTTCTGCAGGAGACATATTGCCAATAGAGAGTCACTGGTGCAGTGTTTCAGAGCTCCTCTGAACACCTCCCAGTTTCCTCACTCTAAACTTCACATTCATTGTTAAAAAAAAATGGTCTCTGTGCAAGCAAATGCTTGCAAACATGAATATAATTAGACTAGAACTATGGGTCAGGGCCCATGAGATGGAGAGAACCATCGAAAGGTGATTAATAAATAAGGAATAGGGGAAAAAAAACATATTAATTAAAGAAAAGGATGTTCATATATTTATTTTTCACTTTTCGCAAACCAACATTTTAATTGATACGGATCTGTTTTTTTACCTTTTCAGCCGTCAAAAAACGTATATAAGAGAAAGAAACAATCTTAGGTCAAACTGCTCACATGCAACCTGATGAGGGGCAATGAGGAGGTGGGGCGGCATCTCCACAGCCTGGATGGGCCTGGATTGCTCTGCTTTGACTCATCAGTACACAAGATGAACAAATATGTGGTTCTTTGATAACAAATCCAAGGTAGTCTGCGTAGATGAAAATGTAAGGTGATAAGTTAACTACAACTCCAAACATCATCTCTCCGAGCCTAAAAATAAATTAAAAACTAAATTAAATGAAATACATTTGCTTTTGGATTCTGGGTCAGTTTTGGATTTGGGATCGCTGTGTTTTGTTCTCAACTTCAACAACAACAAAAAAAAGCCTATGAATTGTGTTTAGAGCCCACCCTGTCAAAATGACGGACAAAACATGATTTCTCAGAAATTAAGCTGAAATAATTACAACTGGTAGCCATAACATAAACCTACACTGTTGTTACATTATCCAGCAGGGCCTCATGTTTTCATGTTAATGAGGATATCAGTAAAAGAACATTTTGTAAAGGGAATACTGAATGGGCAAAAACACTACAAAAAACAAGCAGGCCCCCAGTAAAGAGTCACAAGCCAACGAGGCTGGGAGCCACTGTGAAATACAGTTAAAGGCAAAAACGACCTCCACAGATTATTTTCCGTATCGGTGGTGCTTTCCAGCTAAGACCTAACAAGCCATGCATTCTCTTTTTCAGTGTCACTTCACACTCAGCGCTGCCTTTCTCCATACGTCTGAGGGCTGATGCAGCATATAGACTCCATGTCTGTTCTAGAGGATCCAGTCACTTCTCTCCCTCAGCCTCTTTTATCCCTCAATCCTCTCCAGCAGCTCTTGTCTATTCAAATCAAGGGCTGGCGGAAGAGTGCCAGAAGGCATTTCACTCTGGAATATGAAATCTACTCTCCTCTGGGTGTACAGTAGAGCTCCGAGTCCCCGCTCTGATTCCTCCACATCCAAACAACAACAACAGTCGGAGTGCACAGCTATGGCAGAAAGCATCGCATTTCACTACTGGATTGTAGCAGCTCAGGCCCACAGGAGCCAAGTGTCACACAAATGCTATTTCCTGCCATAGCAGAAAGGGGCAAGAGGGACCAGACAAAAGCAAGAAGGTCTCTCGGAGCTCCCTTGAAGTCTGTCAGTCTTTTTGCCTCTCTTTCTCCGTCAGCTGGGATCCCAGCTAGCGTTGGTGCTTCTTTTGTTCATTCATCTTCTTTTCCTGTATTTTTTTTTTTTTTTTTAATGGCTGCTTGGCTGCGGCACTTCAGGGGGGAAGGTGACATTTTGACTCTGCTAATTTTTCAATGTCGCCCCTCATCACTGTCTGGATTCCACTGTTTCAAGCTCACCGTGAGCCCACTCAAAGGGTGGATGAGCTTCTTATTTTTAGAACATTAATTTATGTTATATAAATTAAGTATGCTTCACAAGTGACTCGGGCACCTTCCTATTGCTAATTCATTTCAAAGCAGCCCCTGTGTGTTGCTCCATTTGCAGGCGAGTACAGAGATGTGAAGATAAAGTGTGTTCAAAGAGATAGCACAGACTTCAGAGGAAACGATAACATCAGCTCAGTCCCCCTGAAGTCCTCTGCAAAGTGAACAACCTACCCCTCGGGGTGGCTGCTAATCCACCAGCCTTGTGGCAGCTAAAACAGGTAAATAAGCCAAACGGAAGGACAGGAAGGAAAGCAATAAGAACATAAACAATCTCTCAGGATCACTTCTTGAAAATGATTCCCCAATTATGTTTCTGATTCAGACATATTAAAAGGTATGATTCTTATATATTTACCACATCAGCACTTGCATTAGAACAGTGCGTGTTTACAGCACACAGTTTTCCACTGATGGATCAAATAGCTGCCATTGTTCCACTGCTTAAACAGAATGCAAGAGGAGAAAAAGTTCTCCAAGAAACACCCAGTGTGCTGTCTGAAGAGAAGCGGAGCTAAAATTAACCAGTCACTAAAATGACATGCAAGTTTAGTGTCATAAAAGATCACAATTATTTGAATTTAGTACAGCAAGTGCCACTCAATGAAAGCTGCATGCGGCAAGATAGCTAGCCCTGTTTTATCAGACTGCACCACAAAGTGGAGCAGCAACAGAGAAGGGACTCCCACCATCCCTCTGTGGGTGGCACACATTTATAGTTTTGTCCAAAATTAAAGATTCAGTAGGTAACTTTTAGAAAAATGACTGACAGCAGTACATGGCGAACACGAGACGCATCATTTGTGAAAAAGTCAGGTTCCTCTGGCTCCTCCTAGCGTTCCTACTAGCATTTACAAGAGCCTACAGCGCCGGGACAAAAGCGTCCAATCGGAGCCAGATGACTGTTGAGTCTTATTCCGAGGATTTCAAATACGCTTTATGTTGGCCTGGATCCAAAGTGTTGGTACTGGACGACCATTTGCCTCTGAGTCCCTTTGGTATCATCAAGTGACCAGCCAGGCTTCGCTGTGCGCAGCTAATGATGGCACAATGCAGGATTTGGGGGTGTTGAAGTTCAAACAGTCTTCATACTTTTGTATGTTGAAGCCACTTGGAGATGCTAATATATAAACCGGCAGATTTTAGATTTACCTTTAGAGCTACCAAATTAAAATCAAGGAAAATGAAACTTTTATCCACAAAAAAATCTATTTAGCAGCTTTTCAGCCACATCTCAGTGTGATCAGCTGTCAAGGCTTAGTTGTCATCACCACCGTCAATCCATATTTACACGTTTTTGATCAAATTACTGGTCCAAGGTCAACAGTTAACTTTCACGCTCAAACTGATTTGCATTAGCAGAGGCTGAAGTAGACTTAGTGATAAATCTGTCTTTTAAAAAAAAAAAAAAAAAAGATAAAAAAAACGACTTGATGTGAGATCTGCATTGCTGCCCTCAGTGTGCATCAGTGTATTTGTTTGCCCACCATAACAAGATCAATATGCTGAACATTAAAAGTTAAATCACCACATTCAAACTAATAATCTGAGGTGTTTCCATGTGCAGTGTCAGTGTTTATTTTTCTGTTGCCCATGTGTTATAATGAAGTAGTGATTGAGTCTACACCCAGTCGATGAAATCCTTCATGTTTAACGTTCTAACCACACAGTGTTTGCTACATTACTGGTCCAAATTGTGCTGCTGGTGCAGGTTCTCACTCAGACTTTATGACAATGGCTTTAAATAATCTGCCCCAAATCCACCCAAGGGGGTGTTTTCATCTAAGTCAGAATACATTATGTAGTTTGACCTCCTCAGAGGGGTCAGCATTATCATGCATATAAACATGTTGTTCATTTATGCTCCTCTGCACATAGCTCATTGACTCAGAAATTGGGAGCATTTTGCACACACAATTTTAATGAGTTTCCAACCTCAGCCAATAAGAGATGTGTCTATGTGTGTGAGTGGTGGCTGGGAGTGAAGGGGTGTAACTGGTCAACTTGAACACAGCCTTGTTAAAAAGTCAATTAAAGAGAAACAAAGAAGGAACGGGGGGAAGACGTGTTTCTCCTGGCAGCTGTTTTCGCTTGCAAGGCAGCGAGCAGCCTTAGTGAATGAGTGCAAGGATTATTTATAGGCAAAGTCTGGCTCTGTGAAGGTAAAGGAGTCTGAGTCCAAGATTATGGCTTTCTTTTCTGTTGAATTCAACATCAAACCAAGCTGTCGCAATTTACAATTTCACACTTGCTCTCCAATCTTCTCCACTCGTCATGACGAAAGAGTTTAGGAGTGTCTCAGAATTGCTAAACTGTGGCAGGATTTGAAACTGAACGGCAGTGGAGATAATCTGAAACAAACACACACTTTAGTTGTTGAAGCTGTGTGTGCAGCACTTTCAATTCAATCGACCGGAGGCATCCACAGACGCTGTCAGGGACGGGGCCTAAAGCAGAAATGGCAACAAACATAAATCTGTCAAGCATTCCTCCTCAGTCAGGAGATAGGAAGGATGTGCGAAGGGGAAAAGGTGCCTCATGTGTAGTCTTACAATGCAGCTATTTGTCTATATGTGACTTAGATAACCATGTCGTTCTCCCAATGAAAATCAGTATTACTGTGCAGAAAATCCATGAAAAGGAACCAAAACTAAGCCGAATTCAGCGCAACTCTGCTGCTGTTTCCTTCTGCCAGCTGTCCACTACCTGTCCTTTCATCCTCAGTCCTGTCAGATTTGACATTTCGGCAGAGCAGGAAAAAGAAAAGTAGCTAACAGTAAGGCTCGGCTGTAATTGCCGGCCTGTGGATGTGCACAGGGAGGCTGCTGCTCTTTATGGGCGCACACACTTTTGTTTATCACTCCGCTGCTCAGCGCCCTGTCCTCAGCGAGAGTCTCCAGTTATTCTGCTTTGATGTTTTGATTAGACGGAGCGGCCCGAGGCTTCTGATCTAATGCGGACCCGATTTTAATTTAGCAGACCATAAACAATTGCTGGTAGGAAACACTCACTGTTGAAGGCAGTGCATTTATTTTTTGCTCTGAACATTAAATGACAAGAATGAAGGTAATCACGACCTCTTTGCCAAGCTGGGATTCTTTTAAGATGCCCGTCATCCTTCCCCATAGCAAGTTTGTTCACACAGAGCCTGAACTCTGCATGACGTCGTCTGATTTCTCCCCTTAAATAAGGCAAAATAAGGCCACAAAACTCCATGATGTAGCAGCCATGGTGAAAAAAAAGGGTATTTTTTAGAGTTTAGAGTAGAATTTGCAATGCGAGAATATTCCCTCCGAAGAGCGACAATATTTCAGAACTTTTTCAATTAGAGGAAGGATATTCAAAATTTGAATATTAAAAAGGCTTTTTTGGCATGAAGAAGCTGTACCATTCAATCTGTTAATGAATACAAGATTATTAAGAGATAATTAACGCCCTATAATTACAAACTCCGATTTTGGCCCACAATTTGAATTAATTGAATAGATTATGAATTAACCCTAACCTTGGTGGGAAATGACTTGAAAAGAAAGTTAATGAAGGGGAGGTGAAAAAAAAAGAAGCAAGAAATAGATTTGGTATCAGTGCTGAAGATGACAATACGCACATTTTAATTGAAATACTGATAATGACACAGAGAGCTCCTTCAATGGGAAGAGTGTGGCGCTGCCTCTTCTAGTCTAAGCTGTTTACTCTCCGCTGGGACCACTGGAGATGTTTGAACTCATCCTCCTGTGAAGGGTTTGGAGTAAATGGCCTGATGAAATGGCATAAGAACCCCCACTTTCGCAGGCTGGTTATTATGATCAAATCTTCTCCTGTGCTGTTGTTATTTATAAATCATAGAAATTCATCCACAGCGACTTCACAGTGAAGAGCCTCCCTGAGGATCAGGGTTACGCAACACATTGCACGTTCTTCCCGAGTTTTACTGAAATATGAGCACATGAGGCACATTGAAAAAAAAAAAAAAAAAAAACTCCTTATCCTCCATTTTGCATATCCTAAATGCACATTTTATCCTTGGATCTTCTGACAGCCAATAAAGCTGTTATCCTAAAGATGTCAGTCCTGGTTGATTTGGTTGATAACCTGTGGTTACCGTGGCAACAGCGGGTGTGATTTAATACAATAGCAAACACTGTTTGAGAAGATCAGAAATATAACAGAAGCCTCGCTGGTTTATCTGTTCATAGAGCAGAACAGGAAACAGTGAGGCTGATATCAATTAGATAAATTGGAATAAATGGCAGACTCCGCCACCATCAATAACACTAGTTCAGAGACCGGAAGACTCCTCAAATTCACATTGGTAATGATGAATTCAGGAGCGCTGACCTGCTGCCTGTACCGCTCAGCCTAGAACAACAGAAGCGGCATAATATGTACAATATGATGCTGCTGAATATTTGTGTCCGCAGGTAACAATGGTCCACCGTGACAACATAACACCTGGTGTTCATGTAAATGTCTTGAGTAAATAATGTAGCCAGAGGCTTCCTTTGTACTGGTTGTTCTGTGGAACAGCCTGTCAGCGAACATGAGCTTGACAAAAATCAGAGGGCCTTTTAGGGGCCAGGTTAGAGCTCATTGCTTACCCTCCCTCAGTAATTTTTCTAATTCAACATCACAACTATGCACTGCCGTTGCAACACTTTATGGCACAACTGCACACAGCTTAAAAAAAAAAAAACGTACAACAGCCATAAGTCATGGAGGCCTCAGATTTAACTATTTTAAAGGCTGCATCTTTCATCGTTAAGGTCAAGAAAACATTTTCCTTACAGACAGGTACTGTAACGTCAAGAGGATTTCCTCTATGCTGCAGGCCTCTTTATAATGCTGAGCTACCCTCACACCCACGGCACCCTTTAAAATCTGTCCTCATCATCTTGATATTTCACACAGACTGGATAGCTATTAGCTGAAAAGCGGGTCCTGAAGTTTAGGTTCCACATCTCCAGACCACAATCTAACACCTCCTGTGTGTAGCAGTGATGGGCTGATATCTGTCCTTTCCCAGAACCAGCTTTATGTGTGTGTGGGTGTGATATGTGTGTGTGTCTGCGCACATGTGTCTATGTGCATGAGGCATCTTGATTGGGGGTGTATGTATGACAGCCCCAGCAACACCTGGCCTCCCCAGCAGGAAGCCATGTATCTAATAATGAGAGAAAGTGTCAGGGACACACGAGGTGCATCCAGCAGAGTGAGGTGCACACAGACGACCGCAGACTCCTTCCCCAACCTGCTACCTAACCACACACACACACCCTGTCTCTTTTCCTACCGTAAACCACATGGGGGAAGGGAGATAATCATATTTTCTGTCAAACTGAATAGGTGATGGCAGCTCTGAAAAGCAAAAAAAAAAACTACAGCGATGCAAATGTGCCTGTTTGTTTCTTTTTCTGCAAGCGTCAGCTGTCACCGCGGCTCAGGTTTCACTGGAGCAGTAACTCTGTCCTCCCTAGCTACCCATGAATCAAAGCCCGGTCATTTGATTGACAGCTCATTAACCTCCTCTTAACACAGACAACAACCTTGGAAAATAGAGGCAAAGCTGGAGGAATCAAGTCCAGGTTTGTTCTTTTTCAGTTTTCTTCGAGCTGGGCTGAGGCAAGGAAGGACGGGGGCGCAGAGGTGGAAAATGGTGGCATGCTTTTGGCCAATTGTGCCACGATTTATGTTCTATAACTTTAATTTTCTTAAGATAAGAGATAAGATTAATGAGCAGCATCCCATGACAGAGTCTGTATTTTTGTTAATAAGACCACAAAAGGGATCACTGCCAACTTTTTTTGCTTCCAACAGCCACTTAGTTGTTCAAGGGCAAATCTTTGAGGGATAAATCTCAATGATTTATCCCTCTCTCTGACGCCAGTGATTACTTTGACTGTTCCTAAGACTTGAGAAAAATGTATCTGAATTCTTTCTTTCATAATACACTACAGTGCTCCAAGACCAAAAGCTACAGCAAGACGGTGAGTCAAGGCCGAGGCAGTTTACTCTGCGCGGGGTCAGCGCGACCGGTGTTTTGATTAACCTTCATCAGATATTAGGCGCTGTTGTGCTACTACAGGATTCTCAAGGATGCAGCAGACAGTTTCAGACTGGCAGCATGCATGGTATGTATTTTGGGAAGCACACATTTGTTTGATGAAAACTTCAGCAAAGGTGTTTTCTTTGAACAAGCTGTGATAATGTTGCATGAGAAAAACACCACATGCATTCAGGGGCGCACACTAAGGCGAACACGAGACCTCAAATACTAACCGCACACACGCAAAATGCACACCCTGCAACCTTCATCCCTCTGTACAGCAGTATCAGAGGAGTCTGGGAACTCCCTGTTCCCTGGAGAAGGCCCAGCAGTCCCCCGCCGCCCACCTTATCTCCGAGTTCCCACCACCGGCGGAAAGGAAGGTCTTTCATACAACTCTTATCACTAGACTAGAAGGGAGAGAGGGAGGTGGGAGGAGGATGAGGGGGGAGGCAGGAGGTGAGAGACCCCCGTCGCGCAAGGCCACAGCCCCGCTTTCCCATGCCCACGTCTGATCATCAGTCACGCCAGGGAGCAGAATACAGAGAGAGAGAGATCTCACCACAGTCGGGGGGTGAGACATTCGCAGAAAGGAAGAGAGAGGCGAAACTGGAGAAATGTCAAAACCTAGAAGCAGCTTGACGACCCTCACATCTCCCCTCTGCAACCCCAGCACAGCACGCCACCACATGTGGTTAGGTATAGAAAGGCAGAGCCAGAGCGCCGCATTTCCATTTCCATTTCCATCAGCGGCTGTAGTGTGCTACTATTTGTGTCTGGGTTGGCTTATACCTTAGCACATGTACCCACAGCGAGCACATTCACATGCTGTTAATTTAGCAGCACTAGAGGGAATACCATTTGTGTCTGAGCGTGTGTGTGCATACAGTGTGTGTCAGCACAAGAGGATGTGAAAGTGTTGGAATATGGGGGGATGGGAGGGTCGTGGATGAAAATGAAGTAACCCTACACAAAAGAAGTAATCTTGAACTGGTGATATTCCACTAAATGTGAATTTTCTGCCACAGTTTAAGTAATGACGTGATGCAACGCCGACCCTTTGTTCCAGTTTTCATCAGGTTTCACGTGTCTGTCATGGCCGTCCTGAGTGTGGACTGTGGATCATCACTGTAATGAGAACTGAATTTTCTCATCTGGTTTGAATCATCTTGCAGTTATTTTAACAGATTTGCATAAGAATTTTAGATCCTTTAAATCATGCTGATTGAATGAAGCCAGACTTCATTCTAAATGAAATAATTTCAATTATCAATATCCCCAGATTAGGAATGAGGATGAATTTTTTTGCGTCTGACTTTAGACGAACGTCTGCACACTGACTCCAAACAGCACATTTATTAGAATAGACATCTTTTTAATTCCGATCTTTGTTCGTGCAAATTGTTTAAAAACAGTTGCTACAGCCAAACACTCTAAATACCGATGACCTGACCCAACTTCTCAAGGATCTCAAACTCTCTGGGGCACCGAAGGCCCAACATTGTTTGCGTGGCAATTATTTTGTGCTAATCTGATTAATTAAAACTTCCGTGCAGCAGCAGGTGCAGCAAAGGTCCAGAGATGCGACCTGGAGAGGTGGGGCTGAACGATACATGAACACTAAATGTTTCATAAAACAGCGCTTGATCTTGGATTGCCAAATTAGTGCACCACGATCACACCAAACACAGCCACGCGACAGCTGCACGGCACATTAAAGCCGTGGTGATGCATGGTGAGTCTGTGTCAGTCGACTCAGACGATAGTGTGCCTTCACCCTCTATCAGCTCCCCGCCAAACAATCTTTCGAATAATACACAAGAAGCTGCACACATGCTGAAAGAGGGCTGTCAGCATCCATTCAACCAACAACACAACAACTTACAGGGTAGAACAGCTGAAGCCCTGCTTACGTCTCTGTTAACACAGGTCGATCTTCTCACTGTGTTAATGAATCCAGTCCTTCAATTCACGGCTTCATACTGCAGTTAATAGCTCAAGTCATTTCCATTTTATATCACATTTTAGGGTCTTAGCTAATGTCTTTATCCACGGTGACTTACAGTGACTAGGAAGGATTTTAGTGTCTTACCCCTCTTTCACACCTGCTACCTGAGAGTATTACAGCCTCAGGGTTAATCTCTGAGGAAGGCGATTCACATCATATACAGAAATGTCTCGCTGGAGTGTGATTTTAATGATTCTGATTCATGATAGAAGACACTATGATGGTACAGACTGGAAGAAATATTGCAAAACAGACTCAACTCTGATTTCTCATCACAAAAAACAACAAGAAAATGACATAACTGACACCGTTTGCAGTGGATCAAATGTCTTTCAGCCAACAAACGGGCTCCGGAAAGTGAACACTTCATGAAAAAAGGCCTTCATTTCACAGCGTAAATGGAGAGCTATATGACAAAAAACAATTGCCAGGATGAACCTGATCCATTGTGGGTGTTATTAGATTGAATGCCTGTTAAAAGCTTTAGTCAGCTGAAAAATTAATTTGACAATAAGCAGTTCAGTGTGAGACTTTTCAATGTCCCTGTTATCCCACATAACACTGTGTGGTCTTGATGAAAACGGATGACATAACCTGCACCATACAACCTCACTGAGTTCACTTTTGTTGCAGCTTTTGCAATTTTCACGTATTCACACCCAGATATTTGTTTTGTGTACTCCTGCACATCACATCGCTCGTCCACTTTGTTTGAAATCAGCAAGAATTAACTGAAATTTGGGGAAAAGTGAGTATTCACTCTCCTGCCAACTGTTAAATGAGAGGATTAAGACCACTCTCATGTCTGTAGGCTGATTATAAAACTAGAGTCAGCAGACACTTAGCTTAGCTTTGGCATAAAGGGGAAACAGTTAGCCTGGTGTTGTCTTAGGGGAGAAAACTGAGGAAACTGAGGTTTAAGAGGAGTTGTTCTATTAGCTTATAGCATTTATTATGTCATACACATTGTTTATTGACCTGGATTTAGCTGAGATCAAACCTGTAAAGTGTTTTTGGCCACCCAGTCAATTGTATTAGCTGCACAATTAAACTATCCTACTAAATGAAAAGAGTGCATCATTTACAGAAAAACTCTAAATCAGTGTGTGCATATCTTCTGTCAAAACTTCTATGAGGCAATTCCAACACATTTCCCATTTGCTCATTTCCAGTGGTTAAGAAGCTACCAACACATTCCACCTTGCACAAATTAAACACATTATGCAGCTCATGCAGAATAATGAAGCATGCTCCCTATTCTCCTGGAGAGAGTTTTGTTTAGTATAGAGGGACAAGCATGCTCAAGGGGGCCTGGGCCCTCATCAGCATTGCTGAACAGCGGGGTGCGAGAGAGCGGGAGATAGTGAGGCGTACTGTGCCGACCCCACTGGGAGCGACCTGGGTAGTCGCAGCCTTTTGAAGTGATAATTTGCCTGAACCCCTGGGAGGGTCGCCAAATTGAAATGTCTTTTGACGACAACAGACAGCCACTGCTGTCGTGTGATTGAGCCACCTTCAGGGATGGAGGAAGAGAGCAGGAGATTGAGACACAGGCAGAGAAAGTGAGAGCAACAACGCTGGGTGTTTCATTTGTTCTCATTGTAATTACTGTTACAGTTAAGAGGAGGGGCAACAAGCTTAATTCTGTCATGGCAGTGATAGAATTCACTGGTGCTGACATGAGCTCCTATCAGTTCTCTATTGAGTATTTCATGGATTTTTACCCCGAGCTACTGTGAGTCTTTTAATGGTATGATTTTCACATACATAAAATGTCCAGCCTTGAATCGTGATGTCTCCAGGATACATGGAAACAGCTTATCTATTGCTATTTAAAAAAGAAAAAAAAAAAAAAAGACAAATCCAGTAATGTTCAACCTTCTGCCTGCAATCACAGATCCAAAGCTCCCGCTGCTGTTGCTTCTCTTTGTCAGTTCCTCTGTGTCAGATACAGTAAACGCCTGGAGTCAAAGAGAAGAGGAGACGGTTGCAGGCAGTGTGGTCCGCAGCCTTGAATGATATGAGCACATGAATTAGAGTCATGAGAACGCTTGAGGTCAAACACTGCCTGGTTTCCATTACAGCTTGACTCTGAACCACAAATAGATTCGCACACATTGCAAAAGAGCAGAGAAAGACAATTTGCAAAGATGCAAGCAGTGAAATTAAGCTGCAGAAATTCATTTAAATGTAAAATGAGGTTATGCACTCAAACTGCCCGTGCCACACAGACGTGGTGCGGCAATGCTGGCTTGCATCGGTTTGTATCTTCAGTTTCGTGTGGCTTAGCTGTGTTTCAGAAGCAGAGACTGGCGTTCACAGATGCATCTGACCTCCTGTGATCATTGTTTTATTCAACTGCTTTTCGTCACGCTCTATCATCCTCTTCCTCCCGTCCTCATCCTCCTATCTCAGACGCACACCACACTGAACAGATGAAAAGAGGTGGCAGCACGGTGGCCCGACTCCCCAGAGGACCCAGCTGAGGTGCTTGTCTCACCTCCCTGTGGCCTTATTCTGTCAGCCCCCCTGCCCGCCGCAGATTGGCCCCTACATGAGGGGCCCAGAGAGGCCCCCCGTCTCCATCTGTTTAACTGCATCTCCAGCATCCCGCACAACACAGTGAGGGAAGTGGAGGGAGGGGAAGTTAAAATTTGCTAACTGCTGGGAGAAGAAGACACAGGGATCCTGGCTCACAGCCTCCCAGAGGTTTGGAACAACAGCACCTTTTCACATCACAAAGAATGTTATGATAATAACAAGGGCTAGCATTGGCTTAGCTACTGAAAGCATTCTTTGTGTCTAAATGACCTTGGACCAGTGTGGTTCACGCAGGAGATGAGGGGAGTTATATTTCACTGTTCAGAAACTTACATGGTAGTTTTTACATGCTGAAAATTCAATATTTAATGCCACAACATTTGAAACCAAGGCTCCCAGGGCAGCTTTAGTCAACAAGACCACGCGTCAGCAGCTCAGTGAGGGTGTAATACTCATTGTAAAGAAAACCAAACTGTTTGATAAAAGTTCGTGATTTTTAGCAGGGAGTCACACATAAATCATTTACAAATAATGGCGAATGCTTTGCTGCCAACAGACACTGTTTAGCTCATGTGCTTCTGCTCTTGAATAAGTTTTCAAGACCCTTTTGTTAACCCAAAACACAGCCCTTGGCTGTAGGAGTTAATATGTTATTAGAGATGAGAAATGAATAGCTTTCACTTAATCTGGTATTTCAGTTTAAAGCATTAACATATTACTAAACACAAAGCACAGCTGAGGCTGATGGGAATATCATCATTTGCAGATATTTGTCCAAAAACCTATAATATTGGACAAAGTGAACTCACGACTAGGAGCCAGTTTGACAGAGGTACTTTAGACTGGTCTTAATATTCGGTTAGTCTCAGTTTTGCTCTCAGTAAAATGCAAGTTAGACAGTATAATACACAGCGTAATATCTGCAAATAACCTCTGATGTACTTATGAGCCATGTGTTATTTGTTTTTCATAAGTCTTTCTTTTCTTTTTCTTACATGTGGAGCTCAACGAGGCAGACTGTACACATCACTGGCAATTATTGAGAAATACTCCCACAGGAGAATAATTATATCTGTTTAAGATTATTTTCGTAAGAACTGTTTGAAACACCCTTGATGAAAGTCCAGAGGGACCAAAATGTTGGTATGAGGAAGAAATTTTGATACTGAGGAAGAGTATGCAGGGTCTTCTTTTCTCAACAGTGAAGTGATGCTTCCCAACACACCTGCATCTGAGATAACTGGATGTACAAATAGCTGCTTTGAAAGAATAATTACTGCTAACAGCAATTGCCACCACGAGTGGAACAGTCCACAGGGGCCATCACCTGTCTGACTATTAGACTGATGCAAGCCATAGTTAAAGCCTATCATTGTGTAACCAACCCTGCTGATGATGCTAAAGAGAGATTGTCTAGGGACCGTGAATGTCTGTGCACAGTATAATTTCTGACCCACTGGGGACACGAGATGAAAAGTCAAGGGATTCGTCCTCTGGCGGCCCTGTCTCCAACAAATGATGTTTACATACAGCTAATTAGAAACAGCAAATATGTTTGGAAGGATGCGTAAAGCCAACAGAATTGCGTTTTGTGTTGATATAATGAGGAAATGTTCATTAATGCACCTGGCAAGTTGCCAACATGTTGATACTGAATGTATGTTCACTGTCAAGGTTTTTCATGTCTTGCAAACCACTACCCACTCATACTGACTCCAGCATTATTCAGCTTTTTTATGGTTATGTTTAGACAGCAGAGGACGGGGCTCACATGGGGGACCAGCATGTGCATCAGGGCGGCCTTGGCCCTTCTGTCGTCCCTTGGTGGCGCCCCTGGCCATGCAAACTTACTGAACACATATATCAAACTAACCTCTGTGATGACTGGGACGGCTTCTCCTTGATGAGTTGTTGTCTGATGTCAGATGGTAGAGGAGGAGGAGGAGATGATGATGATGATGCTGCTACTCTCAGCTGGTTTTCCAGGTTTGAGTCTTTCCAGTTGCACTTAATTTATGAGTTCCCATTTGAAAGCAGAGAGCTGAGAAGCTGCTGGAGCTTGAGGTTCAGCTCTGAAGTTCTTGGTAAAGTCCAGCATGAAGGTCAAATCAGACAAACACTTGCTGTCACCGAGTTTCAACGTCAGGCTTTCCTTCATCTCTGTGAATTATGCCAGACCAACTGACATTTTGGAATAAATGTACTTTGGTCGCCAGCATAAAGTCTCCTTGTGAATGCAGTTTCAGCTTCTTAGCTGTTAGCTCGCTCACCACAAACTTGCCTGCAGAACACTGTCCCTGTCAGACTGCGGTCTGTGAAAGCTGCTTATTGGGCATCCAAACTTCACCGGAGTGTTAGTTTAATCCCGTAGCTCATCCAGTTTAGCATGTTTGTAGCTGTTATGACTCTTGAAATTAGTTTTTTCATTCACACTAACTAACTCGAACACACTGGCTCAGCTTTTTGCTTCAACATAAAAGAAATTGATTGTCCATTTCTCTTGAAAAGCACAACAGTCGGCAACTACTTCCGTATCGTTGCCAGGCACCACAACGCATTGACGTGATATCAGCTGCTCCCTGACGTGCGTTGCGTTCAGGGACAGCTCGGAAGAACGCATAATCAACTATTTTATTTTATTTTTTTAATTAATCATGACAGACATAATTGTTTTTTGTTTGTTTTGTTTTGTTCTGTTTAGTTTTCTTGTTTTTATGAATTGTCTCACGGACCAGATCAAACATTATCGCGAGGCGTAGCCGGAGGGTTACCACCTCGACATACACCCACCATCCACCCCAACCACCTTCCTATGACAGCAGTTCAAAGTGTAGCGTTTGTTGCACTTAAGAACATATTGACTCTGAACATAATCCAGGCAGCAATTGTGTTTGTCAAAACAATGTAATTATGAATACCAACTTAGTTGTATATATTTATATCATATTATATATAAACATTATTTCTGGGAGAGTTGCCTCTGGAGACCACAGACATCTGAACCAGATTCCATAGCAATCCATCCAATAGTTGTCAAGACATTTTACTACAAACCAAAAAAGTCAGCCTCATGGTGATATTAGAGAGGATAATAATAATAATAATAATAATAATAATAATAATAATAATAATAATGTGGTGGCTGTCCATCCAGTGGTTATTAGAGATAACAAGTAAATACGACTACACTAACTAGAACTAGAAATATTAGACCAAAGTGGTCAGCTTCTATTAATGCATACTGTGTCTAGAAAGTAATTTGCACCATATTCTTTCCTACAAATATACCAAACTGCACAGCAAGTATTCCTGAGTCAAACATGGCTTTCAGAGAGCACGCTGAGCCTGCGTTTGTTGCTAATGAGCATAATAGAGCCCCCAAACTGCCAATTCACTCCTGAACACAACTACAGGTGTTTGTTGTGTTGCAATTCAGGAAATATCATACCCTCATCCTGTCAAAGTGTCAAATTCTTAAACCACACTTTGCCTCTGAAATGTTGTGCTGAGTGAACTCGCTCCTGCTCCGTGGCAGATGTGTTTAGATGAACAAGCAGCTTTTGTTGCCTTTTTTCTGTGGAGTGAGACGTTTCTGCTTAACTCTGCAAAATTGCCTTGCTGAAGTGAAATGCTCTGGAAAATAAAAAAAGGGGGTGGGGGGTGGGGGGGCGGAGGAGAGACTAGATTTTAAAAGTTGCATGTTAAAGTCTACCCAATTAAAAGCAGTCCCTCATGAGACGTGGCGCAAATGAGTCCAACATTTTGATGAAGGGGGAAGTGCTGAAGCAGAGTACACTTGTTTGCATTGTTGGTTTTAGCCATTTGTTTTGCAGATTGCCTGAAGAATACAGACAGAAGGGTGCTGGATTAAGTACTGTACATATTGACAGTTGTTGAAGAAGTATTCAGATCCGTTACTTCATTTAAAGTACTAATGCCATACTGTGAAAATTCTCCGCTACAAGTAAAGTTACTTACAGGTCCATATTTTCAGCAAAATGTAGTTAAAGTACCAAAAGTAAAAGTACTCATCAGGCAGAAAATGGTCCCTGTCAGTGTTTATCATGTTGAAGGCTGAGCTCATTTTAACTCATTTATATACTGCTGGGTAGTTTCATCCACAGCAATGCATCACATTCTCTAAGATCATCACATGTTTGTAGTGTTGCTGTCCTGTGAGAACCTCACATTTCTAAAAAGTTTATTTTTCATGAGCTCAGAAAAACCGCTATGTTTCCACCTTTGTGACGATGCATTTTCCAGCTAATCCAAGAGGGTTTCTAAATTGTTTATTTAGCTTAAGAAGCAGAAGAATTTTCTCAACCCATAAAGGAACGCTTAATCCTTCAGTTTATCACAAACATTCAAAATCAACTTATTTGGACATACATGGTTTTCATTGGAAAAGAAGGGTACAAAGATTGCAACTAAGAGCTGACAGACAAATGGATTATAAAAAGTGCATTTGCTTCTGAGATGTCATGGAGTTGAAATATAAAGTTGCACAAAATGGAAACACTCCATGACTGCTGCATACTACATACCACCCGAGCACAACGTGCCGCTGCTCATCAGACCTTGATCAAATAGTTTTCTGTTTATCTCACTGAAGGGGCACGGCTCACAGCATCCCTCAGATACAGTCATGATGGGTATTTGACTTCACTGCAGTCACTGTTTGCACCGCTCATTGTAGCATCATACACTACAAACCTCACCCAAATGTGATTCTACATTAAAACATAAATCTATAAGTACATTATGCTGTATACAAATAGTGATTGACCCCAATCAGGGTTTGAAACTGCTGCCACCAAGTGGTGGTTTGGAGGACTTCAATTTACGTCTGACAGGCTGAGCTTCTTTGTAGTGGTAGCATATCATTCCAATGATTTAGTCTGCATAGTAAAGGGAAAGTTACTGTCTTTACACTCTTACAAAGAAAACATTTTATTATTGAAACACAGTTAATAAAGGGATGAATGAATGATTTATGATTGTCATGTATACAGCTATGCTGGCCCACATGGTCTTACAAGATCTGACAGATTCATAAAAACCAAGTCCATAAAGCCACATATACATTTTCAAACTGACTACAAAGAAGCTAAAAATAAAGTAAATCAGTTAAAATATATTTTCTAATCAGGCTTCCAATCTACAGCAGAATGTATAATGCCCTAACACACACACTGTATAATTATCATACTGAAGAAGTTAGAGCGCATTAGTTAAACAGTCTGCCCTTCTTTTCCAGGCTTTAAAGGAAAAACTTAAACACATCGAAACTCAGCAATCACTCAGCTTGTGTATTTTCTGTACACCAGAACATTTCAGGATTTTGTCACACCATTTCATAGAAAACTGACTCTTAAATCAACAAGTACGTGCAGACAGCTCACATAATCTGTTTTCCTCCTGATTCTAATTTTCAATCTGAATCTTGAAACTTTTAAATAAGTGAGATGTAACTTATGATTCAAAGGCTTACTTTTGTTTAATAGGCATTCACACCATTCATTTTGGTTTTTACAAGATATATTTTCAAACCATTTCTTTTCAAGCTTGAATAGCTTCTTAACATTGTAACACAGATGATTCCTGTTGATACAGAGCACATCAGTCTCCTGCATGAAAGAAGTTTGGGCAGTTAAGTTATGAATGAACATATGTGATGATAATAAAGTAAAGCAACCCAGATATTACTCCAATAAACTCCCCTGCTCATCATCAGCATCTTTAGATACCCAGAGATTTGTACTTCTACACAGCACAGTGTCCGATGACCTCAACCTGGCCACCATGATGGTGTAAGACAGATCTACCTGTACTAAAGCCTGTGATGTATGACTGCTGCTCTTAATGGTGCAAACTCAGAGGTTCAGAGAAAAGAGCACAGTTTCATCTTCGGCTGGTTGCACTGGCCTTGACATGCCATAACACTCCCTGCACTACACAGCACGCAGCCTGTGTGTGTCTGCATGTGTGTGTCAGAGTCTCACTCCAGCACACCCTGAGAGTCCTTGTCTGGAGACCTTGAGTGCTAAAAAGCATGGGGGCCCCTCTTGTGGGAGAGAGAAAGGGAGCGAAAAAAAACCCTGAACAGATAAGAAGCTTCTCCAGCAGCAGGAACGAGCCGTCCTGAACGCTTCCTTTCTTCCACGCTCTGCCTCTGACGTCTGCAGCACAGGAGATAATAAGTGTAACAAGTTCACTGTTAACTACAGGGATTTGGGCATAACAGACAATGAACTTTGCACAGCCATCAGAGCTGTGTGTGTCAGCGTAATGTAGTCAACAGTTGTTTTTTTTTTCGTCTTTTCTCCAGACTCCATCTGTGGTGTCCACAGGTGTTTCACCATGGCTTGAAACCAAAAGGGAGCATGAGTGCTGAATGAGCACAGACAACAGCTACTTTGTCTTTCTCAAACATCTTCAAGGTCCCTGTGGAGGGATAAATGGCCAAGTGGAGGTGGCTTCCCAGGGCAGACTCATCTGGAGCCTTACAGGGTAAGTCCTCTCCACGCTTCATTCTTTTTGGAATCTGATGCATCTCATTTTTACAAAGTCAGAAACTAGAAAAATGTCAATCAAATATTTCATTTTTAAAGCAAGAATATGCATTTTGTTTCATTTTTAGATCCAGCAGCCAAATCCTGCTGCCTCTAGATGTCAAGCGATCTCACCCACTCATACAGTCAGAGAATATGTCAGTTATTACTTCTCTTGTTCATGCACTCTTGTAACTGACGAGCTTTTCTCATCCCTGCCCTCCAGGCTCCGGCGTGCAGCGACAGGGCAACAGGGATCTTTGCACTCGCTGTTCCTTTTTCCTATGCATATACCTTTTTCAGATGTAACTTTAAAGAGGCATAGGGCATGGGAAAATGGGGCTGCAGAGGTATTCCACCAGGCAGACGGCCATTTCATCATCCTCTCCGCATGACAGCTGACCTCAAAGCACACACACACAGACACACACACACACACACACACACACACACACACACACATTCACACAGTGGGTTCCAGCCTGCCATGGACTTACTGTTTAGATGTGATTTCTGTGAGATTTGTTTTTATGTAATATCATAACTCAAATTTGATCACATTCATTCATGATGACTTTGTGTGTGTGCAGTGAACCGATGTCACATTTGTGATGCATTATCGTTCATTTGTTTGCCTTTGAATAATTTGTTTTTGCTGTTGCGTTTGAATAAAGAAATCTTGGCATTAAATACTGGGTTTGACATTTATGTATTCTGACTCTTTAGGCTGTTAGTAATGCAGTCTTTTAGTCGAGGAGGCTGAATCAGACAATCTGAACCATTTGTTCTTGGCACAAATGCAAATATGAGTGGATTATTTGTACATGCACATAAATGACTTAGGGTGGTGATACACTAGGCAATTTTTTTGGGCAATTCTGATGGGCAAAAGTGCCCAAGAAATTGCCTCAGTATTGCTGCTTTAACTCCATGAAGTCAGGCGCCATACCCTTTTGGTCTATGGTCTATTAAAGCTTCCATTCGTTCTTATATGTTTTTCAAGCCAAAGAGGAGACTGTCAATATACTATGCTATGATAAATGATCTACTTCACTCTTCATGAAAAGATCAAAACAAAGGGCAGTGGTTGAGGAGACACTCAGATCCTTTAATGAAAATACCAAAAATATAAAAATAGTCCATTACAAGTACATTTCTGGATTCAGAGGCGTACTTCTGTGAAAGTGCAAAAAGTATTAGCAGCTAAATAATATCAAACATTTAAAAAAAAAAAATACTCATTCTACCGGAAAATGATCCTTGTGACTGATATTATATATAACATTTTTGATTGTTGATGCATACGTGCATAAGCAGCATTTTACTGTTTAGCTCCTGGAGGTGCTGCTTGTTTTAACTACTGTATATACAGTTAAGTAATTTAGTCCAGTGACTCCCAACCTACAGGGCAGGGCCCTCCAAAGGGTTATAAGATAAATCTCAGGAGGGGTGAGATGACCAATAGGAGAGAACATTTGTATTGAATTTATTTGCAGTTTAGACTGAATCTTTGTTTTTCTGTGAAATATTGAATCGTTTTACAGTCATTCAAATGAAACCATGTGAGAAGTTTAGAGGGGAAATGTTATCTTGGTGGTCTGCTTCACTGGTTTAATCTTTAGCAGTACACTCTCTTTTATAAACCTATCATAAGGGCTTTTCAATGTAAAATGTAAACCTGCAGAGTAACTTCTAACTATGTCTGGGACATAATGCAGTTGTGTAAGTAGTGCAACATTTCCTTCTGAAAAGTAATGACATATAAGAGTACAGGTACCTCAAAATTGTACTTCAGCTTACTTGAGTCACTCTATTTAGTTATTTCACACCAGTGCCAAAAGATAACTTGATTCATCAAACTCTCAGTGGCAGTGGTGCAGGAAGTATTAAGATCATTTACTTAAATAAACGTATCAATACCACATTGTCAAAACACTCCACATCAAAGTCCTACATTGTATTGTTACTTAAGTAAAAGTATTTTGGTATAATCAGGAAAATTGACTTTAAACATGCAGAAAAATGCCCCCTCTAACTGTTAGACTATCATACAGTATAGATTATTGTTACTCATGCAGTAATTTAATAGCAGGATTTTGCTGTTGTAGTTGGCGGAGGCGCAGCTCATTTCTGATGATTTTGTACAGGATTTCAAAGAATGATGATTTCCATTATGGTTTCATCTGCTGATTGTTTTCTCGATTAATTGATCGATTGTTTGTTTTGTTAGAATTCTGAAAATAGGGAGAAATGCCATGACTGTTTCTCAGAGCCAAAGTGACACCTTCACAGTGGTTGTTTTGTCCAGCCACTGATCCAGACTCATGAAGCTGGAACCATGATATGTTTGGTATTTTAGAATGAAAAATAAGTTAAACCACACTTAAAACATTACTTAATCTTCTGTAAATCGATTAATTGACCCATTCTTTCAGCTGTTTTGTGTGCAAAAATTTTGATTTGTAAAGTAACTAGTGACTAAAACTGTCAGTTGAATGTAGAGAAGTAAAAAGTAGAGTATTTCCCAGTGAAATGTACTGAAGTAGAAGTGAGAAGAAGATACTCAAATGAAGTGCATGTATCTTCAATTTGTGCTAAGTGCAGTACTTGAGTGCATGTACTTAGTTACCTTCCACCACTTATTATTTTCATAATTGACTACACATTCACTTTAGTGATTCTTCACAGAATCCTGAAACTAATTCCACGTGTAGAGCAGCTGAAATCATACACCTGAAAACCAGCATACTGTAAGCAGAGTTACTCCATCACTAGAATCATCAGTTGCTTTTGGAGATGTCATTAGCGGCTCTCTCACTGAACAACCTTTGGCCTCCTCCCATCATCCAGCCTTGGCTCCAGTCTGTCTGCTGCCATCCAGCTACAGCTTTAGTGATACTGTTCGCACCTCTTCACCTGGCCACTCACTTGATTCAAAGGGATCAGTGAAACACTCATTGTCATCCAAGCCACTGATTCTTTGCCCTCTCACAATGGATCATTTATCGACGCTCATGCTGCCATCAGTGCCAGGAACAAACCCAGCTAATGCTACAGACGGAGGCCTTGCACTGTCTGGTGCTTTGTATAGAAGTGCAGCATAAATGGATATATGGTCCAATAAGCCTTTAAATGAATAATGTTCTTCTCATTATAGGAGTTACTGATGCATGGAATTCTAATCTTCTCCTTTGATAATTGTGCCTCCTGGTGGGAGGTGTCAGTATTTTCGTCTTGAGTGTACTTGCACATGCAGAGAGGGCTTTGTTGAATAACTCCAAACCACCTTTGAATCAGGTGTGTGGCTGCAGAGCATAAAATCTGCCAACGGGGCTCAGATCTGAATGACACAGCAGCATATGTCAGTATCTGATAACCTGCAGTGAATGTAATCACTCCAGCAGCAGGCCTTTCCTATTCTGAATACGAATTGCAAATCATAAGTGAACAAGGGATAGCCGCTTTATGACAGAGTGACTCAATCAGTTGCCTCTTTAGCTGGTGCCACCTAATGACTTTAACGTGAGGCAATATACACCTCGAGCAGACTGGAGGGCGCCGCTCCTCCGCGTCTCTCGAGTGAGTGCGAATTGTTCAATCGGGAGACAATAGAGCTCAATGGATCTCAATGATCTAGCAGTCACCCAGGCTTTGATGTCCCTTTGAAGATGCAAATCTACAAGGAGCAGAGAGCGATCACAGCTTGGAGTCATGCCACCGGACGCCAAATGAAAATATTTGCCTGAAGCGGGCGGAGACAGGATCTTGTGAGCGCCTGGCGCGTCAAGGCATGGGACACCCCAATCTGCTCCTGGGATTTATCTTTCTATTTAGCGTTATATGTGCCTGTTACTCTCACAAATAAGTGACCTGGGTGTGAGAGAACTGATCACTTGCTTGTCTGTGATCTCTAATGGGCGGTGTAAGAAACAGAGGGAATAAAGCATAACATGATCACAGTATGGTGCGCCGTTTGTTCCCTTTGTTACAGGGAACGTCAGTGTCGTAACAGATGGCAACACACTGGATCTCCTGGCTTAGGATGTGACCTCGCTGTTCACCTGCAGAGTTCATTGCCACTCCTGTGTTTTCACTTACTTTTCTTATTAGTTCTCGTGGGAGGATAAAATCATTTAGTGAATTATGAGGCTATTCCAAAGATCACCTACAAAGTGCCCCTGTAAAAAGGACGTGTACTTTATATGCCATGACTCAAGATGGAATTTTCGATGTTGAGATTCAAATGCTGGATAGCAACTGGAGAAAATGCCAAGCAATTTTGGTTGAAACACAAAAAAATGAAGTTTGCGTTTGTTTTCTTTCATTCTGTTTTAATCATACGGCAAATACATTTACATTATTTTAATCACACAGTTACATCAATACATGGGCCTATACTGTAGTGCTTCAGACATGTTACATACATTCACAGCTTTTAATCCCCTCCTTTAGAGAGAGCAGTGGAACAATATCTAGATTCTAGACGAGCATTTTTTTTTTAATTATTTTTGGAAAGAAAAAAAAAAGTTCAGTAGAAGTGTGGGGGCATGATGACAGGGTGGGAGCGGTGCTGGTGCACAGCAGCGGGCAGAGCCGACCTGCGCGGCGGCTGCAGCTGCGGGTAGAAGCCGCTGCTGGCGGGGAGCTGTCCACTCAGGACGGGGTGCTGAAACAGCAGAGGCGGCAGCAGAGCGGCCGGGACCGACAGAAAGTCAGGACGCAGATCCTGGACCTCCCGCTTCAGCCTCATCCGCCTGTTCTGGAACCACGTTTTCACCTGGGAAATACAAGGCAGACAGTAATGAATGTACTCTGTGGTGAGCTGAGTTATAATCACTGCTTTTACTGGCACACATCAGGAGTCCACACTGTATTTTACAGATGTTTTAAATCGAAGTGCATAACTATAAAAGGGCAACTGAACCCAAACCAATGAATATCAGCTGTTCCTCACTTTGCTGTGACTTTCTGGGATATGTCACCAGAGGCCTGGAGACCCACCTGAGTTTCGGAGAGGTTCAGCCTCTCAGCCACCGCCCTCCTCTGCATGGCTCCCAGGTATCTGTGCTCTCTGAAAGTGCGCTCCAGTTTGCTGATCTGCGCGGTGGTGAACTTGGTCCTCATCCGTCGTTGTTGCGTGGCTTCTCCCTCGCTGTCATCCCCAACCTCGCTCTCAGACCCCGAAGTGTCACCGCAACTATCTGGAGGGAAGAACCGAGCATTTCAATCATGAAGTCACGATAAACACTCACACAACAGGCCGTCGATCTGAAGACTAAATCTATCAGTGAACTTACTGTTTGGCGAGGTCGGAGAGTATTGGCTCCTTGGTGCTTTTGTAAATTCCTCCATTTCTCTATGAACTTTTGAATGAGAAGACATCTCTTCATAATAGCTTTTGGAAAGCCATTCAATGGAGAAGTTTGCCATCCTGTTTTGTTGTATGATCTTGATGAGTGTGTAGGTCCGTGTTGATGCCCGATGGGTGAGTCTTAGCCGCTATTATAGGACGGACACATGTCTTTATTTACATATGCAAAGAGATCTCAGCGGAACGATAGAAGTTTGATGGTCGTTGTAATTGAGGTTAATAGATGCTGGGCTGTGGTTTTTCTCACGTCCATGGCTGGCTGAGATGCTCTGGCGCCAGTGAGTCTGAGTATCAGTTACCTGGCATCTCAGACTCAAAGATCTCTGCATAAAGAGATTCAGGAAGTACATCCGCTCCTGAATTCTGTCAGATGGAACTGCTTCTAGAAGGCTTTGACTAATAATGTGCCATTGGCCAAATAAAGGCTTTAAGTATTCCGTTTCCCATACTATGGAACAATTTGAAAACTTTTTTTTTGTTTTGTTTTTTCATGCAAAATGTCTCAATCCCGGCTGTCAGATTTGTGATTCTGTTTTGCTGTTGCAGACAGACGCGCCCAGCTGAGCATCAAGCGACCTGGTGATAAAGCCTTTGTTATGGTGGGACCGGGTGGGTGTGACCGCAGTCAGAAAGCGAGAAAGCTGCGTTTGATCTTTGTTGACTAACCTGAATGAGACATTTGCTGAAGGGCTTCTGGGCACCTTCAAACCTCATGCAACAACTAATCTGCAAAGCTGAAAGTACAGTATTTAAAGCAAAATTATGTTAACTGTATCAATTATTTCTCTGCATCTGTGTAAGATGTATTTTGGCTTGTAAAATAATATCCTGAGCTAAAATAATCTAGAAACTAATTGTGAATACAGGATCTTCAGTTTGCACGTATCAGCTTCTAATAATCTTAGGGTAGTTGTGGATCAAGTTTGCTATCTCCAAATCTCATCACACAATCAGGTTTCAGGCTTCAAACCAGAGGTCAGATTCGTTATCCTCACAAAACCCCAGACTCTCTGGAGCCAGGCCGGAGGACTCCTGCGGGAAGTGTAAACTCATCAATGAGCGCCTTAATTAGGACTAATTGTTGACCGTGATCTCCCCGTTAGCTGGCGTTTGAAATGCAGAGATGGAGACAAACGACGCATATGAAAGCCGAGCATATGGTCAGCCTTTGTTGACAGGTAAGGCAAAACCCACAGTGTCTGTATGAGCCGCTCATCAGGAATTTGATGTTGCGCCTGTGGCGACTCTGTTATGACAGTATACACAATGCATAATTCCCAGTGATCTAATTTAGCATGATTTGTTGATACGGATTGATTTGACTGGGCTCTGGCCTCACCTCAGCTCGATATTGTGAGAGAATCAAAGCAGGAGATCCATACAATGAGTTCTGATAAGAACATTTAAGGTTAATGCACAACTCCTGTCTTTATCAGTGCTTTCTTCCAGCCTCATCCCGCCTTCAGATGAAAGACGGGATGATCTCTTCCATTGAACTAATCCTGCCATACAGATGATATTATCAGCTTTATCTATAAGATATCCCATGCTGGCAGCATAGTTGCCAGGCCTGCATCTCGCATCTTAAATGTCGTGTGTGCAAACAATGAATACGAAGAGTCCAGTATTACAGTGTAGAAGATAAACTTTATTCAATGATAAATAGACTTTTCTGTAAATTATATACATTTTTTTTATATATAAAATATAATTAAAATCGCACATCGAATAAAACTCTGGATTGCACTTCTTTGGATTCTAAGTGTTTCAGTGGGAAATTTGAATAGCTCTTCAGTAGAAATATGGGCCGTGGATCATCCGATGAGGAGGGTGGCGTGGGGGCATCTGCTGCTGGAGGACCAACTGCGGGTAAACGGCCGGGCCGGTGGCGGGGTAGTGGGGTCGCTGTGCGCCCATGCTATAGTACTGAACCGGGGGCAGAGGTTGGAACATCACCGGTGGGACTTGAGGAGCGAGGTAGTCCTGCACCTCCCGTTTCAGCTTCATCCTCCTGTTCTGGAACCAGGTCCTCACCTGAGAGACAGCAACAATAAATTTAGTGTTGGAGCGATGCAAAATAGACACTCAGCCATTAAATGTAAACTAAACAGCGGCGTGTTTGGATTGAGAGATCTCGTCCTACCTGAGTTTCTGTGAGGCTGAGCTTCTGCGCCGTCTTCACTCGCTCTCCAGCGTCCAGGTACTTGTGCTTGTTGAAGATCTTTTCCAGTCTGCTGATCTGCTCGGGGGTGAACTTGGTGCGCACACGGCGCTGCGCTCCGTCTTTCTCCGGCTCGCTTCCCTCATCCACTGAGAGACATTCAGAGGAAGCAGCCTCGCTCTCGTAACCGGAAGAATATCCACTGATTTCTGAAACTGAAAAAAGTAAAGGTCCGGTTACAAACACTGCGTGTGCGTCAAGAATAACTTTTTGGTTTAAAGTTAGGAGCCTCGGGCTACTTACTTGGTGAGGCGCAGCTTGTTGGATGCAGAGGTGAGCACAGGCTGGAGTCCTGCAGTCCGCTGCCCTCCATGTGCTCAACGGGCTTTGATGCTTTGGTGAGTTTTGGCTGTAAGTAACTCTTGCCAAAAGTCGGGGCGCGCGGCTGCACCATGCAGGGAATATGGGGTCTGCAGGTCGGCGCAGTATCCATGCCAGCTCCGTAGTCCTCAGTCGGCGCGGTGGTGTGATGGCTCTGGGCCAGCCAGTCCACTGAAAAGTATTTCACCATGTTCACTGTGCTGCTCGGTGACCTGTAAATCCACCAAATGTTAGAGGGAGTGTGTGGTAGCATTTACCGTCGAGGCTCGGCTTTTATGGGGCCCTGGCCCTTCAATTTGCATATGTATAGGCCCTTGTTAACGCCTGATCGATCCCGATGATTAGGGGTTAATGGCTCGTTATTGAAGTCTTTACATATCCTGTGAGTGTGTGAAGACCTGGCGCCGCCGAGTCTGTGAGAACCCTCCTGAGCTCATACATTTGTCTGCCCCGACTGAAACTGGGGGCCCTGCAGAAACAGCTGCATCTCTTTGCAGAGGTGGAGACTTTCATGTCGCTGCTGCATACAGGAGGAAACGTGTTAACATGTCCAGTTAGACTGGCTCAGTTAACGCTCTCATTTTAAACAATAAAGGTTATCCAATAGAAGGTACAGGTCAATACAGGCCTGACGGTGTCTGATTCAGAGCTTTCCTTGACTATTTCCATTTTATACTTCAACTGAATTACATTTCAGAAGCTAATATTGTTCCTTGCGATATATTTTTTTTTCACAAATCTAATGATTAGTTACCTCCCAGATTGGAACGTTATACACAAGACACGACCAGGTTGCGTTGCTAAAGACAAAGCTCAAATGTACATGTAACATGAATATAACATTTACTCGAGTACTTGCTCTTACTCTGAGTCTTTTCTTTTCATACTGTTTCTACTACATTTCAGATGACTTTTTACTTGATTTGTCTGTCCTAGATCCAAGTATCCTGTAGTATATGCAGCTGATAATAGATTAGTCGATTAAAATGCCCAATATTTCATGGTTCTAGCTTCCCAGATGTGACTTTGTGACAGCATTTGTCCCTATTTTCTGAATTTTTACAAACCCAACAATCATGGCATCACCACTGCCAATGGCTAAAGTACTTTTTGTTGCCAATATATTGTGTACTTTTTGCTTTTAAAATGTGCACTATAGAAGTAGTATTTTTACAGTGTGGTCTTACAGTAAATGATGTGAATATTTCTACCACCACGGAATATTATGACATTATTTCAGGTGTATAATAATGATCATCTATTAAAACTCATTCTGTAAGAACATGTGACTTGATCTGGGGTGAGATATGAGACTGAGATATAAGTCATTCATACAGCCATCATACTCGTTTCATAGCCCCCCCACACTGAACGCATTTCACTTGTGAGATCTTCAGCCCGATGCAGAGACACAGGGAGGCCTCCGTGCTTCTGTGTTGACATGTCTTTGATAGCCTGGTGAGTGCCGGCGCCAGCATTTTGGCATACATTACAGATCAAAGGTATTAGAGTAGCAACACAATTACGGCTGATTGTCGACCCGTTCAAATGTAAATATGCTAAAACAAGCTGCGAGGAAGCGGAGTGAGCGCAAACAAGCCAACAGAGAGCTGAGGTAATCCTTCAATGCGCTGCTGCACATACCAATGGCTGCACATACATATCACATAAGCAATGAAGCAGGTATGACCTTCACACAGTCAGTCACTGAAGAGAAATGAGGAACTTAGACTCTTCTTCAAGTTTTAAATCTGCAGCCTGTGTGTGAACTGTTGACACGGTGACTGACAGATCACATCACGTCCATCCACCGGGCAGCGCCGAACCTGAGGGATCTCCGCGTGCAGCCGCTCAGGCTAAACGCCACTAAACTGATCGTGTAGTCATGACAAAGCAGATAAGAGGCCGGTCCTAGCTGTCTCTTTTATCGGTGACCTGTCGCTGTGGAGGCAGGAGTCCCTTCAGCCTTCTGGGGCTCTTTATCTCTAAAGCTTTGAAGATGCGCCCTGATCCCGTTAGATAACAATAAAAAGCGCCTGGACGTCGCCTTCACACTGCGCCTATTTCCTCAGCTCATGCTTGCATGGGCTCTGACTGCCAGAGGAAAGGCTGCAACAAGTGACTGTATTCTGATTTACTGGGACGTCAGAGCCCGGATAAAACAAGTCATCTAATAGGTATTGTGCTGTTTGGAAATGGCATAATAATCAGGTGTCTTTCATAGGTCCCATGCTAAATAAAATCAACGCATTTTCAAGTTTCTAGAGATTCTTTTATGAGCCTTCTCACGGTATTCATGTCCTGGAGATCCCATGTCAGTAGTGGAAGAAGTCAGTCGTTTACTTAATTGACATGAGCAATACCAATGTATAAATACTCAATTATGAGTAAAAGTCCTTCATCAAGTATAAGTTTAATTGTTGTGCTTTTCTCAGCAGGCAGTGAGTCCTCTGTCAGCATCTAACACAGATGAATAAACGTGTAAGCAGCATTTTAATGTTGTAGAAGGTTGAAGTGACACAAAACACAGTACCTGATACACAGCTGGACAGAGTCATCTATACCAGCGTGTCTTTTATGACATGATTAGGTTTTGGCTGTAAAATCTAAAGCAAGCATAGCTGTCAGATAAATGCTGTGGGCTTTACAGTGAAACATTCACCCTAAATGTAATGAAATAGAAATGTAAGGTAGCATGAAATGAAAATACAAGTGAACTTCATACTTTTTTATGAAAATTAAGTCCAGATGTAAAACAATGGATTTTCAACTGTGACTGGAGCCGTAATACTGTTCACACAGCACTACAAATCACAAACAAATCTATTTTGATTGGAGCCTTTTAACAGTTTGTTCATAAGAGGTCTGACTAATTGACCCCAAACATATACCTAATATCACTATGCATGGCAAAATATTGTACATTCTTGTTGCATGGCCCATATAACACGCAAAACATGAAATATTTTCTGAGTTTATATAATTACAATTCATATGTCCATATTTAGACAACTTCATCAAAAGTGCAAGCCTTGTTTGAGGCCAAGGAAAGGGTTTTAGTAAGGCGAGAAGGACAGAAAAAAAGGAAAACTATTTTGGAATTATTTGTATTATTTTTACACATACAGCTGCAGAGACTGCAGAGCCCCAAACACTGAGGAAATGATGCCAATGTCAATAAAATACAGGTGTTACATTTGCCTGGATGATGCACATATTCAAATATTAAGACAAAGTGATGAGGTGTCCTCGTGTTCAGGTTTTGTGAACTGGCTTAAAATATAACGCAGCCATTCGACCACAGCAAATGCCAGAAAGCTTCCTAATTTCAATTTCAATTCCTGAAGTTGTTATCATTAAATCCCTATAGGAGGAGAGGAGGACCAGTCTCAGCTGCTGCCAGCACGTTCCACATCCCCTGGTAGATGTAACAGTGCTGTAACCTGCCGTACAGCCAGTCTATCACAGACATTGTCTGACGAGAATACGCTTTGGCAAGACGGGGCTTATAAAATCTCATTTATTTGGCTAAATTAAGCAAATCTTCATAACACGTCACATTCCATCTCCACGGTGTGTTTCACGGCAGAGGACCATGGAAGAGAGAGAGCAGGCAGGAAAATAGAAAAACAGACACCGACTGAACATCATCCCTCAAATTACATTTTGCACACTGACATCCCATTATGTTTTATCATTTTCTGTTTGATGGTAAGGGACGGTCATGACAATAAGCTTGTCTAGCTTTGGCCCTTCATGACATACTATTGATAACAAATGCTATCATTTCACATTGTGCTGTTTAAATTGGATTAATTTTGGAAATCAATTAACCAATCTAGCCATACAAATCTCATTTGGTGAACTCCTAATGGGTAAACAAACAAGCTACGTGTTGTAGGTTAAGCAAAATATGTGATCAATAAACTGTTCAGTTAATTTAATACATTGTGCATTACTTTATCTCCTACAAGCCAAACACACCTCAGCAGCATTGAATAGATGTTGTTTGACATGGCTGGATGAACCTTCTTCAATGTTACGTACCAAATTACACCCCAAACTCCATCCCAGTACTGTGCAGTGTGCACAGTATTCTTCTGCTGGAATGACATGTGTCCCCTGGTTTGCTGTGTGGCAATATGATTAAATATAGTCTAATCAAGGAAGATGCACGCAACCACAAACAAGTGCAAAACCATGAATGCCTTTCACTGAGTATGTGCTCTTGGTGATTGAGTTGTTACAATTCAGGCTTAATGGGGCATGATTATTTCATACAGACCTCATGACAATTCATTCAAAGATTTTTGAGACATTTCACTGAAAACCACAAATGTGAACCTCATGGTGGCACTGGAGGGCATGTCAGGGGATCATCAAAC
Organism: Chaetodon trifasciatus; assembly: GCA_037975065.1. Taxonomy (NCBI): domain Eukaryota; kingdom Metazoa; phylum Chordata; class Actinopteri; order Chaetodontiformes; family Chaetodontidae; genus Chaetodon; species Chaetodon trifasciatus. The sequence goes on from JBBMOE010000013.1 coordinate 10,914,978, forward strand.
TCAATGAGAGTCATCCTCTGAGTATATGTTGAGTATATGTCAAAAAGGATTACCAAATATTCATATTCTTTTTATTTATGCTTTACGCAGCGTCCAAACTTTTTTGGAATCAGGTTGTATTACCACATTGCTACACAGGGGGTCTTGGGCCCTGGTGCAGTTGCCTGCTAAGCCATGTAAGTAACCCAGTCGCGATAATGAAGATGCATTCTGCACTGCTGTCATGTTCAGCCTATGTACAATTACACAGAGGCTTTAACAGCTAAATTAAAAGGTCAACTCACAAGTGATGATTAAAAAATATAGCATATAAGCCAAGGAAGAATCATCGCAAATTACAAACAGGCCCATTCCTTCTCTTTAATGCAGAAAAAGGCTAATATCAAAACAGTATAGATTTGTGAGGGAAACTATGTTTTAAATTAAGTTTTGGTTGAAAGTCTAAACTGACATTTTTGACTCTAGTTAAGGGGCCCGTTTGACAAAGAGTGAGTGGTTGACAAAAGTTTTCCAGTCCACAAGGCTCTGCTGCCACTACATCAGAGGCATCTGTGGGTCGTGGCTTACGCATGGATTCTCAGTCTGGGTTTGGACACGGGGTGTTGACCTGCTGGTGGCGTCTGGCTCTGGGCAGGGAGATGTGACTGGGGCACAGCTCACTGGAACGTGGCCTTAACCCTCCTCAGCGTGTCCTGGATCCGCCGGGTTTGTCGCTCGCTGGACTGCTGGAAGTTGGCATCGTTGTCGGCGGCTAAGAGGTGGATGTCAGAGGTGGCGAGCCGGGCGATACGCTGCCGAAGGTAGGCCTGCAGCTTCCGGTCAGGGCTGTAGGAGCATGCAGCCTCCTGGAAGGCGTGGACCTGACTCACAACCTTTGCTATGCTCCTTGAGCCAAGATGGATGAGAGTAACATGAAATTAAAAAGGAAAAAGGAAATGTGAAAACATGAAAAGAGCCGATGTCTAGGTGCATATTATACCTGAAATTTCCCCTCACCAGTATCATCCGCTTTGTCTGTGACCTAATTTGGAGAGAGCGGGGATAACTCTGGGTCCACAGTAACCAGCTGTGTCTCTGCCTTTCCCTGCTAGATCTCCTGACCCCAGCATCTGGATACAGCCAGTCGCCTCTCAGCATCTGGCCCAAAACCTCTTTTCCAATCAAACCCCATCCCACGGGCGCCATCTGGTGCAACACTGGCACCCCTACCAACAACCCAAATTCGACAGCTGTGCCATTACCATCCAACCGCCACTTGCTGTGACCTCAGCATCTGGTCAGACATATTGGAGTGAAGGAGAAGGACACAGGAAAACGCGTCCTCATAGCGAGTTGGCCAACTTTGTCATAGATGGATACTTAGGATGGGGAGAGAGCTAATTATCGGTAAATGACACTAACTGTTAATATATGGTGTCACTGCAGGGATAGGTATCAGGGTAATTTCACTGGCTGTATGCAGACTTCATCAATATCACACCTCTAACAAAAGAAAATTAGTGCAAATCATGGTTGTAATGATGGAGCTGTGGTTCTCAACCTTTATCCTTAAGGGACCCAATTTCTATCATTGAGCAAACTGATAACCCCTAACCAAGTGACATATTTTATGAAAGTTCATGTTATATTGAATGCATAACAATGACAGCACAGAACAACTGAGGAACTGTAGAATTAACCCAAACAGTGAGCAAAATAACTACAGAAGTTTGTGTAAAATGAGCCATTTGGATGAATTCTGAACAGATTATTTCCTGTAATATTGCATCAGAGGTGAGTTTTACAACATTTTAAGAACTTTTTATATTATGTGTTTTTTATTTATGAAACTTATACATGCAGTACTTAATAGTCTATTTTTTTTTTTTTTTGACAAATTCAGTGTTTACTTTACTTGTGTACTTTTCTAATGCAGGACGAGATTGAAGCCTCTATGAATTTATCTTGTGTTCAGGTCTCTCATCATGCCTTTACCATGTGAGTTTATGTCTTAAAAATCCAAACCTTAAAATGAACTATTTAATTTACTTTTCTTCACAGAAATAAATGAAAAGCTGAGACGTGTCCGCCTATTGCACATTTCTCAAAAAGGTTTTCTTACACCCCTGAAATAAAAAGAAGGCCTTGTGACCCCACTGTGATGCTTGGGCAACCCAGAGTGGAGATCAGGAGCCCCAGGTTAGGAACCAGTGTGCTTCCCATCAGGATTTTTTTTTTTTGGTTTATACATGCACGGTATCTATCCACCTCATCTTTCTCAGCAGCAAGAAAATGCCTCTGTCTGAACTTCCTGTCTCCGCCAGGAACGGGCATGTTTTGAGTCCTATAGGTGGATAAGTGCTTGTGCTCACCTTGGGTCAGTGTGCATACAAAAAAATATAATATCGTGACAGAAAATGTCTGAGTTTAGTGGACACAGTGAAGTCTCATTTTGTGTTTAATGTAGTTTTACTGTTGAACTACGCAGGATTTTCATAAGAACTTCTTTAAATTCATTGTGGAGTGGAAAGTTTTTGTGATCCAACCAAACCTTTTCCACACTTGTCAGATGGAAGGCTCATTTTTCTCCTATCAAATGCCTTCATGAGGTTCATTAAACCTGATATAAACAACATCATTCCAGTTTCCCATGAAACTAACTCATTATTCCAATAATTAATTCATTGTCACCAATTAATTGTGACTATTATTATGTATAGTAATAAAAATGAATATGTATATTATAAAAATAATGAGAACAACTAAGCGATAATCTGCTTGTTTATTGATCATTAGTTGTCTTCATTTTTCTTCCCTCTATCCAAGTCGTATACTGTAAGTGCTTCTCTTTTCAGCATCAGTACCAGAGAACATGTTCATGATAGAAACATTCAGCAGATGCTCCACGACAAAGTAACCCAGTCGAAGAAGGCATTTTTTTCTATGTCTCATTGTTTATTCTTGCCATTGTTGCTGTAATTGGATCAATGTGAATCAATTGTCTTATCAAAACAGTGCTACTCTTTCAATCCCATATCTGCCTCAAATTTAGACGCATTTCCAACTATGAGGAATTGTGTGAAAGAAGGAATTAAATGGTTCGCTTCTGGTTACTGTAGCTGAATGTCTATACTGTACTATCTAAACTAAACCTCACCTGAGCTTGGTCCACTTGTAAGCTCCGGTAGTGAGTGTGAAGGCTCTGATCTCCAGCTGCTGGACGTGCATGGCCAATATGTGCACTGACGGCAGGGTGGGCCTCCTCTTCGTGTGTTCTCCCCTCATGAGACACAGGTCGTCACTCTTCAGAAACACCTGCGCAGAGAGCAAATAAATTAGTTTTTGCTGGAATACAAAATTTATAAATTTTCCAATTAAGCTAAAGTCCCAGGTGCCTGATGCAGTAATAAGCATGTCCAATGTAGCGGTGTAATATGATTGAAAGACTCTTCAAGGATTTTTAACAAATTTAGCGTCTTTGCATTTCAAAACCAAGAGAGCATAAAATTGTTTCTCTTAATTCCTGCTAAATAGCAAAGTTGGTAAGAGTGTGACGCATAATGTTTGATGCATCAGGTACTTTCGAGGGTAACTTTGAGAAGCAGAGCCAGCTGTAAGCCCTCAGCACACAGGCGAGTTGCTTGAAGCTGTTTTTCTATTGATTTGTTTGCCCTGCAGCCCAGTTTCACAATATGTGACCAGCCTAGCCTTCAGTTACAAACAACAGACGTGTGTGCTTGCTCTCAAACATGCCTACACACACGCACACACACCTGCACTGCTCGTAGCTCCTCCAGGATCTCACACACCTTGGAAGACAGATGTTTCCAAGCCTGTTGGCAAGAGAGGAAGTTTTATTTAGTAGCTCCAAAATGAAGAGTAACTATAGCCTGGCTTCAATGACAACACAAGTTGGAAATGTGGAAATGTAATCTTGAGTTTTTAAAATTACTCCTATTCATGGGCCTCCTCACTATGCTCACACTTTCTTATTTGAATGTATTAATGCTAATTTATCGTTTGTCAGACTAATTAAAAAACAACTCATTCTATCACAGCTGAAGAAAACATTTAGCTTGAGGGCATCTGACTTATTACAGAAGTGAGGGGGAATTTATGAGATGCAGCCTTACTGGTAATTGCCTGACAATCACATTCTCCAGACCTCTGAGGACCTGCATGGCTGTGGCAAAGTTCCTTGATTCATAGCAGTGTTTGCCCATCCACAGATACTTGGTCAGCAAAGCAACTTGTGTCTGAAAGAGAGTTTGGCATGAAAACATGAGAAAAATGCTAAACGAGGCAAAATGCAAATGCTACAGTAGTCTGCTTTTCCTGGGACTACAGGAGGCTGCATAATGATGTCCACTGGAAAAATAAGAAAAACACAACGAACACTCAGTGCTGTCAGAGCATTGTTCAACGCAAGTGTGCTTGGTTATTGCTGACAAAGGGGCAAACAGTGTGAACAGGTCAAAACGTCTTTAAATGTTAATTGCACCTGAGATGCTGAATAAGAGTTGCAGTTTAAGGTAAAGCATTGAAAGCACTTGAGTGTTCATTTCAGGTTTAAGCTCTGTAAGCAGTTGAACTGTCAGCTTGTGTGGCAGCATGGAAAGTAGTTGAACTGTCAGGTGAAGTGTGCAAAATGGAAGCAATTATATATAAGCAATATAATAAATATAATATAATATAATATAACTA